>VZZY01011102.1:0-12568 GCA_013400335.1 Eurystomus gularis | reverse complement strand
TTTTTACTGTATTATCAGTAAAACAAAGGTGTCAAAGCAATGTACAGGTCAGTACAACATTCTCTGTTTTCAGCGAGTGATTTTGGCTTTGGAATTAATTAATCAGAGTTTGCTTAAATAGGAATTTTCTTCCTTCCCAAAATGCTGATCTTTTATTAAAGAAATGCTGGCAGCTATCTCTTCTAGAAATGAAACTCGGATGTCTTAAAATCATCTTTCCTTAGAAAATAACTGGGCTTGCATGAAACATATCATGACAATATAAACAAACATTGCAACTGTTGATAATTCAGGGTGGCATCAGGGAAGAACATGTGGAAGTCTACAGTAAAAATGTCAACCAAAATGTGAATATTAAATGATGAAAGCAAAGTTACTCAGATCCTGCAAGAGCTATGAGCTTCATAATGAGCACAGTGAGCTATGCATACATAAACATCTGCAGGTTTGGGGCCTGCTGGGTGTAAATCAAAGCAATCAGCGTTGGGTATTGCCAGGTTATAGGTATAATTCATCATACGGCAAACTGTATAATTGACAGGGTATTACACAGCACTACTAATTGTGAAACAAATTTAGTTGTCACAAGGAAAGTTCTCTGACACAAAATACAAAATAGTAGTAATAAAAGATTTTCTATAGGGTTTTCAAATACAACATGCATGTTGTTACTTTTTCTCAGACACTTAGATAAAGTTAAAGTTAGGAGGGGGAAAGAAATCCCAGCAATCCTTCTAATTTTTCTCAATGTTCCAAAGAGTTCAGACTGAGTCCTCTTTCTCAGTAACGGGGCAAACATGCCTTGCCAAACTTAATTTAGATTCATCATGACAAGCAGGGTTAGGCATGTAAAAAGAAATTTTCATGTGAGTTCCAACTCATACAGTCAAGCTTACCACAGCCTAGAACACTTCATGATGATAGAACTAGGAAAAAGAGAAGATAAGAAAAGAAGAAATACAAGAAATAGTCCAGGAATAAATAATGGAAATGGACATGCTTGCATAGAATTGTTCAAGGATAAATTCGGGCTTGTAGAACTTGGGGTACTTCTTTTGAAGAGTAACATTTTTGCTTATTTCTTTAATAATCCAGTTGCTCTGGAGTTAGCTATAAATATTTTCCAAGAGCACTGAGGAGCAATGAATGTCCAGGCCTCAAAACCGTAAATAAAATAGTATGGTTTTTTGTTTGGTTTGTAAGTTTGAGGGTTTTTTTTGTTGTTGTTGTGTGGGGTTTGGGTTTTTTTTAACGACATTTTCAGCAGGATCAGAGAAGAGAAGCAAGGTAGAACTTCTTTATTCACAGATTAAAAACATAGCTGCAAAAAATTGATAAGAGTTTTAGATTGGCATTTAAAGCATGGAACAGATAAGAATTGAATTCTGTTATTATGCTGAAATTCATGGAAAGGACTTTCTTTAATTGTCTGAAATGATGAAATAAGGATTGCTGAAACTTGCAATAGATTATCTTTTCCTCCAGATACAAAAGTGGCTCATTTCTGCCCATTTGGCTATTGTTCAATCTTTATTGCTGAATAACTCAGTCATTTTAAAAACACTGAAGTGCTTGTTAAATTAGACTAAACCATCTGAATGCTGTTTTGCTGGACTGAGGTTCTAAGCATGCAAGCATCATCTTTAAGGGTAACAGGGCCATAGCTGTCCTTTCCTGACACAGTTTTACTGCCTTATTTTTCTGTTCCAAAAGCCTCCTCCTGCCATAATGATCACACATTGTTTCAAGAAATGCTAACACAATGTATTGGCATACATTAAGTGAAAGAATAGTTTTACTAGTATACAAATACTTTTAATAGTGCACTTTTAAAGCTATTTTTAAACTTTTATATTCTTAGGAACATATAATTTTATGAAGTATTTAGGGATTTCTAAGATGTCTTCATGATTCTGGGAGTTTAATTCATTACTTTTGTCATATGGAAACATAAAAGAGTGGGTGAACCTCATTATGCATGCTTTCATCAGCCAGGAAGCTCAGCTAAGGAATGCAAAGGTAGTATTCATTGGCATAATGTACTAAAGCAGAGGTAGGTAGCATGGTTAATAGCAGTACTAAAGATGTTACTGGTCAAGCTTCAGGCTGGCAGCTTGCAATGCTTGGCTTTGTCTTGGTTGTACATGTTGTATCTAGTTTTGTTATTGCCCATGCTGGCTAAATGAATGCTAGCATGAGTGGGACTGCTTGCCCTGTGTTTGTCCTGTGATTATAGCTCAAGATACAGAAGCTTTATAGTCCTAGAAAGGCACAACTCAAACGTGCAATGAAGAAGAAAATTGAATCCTACAAAGAGTAAACATACACGGAAGCAATTTTGCAAGTTAGATACGAGGACTAATACCTGTCATTACAGACCAACAAACGTCTTATTTTAGCTTTTTTCTACCTGTTCATTTGGCATTTACTCTGTTTTCACTTTCACTTACTGCACTGGTAACGTCTGGGTTCGGTGTTCCAAGGCTCCCTTTTCACTTCATTTTCTCAAATGCACCAATTGTAAGTCTTCTTGTCATGGCTTTAATGAGGGAAAAAAACTAAAAAAAAAAAATCCTTAAAAGAAATCTTTTTAACAGGCTGATGTCATGAATACACAGTGGTACAAAAGTGTTTACAAAAATCTGCATATTATAAAATGAATAGTCTTGAGCTTCTGTTCAAACCTAAGCAATTTTGCATTGTGATCCTACTTAGAGAGGCAGTTATAATAAAAAAGTACTCCATGAAATATTTAACAGAAGGCTTGGTCAGTGATCTTGCAAACACTTACAGGCATGCTTGGATTTAGGGAAGTGAATGATCCAATTGATATCAGTGTCATGAAACTGTACCTACAGAGCTTGATATAAAGTCTTTTGAAGTCAATATAAGGGAAAGAAAGGCCAAGAAGGGGCAATCTGGGTTTCAGTGAAGTCACTGAATCAAGCCTTTAAGTCTTCCCAGGTTTTTTGTTAATTTAAGAAAATAAATTATAAACTTGATGGATTTTCTTAGAGGCAGCTACTGACAAACCCTGTCTCTGGGTCTGGCCTATAGCCATCAACATTGTCCCTGTTTCGCTTAAATCTGGTAAGGAACTTGTTTCTTAATATGCAGATATCTATTAGTTAATATTTTTTCAGCTGTAGCTCCTATTTATACATATACTTATGCATAATCTATTTTATTTTAAAATACAGATCACCTAAACATTTAGACTGTAGATAGTAGAAGTACTTTGCCAGCAGCATTATATTATCTGGCCTTTGCTGATTCTCCAGAGAATTTTACAATATTCATAGCTGGCGGTTTTTTAGGCTATCTGGTATTTTACAGTGTCTGATCACCATTTAACACATACTTTAAAACAAGCTAAAGCTTTTGAGTTTTTGCTCCTCAGATAAACAGCAGCTGTATTTTTAATTGACATGAGCCATTATCTCCTGAATTGTAGGGTCAAGCACCTGTATTACATGCCATACAACTAGATTGCAAGGTGAATTTAAACTGTACCCTCTCTAAAGAAATACATTTGATTTTGCATATGTGACACAATATAATCTTATAAGATATCTGACACCAGGGCAAGTCTTAATTTTAAAATGTAAATCTACAAAGTTTAGTGTGAAACACTCCTGCTATTCTTTATTCCAAAGAAAGCTGTCTTAGTAGAGCAAAGCAAAATGAAACATATGAATTACTTATTTTTTTAATACCACACATAATTCACATTTGAGACAGATTGCTGAACAACCTAATTGAATTGGAGAGCTCTGGAGGAGACATAAAAGAAATGAATGAGAACTTCCACAGTAACATTAGATATATACCATTTGCATAAACCTGCACACTCAGGATCACACACTACTTGAAATTAAGAATACCTTTCTCCTTAGCTGGTTATTTCATAGCTCATAGTTGAAAAGTAAAAATATATTTAATCATCAAGAGCTAACTTTTCCAAAGTCCTAAAGTGTTGGTTTACTAACATAATCTAGTACAATCCTTCCTATTATTCAGCCACATAATAAGTTTACAGGAAGAAGGACTAAGATATAGGTGGGGCTTTGAAGCAAAGCTGTAAAGTTAAAACCCCCCCATCTTGGATCTGAATGCAACGGTTGGTGAAACTCTGATTTTTGACATAAATTCCAGAATTCTTTTGTTTCAGTAGGACCAGGGGATATGAACTCTGTGATTTGGTTCATAATTTTACAGACCATTCCAATTCTTCCATCTTTATTATGGTATTTATATTACAAATAATATAAATACCAAAGAAACCTAACTTCTGACCACTTAACTAAGACTAAAGGTTGTAATGACTTTAGTTTGGGATTGCAAACATGTTTCCACATCAAAAAACTTCAAGATACTGACATGTTGGGCATGTTGTGGATGGAGCTATGGCTTTATGAAACTAATAATTTTGCAAGAATTGTCTACTTTATTGGTTTAAAACAAGGGAGAATGTGGTTTGCCCATCAAAATGGTGATCCAGCTAGCCTGTTATCCTCTGTGAGAAACCCGTAGCACATTGCTTTTTAAAACAACTCGTTTAAAAAACAGTATCAAATCCTATAAAACAAATGGTCTAAGAGAATTTTTATACATATGAACCATTTCGTATATTATGTTCCATATATTTGCATTTTATAAACTTAAGCAGCTTTCTATAAACAGCCTTAGTGTGTAGAACCAAAATCTGAACACTCTGCTCAGCATTCTTTCTGCCACAATTAGACAATTACAAGTTGAACTTCTGCATTTCGTCATTTCGTGTTGCATTTTCAGTTTAAAGGTTATTATTTCTTTGGTAATTGAGTTTTACTGATTGTGCATAATTTGCATTAATTACAGTAATTAATGATAATATTACTAGGCTAAGCATATCTTCTCTCACGCGTACCCAAAAACTGAGCTAGTGACAATTCACTGTGAGTGTTGGAGAGGACAGATAATATAATATGAATAGCTTATAAAAACTGCTCTTAAGTTTGTCAGTGACAAATTTTAATGGAGACAAATAATTAGAGCTATTATTGCAGCAAAAAAAGAGCTTTGCAGTTTCATTTGCTTCTGCTATCCACATTGAAAATAATGTAAATTTTTCATAAACCATAATACTTTGGCTGCCCAAGTTCTATATTGAATTCTGATAGACAGAGCTAGAATGGGGGACACATAATGAGTTTTGCCTGTATTTTTTCTCAACAGCGTGTTCATAGAGGCTTAAGACAGGAGTGGGTAACAGAGATACAAGCATGACTTACCCACTGTCTTGTTGGATCTGCATGTAGCAATAAAGGTGACATGTATGCATTGACGTGTCTTCATCCTTATTTACATGTGCCAAGCATAACATACCTAGGTATTTTCAAAGAAATAAACCCTCTGACAGCACAGTCTTATCAAAATGCTCTTGTATGCACTCAGAAGGAAGTTATTTCATAAAATCCAGCCAAACTTTTGAACATATCCACTGCGGTATAGTCAGTTTTACAGATAAATACATATTTACTTTTGCTTTTTGCTGTCCAAGGCATCTTTTAATCCCTCCCATTTGCAATTTCATAACATCAAAAGTGAGAGAGTAACTGGAATATTTGGGTGTTGGTGGTTTGTACTAGGATCCTGAGAGGGCAAAGGAATGTTGCAAAAAGTTGAAAATTGAACAGATGAAGATAATGAGGAAAAACAGAATGTAAATGAAGTGGCTGAGGAGATAGAGTAAGAGAACAGGATCTGTGCAGCTGTCCGAGTGACTCATAGTGATTAAAGGAGACGGGTAGTGAGGTAAATCAGCGGCTCAGAGACAAAGAGTCAAGATTTTCAATAGGTAATGAAAGTTGAACTGAAGTCACCCATACAGGTCCAGAGCCTTGTTTTCTCTTTTGAGTCAGTTAATATTTTTTGATCGTATTTTGGGGAAGCAGAATACACTACCCATGGATCCAGAGAGGGTATGAAATGCCATTAATTTGAATAATTCTTTAAGTCTTCTCCACAGTTTCTCTAAAATTTGCTAAGCTGCTACATGGTAGAACTTAGGTCTCTTGATTATTTTTTTCTGTTATTCTGTTATAAACTCATAATAGCATCTTGTTAGCTGTGTTTCTATTTCTTGATTTTCCTATGGGATTCTTCTGCTGCTTTAAGCATGTAAAACAAACACACTACCTTGAACATATTTTATGTGATTATTCTATTCCTTTCACGAGAAGAACTACTGTGTGTTAAAATTTTGTGAAGCTGGGCCTGGCAGCTGGAGCCAAGCATGATGGAAGCAGATGCTATGCAAGCATTTCCATACAGCTCTGCCAACAGAGCTCACTTCAGTCTAGCCAAGCTCTTGTCATCTCATTACTGGCTGTCTCCTGGGCAGCCTGACAATTGGGCCAGCTTTCTTTTATGTTGATAATGAGCAAATTGGACTAGATTGAAACTATTTAACTTATTTCGCTTCTGAAACACATTCACCTGAACTTTCAAAGGGTCAGGGACAGCAGTAAGCCTTAAATGCCCAGACCAGCCTTACCTAGTCCCCTTTTCCATACACCCTGCCCTTCATTTAAGCTATCCATTTGAGCTCCAGTCAGGGGTCCTTCCCTGGTCTGTGTCACAAGTCTTCCTGTCTCCTGTATGGATTGCAGACCTACACTGTATCTTTGTCTCTAGCCCTTCCTCCTACTGCTTCTGGCTGGGCTCTCTGGTCAGCCCTGGTCCATCCCGTCGCTGTGTCTGGGACAATCTGCCATGCTCGTGCTCTGTGGGATGGTGCCACTTGGGGAAGGCACAGCCTGTGCTGCAGTCACCCTTGGCTCCTGCTCGTCCTCTTTAATGCAGCTGCCCTGCTTCTGCTGCTCCTTGAGAGGTATGTGTTTATTGAGTCTCCAAACTTTGCTCTGGTATATAGAAAGCTCAGAAATGCTAGGAACTCACAGAGTCATTGCTGTGATCTAGAAAAGTGGAAGAAACTTTCTACAAATAGATAATTGTGGCATTTAGTTGAATTTATAATCTCTTAGGTAATTTTGAATATATAAGCTTAAGTGACCAACTCAGCATCACAAGAGTCCTGTGGCTCAGGGCAGAACTTCAACTCCAATCCCCTTGTTCCCCATCTGTTCAATTTGTGAAGTGGATTCTTATAAGAAAACAGGCAATTAAAAGTTGTTAGTGTTGATTTTATAGATGGTACTGAGAACTCATGCAGTATCTGTCTAGTTCAAGTTGTCTGTATTCACATCTACTGAGAAAACAGGCATTGTAACGTAGGAAGGAAACATCTGTTGTACTTGGTTGTGTGTTTCAGTACCTTTAATGTAAAATAAACACAAGCAGTCTTTTCTCCTAAAACCCTTGTGAAATCTAAGAAAAGCAACTGTTAGAAAAATACCTTATATATTTACTGCTAAAATAAGCTTGCATTTGTCTTTTGGCTGCTAAAGGACACATTCAGGCTGTGTCCTCTTTCTCCAGCAGTACTTGCTTCCTGCAGCATGTCCCTTTAAACTTGGTGTATTTTGTGCCTGGCTATTAATTATACTCTGAAAAAATTAAAAGCCTTGGAATCGAAATATGTGGTTTTTGCTCAGTCTTACAAAAGTTCATGTGCTCAAGAAGGGAATCAAAGATTAGGGCAGTACTTCACAGGTAATAGTTTTGGCGTTGTTGCTTTATGTCTAGTCTCACCTTTTGATCTGCTTCGTCCTCGCGACAAAAAGAAAACCACTAAATCCAACTAATCCCCATGTTACATGGCCTTCCTGTATCCCTTCTCTAAAAATCACTGGAGGGACTGGTGCTTCATAAACTGAACTCACTTTAATTCTCTGTGAAGTTGTGCATTATTTGTGTAAGAAAACACAGCCAACAATCTCAAATGGTAGCAATTTCACACCTGCTATCCCAGACCAAAGTTTGTTAATTAGCACAAAAACAATGTTTCCAAACTCAAGTGTTCAGAAGCGCACTGTGCAGTCTCTAGCAGGTGTTCATCACAGGAGGTGCCTTCATGATATTTGTGAACTAGATTCTTTTACACCATTTTATTTTGAAATCTCTTACCATTATTAATTTCATTTCTGACAGTACAGTTTACTGTGGTTCATATAAGCCAGTGCCAAAAATAGATGTAAGTGTACTCAATTCTTTTCATCTTAATTTCCTCTTGAAAAGTTCATTTTTAATCAAAACTATCCTTTATAATTCTTATCTTCCATTTCTTTCCCTTGAGGCCTCATCTGAGGTCCACTGAACTCAAGAGGAACTGTCTCACTGAATAGTGAAGGCTTTGAATCAGCTTTCAAATGCTACTGCTAATGTGGAAAAATAAATAAACATCAGTACTTTTTTTTTTTTTTTCCCAGAACAGCCCTGCAATTGCTTTGAGTAATGTGTGTTCACTGAGACCATACGGCATCCTGTTGAACTCCCCTGTATGTTGAGTAATTTCAGACAATTATTTCTACCAGGGCAGAAAATAACCTTCAGTGGGTCTCTGCTGTTTTAAGTTGAACTACTGAAAGTTAAATACAGTAATTTTAGTATTTTAGTAGCACTTTAGAGTAAACAAGAGCAAAACTGTTTTCCAGTACAAGGTTTTTTGTTTTGTTTTATAAAAAGAAAACCCTTGCAGTTGCTTATAGACCCAGACCAAAAAAGTCCTGCATGTAACAGCTGGAAAACCATTACACTATAGCACGGTCCCTGTTGCAGCACAGTGAGAGGATCAGCAGTTGTCTTTTGTGCCACAAATGGTTAATCCGGAGCAGCTGTCCTGCTAGAAACATGCTTGCACAGAGAAAGCCCCACATGTAAAAGTATGAATAAATAAGAGATGGTACATTTGCAAATACTATTATCCAAACTTAGTAACACTCTTGCATGGTGCCAACAACTGGGATGTGGCTGGCTTGGGCAGTCTTTCATTACACAAACTTTATCTGAATCGTGTTTTCAAGTCTAGTTCCGTTATACGGCAATGTTCATTTAACATGTCTGACATGTTCGAGAGGGTTCTACAGCGCACACAAAAAAGCTGGGGTGGAGAGAGAAAAAGCAGTGAAAAGCCATTCAGAACAAGACTTGTCAAGCTTAATGTAAGATGTAAATTGTTTGCCTTCCTTCTGTGTCCAAAAGAGTATGAGTACCAGTCCAGTTAGAAGCCTGTTACCACCTTATTGCCTGCTCACCAAGTTCTGGTTAGTATCATGTACTGCTACTTGCCTGACACCTGCATCTCTTGCTGTAAGAAAATGGAAAAATAAATTTGAAACATCTAGAGAGACTGCTGAAATCATAGTAACAAAGAATCTGCCTTTAAAGATCTCTGCTGAGTTCACTGCTGTGCTTGAAAAGGAAGAATACTACATGGATCTACATTATTTGATCTGCGTTTCAAGGGCTGAACTATCTATCATCTGTTTCTTGTAACAGTAGTAGGCAGAGACCACTTTTAGTGTGGAAGGCATTTTTGTTTTGGTTTGGTTTTTTTATTGTTAATTTTAAATCATTGAGTTTTGGAAAAATGATGATAGGCGTTGGAGAGTTAAGGAGGTAATGATGACTCAACTGTTTAACATGAATTTAAACCTAAAGCTTCTTTAACTTTTTTTTTTTTTCGCTAGCTTAACGGAGAGGGGAGGAGAATCTTGCAGATTCTGATATCTGCCTATAGGTATCCTGCTGTTAGCCTTTCTGCAAAACATACTGTATGCACTGTCAGGATTACCCCCAATGAAGTGGAAGTGGAATAATTTTAAAATATTGCTTATTCCCCTATTAAGTGAGGTCTTTCTCTGCTTCATTT
This sequence comes from Eurystomus gularis, assembly GCA_013400335.1. Lineage (NCBI taxonomy): Eukaryota > Metazoa > Chordata > Aves > Coraciiformes > Coraciidae > Eurystomus > Eurystomus gularis. Next base: position 2,754 of record VZZY01011102.1, on the reverse strand, counting down.
TCTTGTTTTGAGCTCCTTCACAGTGTCTATTCTGTACCAGGTAGTAAACTTTAAATTGGAAGACAGCTTATTGAGAAATTTTTAACAGATTGTTCTTAGAATTCATTGATTTGAGGGTTCCAGGTCTATTTGAGATTGGAATTTTCAGTGGAATTGGAAAAGGAATACTTAGTTCCTATAAGCTGACAAAAACATTTGTACCTTAACGCCATTTCTGCGTGGCAAGTGTTGACCAGCCTCCTATCCCTTTACTTGTTCTGTTATTTTATGTAGCATATCTGTGAACCATTGGCAGAAGTGACCAGAGAAGAATGGACTTGTTTCTAGCGTGCTTTCAAGATCGGAGTTTGCTGTTGTGAAAGGTTACTGAACCTGTTTGGTTTTAAGGGGTTTTTTTTGGTTAGTTGTTTGTTTGAATTTTTTTTTTTTTAATAAGTGGATTTCTATGAGGAGAGCTTACAGAACCAAAAACATTGCTAAAGATAAATCTTTTCTCTTTGAAGATCAGCTGATTGACTCAGATTTAGAATGCATATCCTGCTGTTTTAACATGGAATTATTTAAAAAAGCATGCTGGCTTTCTCATGTGGGGCTTGTCTTCTCTTGGTTTTGTGGGGCTGATGGTGTCTGATCCTGACTGGTGGTGCTTCTTGGATGGTGTCCACGTGGCTATACATCAAATGCTTTTGCTTGCTGCTTTATCTAGTGGCATCTTCAGGATTGGAGATGTATGTTTTCTTGCTTCTCTATCTTTCCCTTTCATGTGTACAGGAGGAAGTAATGAGTATTTGGGGGGTCTGCCTGACCAAATCCAATACACATCACGCTCTGGGATGAAACTGTGGAATGTGTAGAACACTTACAATGTGCCTCACAGCTGTGCAATTTGAATTTGGAATTTTAGGAGTCAGTAAAGGGGAATCAGAAACGCTTTAAAGAGACTGTCTTGCATCTTATGATCCTTTATATGTGCAGACTGGATTTGAAATTCATTTAACGTGCAATAGAGAGCACAGGAAAACCTGACCTAGTTATAGAAGAACAAAGAAATAATGATAATAAAAAAACCCGTTTTGTCATACTTCCTGGCTCTAATGCTTACTTTTAAGGGTGTGATTTGCCTGAAGCAATTAGGTTTAACAGGCTAGAGTCCAGAATGATACTGCCAGCTGGACACAGGCGGTTATTTGTAACTCTGAAAATTAGGCAGCCAGAAAGTCTTATGAGTAAGTCTAATGGTGTAAAGGACTTCTTCCAGGATAGGCTTATGAAACCTGGCGAATCAGAAAGGGAAAAGACTGAAACAAATAAGCAAAGAAATCGTGCTGCTTGTCAGAGATGCAAACAAATACATTTTATCCTTCCCCAATTTAATCCTTGATATTCTTGTCAAGTACTGTTTTCCCCATCATTTGTGATTTTGTCTTATCCTAAGCCCATCTGGTTTTCACATTCTTCAGTATAACATTTACTTCAGTATAGTATTACTTTCAGCATTATTTTGATTCTGAGGAAAGCAAAGAACTTCTCTGTGTAAATAACTTCAGACACGTAGAAAAAATGCTTATTATGTTATAAAAAGTTGTAAGAGGATATAGTGGGGGTGGAACAGACTATTGGTTTCTTTAAGATCTTATACCGAAGAGAACATCTCTTGATGCAACATAGGCAAGTATAATCATACTGGCTCATCGGGACAGCTGCATTACTTTACATAATCCTTTTGCTTGCTGTGACTCACAGGTGGCCTTGGCTTGGGGTAGGGATGGTTTATGAATGCACATCACTCCCTTCTCTTTTGTTTTAAGTTACAGTGTGAATATTCCTGCAGGTCTTAAAAATAGAAGCTGATATTCTAGACTAGTGTATAGAAATCAGAATTTAAGGAGATAAATATGAAAGAATAAATTCTTAGAAAAATCATGAAAAGGATGAAGTGCTGGAATGCAATGACTGCGTAAAGTCTTGAGAACACTAAGCAGCAAAAGCCCTTAAGATGTCAGCACTTCACAGAAGGAACAGGATATTGGCATGAATCCCAGATGCACAAAATCAAAATTAAAGGAATTACAAGGTACTGATTAGATCTCAGCAAGAGTATTGCATGCACCAGTAGTCATGTGAGAAAAGCTGTAACTGCTCATGGTAGGATGAACTATCTAAAGGGTATGATTTAATTAAATGAGCAGTATAGAAGCTGAGCTTTTTCTTGGAAGTAGTGGGGCTGGGGAAACCCTTGGAATTTGTCTGCTTAACTGGAGTTTTAAAATGATCAGTAGGGTTCCAGTAAAATTCATCCAAGCAAACTCTTTGTATTTGTAAGAAACGAGTAAGATGACAAGAAACAAAACTACACACATTCAGGCGCATATAGTAAATAAAAAAAAATTCCTTCAGCAATAAAGAAGCAAAAGTGACATGGAATTGGTTAAGCTTAGTATATCAAAGTTGCACCTGTATGTTGTAGACTTCTGCTCCTATTCCAAGGGCCTCAAATGTTGGCAGTGGGATGCTGAAGTAGATTTGAGAATCTGAGCTTCCATGTGTCAGACACATAGGTATTAACTGTCTAGAATAAAATCCACATTTTCAGATGGATGACACTTAAGGACTTACATTTCTACCACCTGTAGTGAGAGTATCCATTCTGGGTTTAAGTTGAAATAAGTTGGAATGTTGCTGAAATACAGCAACACTTTAATTCTGAATGAAGGTCATCCTGTGTCCACAGTGTTCATACTGAGGTCACTGGGA
>VZZY01011098.1:0-97221 GCA_013400335.1 Eurystomus gularis | reverse complement strand
GGGAGAGGGAGAGGGAGAGGGAATTATTTCAATTGGAAGACACTTACAGCAATCATTTAGTCCAACTTCCTGATCACTTTAGGGCTGACCAAAAGTTAAAGTGTGTTATCAAAGGCACTATCCAAATGCCACTTAAACCCTGACAGGCTTGGGACATTGACCACCCATCTAGGAGGCCTGTTCCAATGTTTGACCACCCTCTCGGTAAAGGGGCAAAGTGGATGCTTATATGTACATGTTACTCTCACCATTACAGAAACTATTAAGAATAAAAAATAATGAGGTGTATCCTATGGAAAAAAAAAATAAAATAAAATCAGGATTCAGGCCTTTGGGTCTTTGTCATCATAATCACAACAAAAATTGTATAGAAATCACAAGAAACCTGAACATTCAAATAAATTGTACTCTAAAACTGACAGCATGTTTTTACAAATAACCACGTTTCTCTAGTTTAATCTCAAAATTCCCCAATTAACTCAGTCTATTCACAAGCTTCCTGTTAATCAAACTCAATTACCATGTGAAGGCTTAAAACATGACAGGATTTCACATTTTCCAGAATTACCAACTCCTTCTGAAGCATAGAAAATACACTGCCCAAGCCCCCATTGAATTGCAATTTAAGGCCTTTAGATCTGCAAGGTTCAGCAACCAATCAGAATATGGCACACAGTTCAACCAAAATCCCACAACTACATACAACTTTATAATACCTATTCTGAGTAAGGCCATGCTGGCCACAGACAGAGTTAAGCCAGAAAGACTTTTGACTTCTCTCAGGGGGTATGTAAAACCACATTAGTTAGTTAAGGCTTACCTTTTTTTTTTGTTTACAAAGTAAGTGGTTAAAGAAAAAAAAATAACCTACATATATGTCTACATAGATAGACATATACGTACATATAAAGTGTTAAAGTTATTTACATTTTAGATAGGGATTCAGCAATTTATTTTACACTTGTTCTTGGGAGCACAAATTAATAAAAATAAACCTGGTTTAAACATGAGCGCCCTCATAAGATATTACACTACCTTTATACATTCTGTTTGATATCCTGTATTTAGTTAAACTATTGATGCTTTGTGTTTAGAACAAGAAGGGTAGCCAATGGCATGTGCACACAGATAAAAAATTGCAAAATCAGAAAGTAATCCATCATTTGCTCTTCATTCACATCCATGGTGTTCAAACACAGGAACAACGGAGCTGCCTAGGAGGCAAAAAGTGCATCGATTAGTGGAATCTTTTCTGTTACAGACAATCTATTCTTTTTCATTAGCTAAATCTCTTCTTTCCTCTAGGACAGGAGATGACAGAATTAGCTAAATAAGTAATCAAAACACTATAAAAAAGGGTAAGTCAAACCTAATGGTTGTTCCTCCCTTGTTTGGTAGCTTACAGTCAGTAAGCAAGCCAGTTCATTGAAGGCAAAGCAATCACCTTCAACACGTGCAATGGAAGTGTTCTTATAGGTGTCAGAGCTGACTTAGTTACTTTTCACACTTACATAACATAAATTATTTCCTGTGGTGCAAGTCGGTTGAGAACCAGGATTTCTGAAAACTGAGCAGTGGAACATACTGGCAACCTCACGTGCAGACCTTGTTGCTGGAGCAGAGATAGGATGCATTGCAAAAACACATAGTTTTGTGGAGTTACAAAAAATGAAAGGACTGTTTGTGTAAAAATGCAGGCAAAATACTGCATGATTGATTTTGAGCTACTAAGCCTGGAGCAATATAAAAGGTTTCACTTCAAGTGCCAGAGATGAATCATGCTGAGTCTGGCCTGGGTTTCCAATCTGCATGCAGAGGAGAGCATGTGTTCCCCGCTCTGCGGAGTACTTGTGTTGTTTCAACAGAGATCCAGCCTCAGACATGGAGGAAAGACAAAGTTGTGAAGCATGTCAGATTTGTATCTTCTGATGCCGCACTCAGAAACCATGTGGTGTCTTGAGGCGTACGAGGCTTGTGGATATACAGGAGGTGTCAGAGGACAGGAAACTCAGAACACAAAACTGGCTCAGAGAAATAAGTATCTCATTTCCTCTCACATATTAATGCAAGCCAGTGATTTTCACTCAGTATTTCTAGGCACATGCAGGAAAAACACATTGCAGGTTTCAGGTGTATTGAGTTTGCATGGCAAGGTATTGGTACCCAGGGAATCTACAGGGGTGGCTTCTGTGAGAAGCTGCTAGAAGCTTCACCTATGTCTGATAGAGCCAATGCCATCCAGCTCCAAGACGGACACTCAGCTGGTCAAGGCCAAACCAACCAGTGATGGAGATGGTGCCTCCGTGGCTGTGTATTTAAGAAGAGGAAAAAGATGCTGCGCAACAGCAACTGCAGCCAGAGAGAGAAGTGAGGATATGTAGAGAAATAACTCTGCAGACACCAAGGTCAGTGAAGAAGGAAGGTGAGGAGGTACTCCAGGTGCCAAAGCAGAGATCACCCTGCTGCCTATGATAAAGACTATGGTGAGGCACGCTATCTCCCTGAAGCCTATGGGCATCCATGATGGAGGAGATATCCACCTTTAGCCCACAGAGGACCCTACACTGGAGCAGGTGGATGCATCCGAAGGAGGTTGCAAGCCCATGGGAAGTCTGTACTTGAGAGAGCTCCTGGCAGGACCTGTGGATCTGTGGAGAGAGGAGCACACACTGGAGCAGGTTTGCTGGCAGGACTTGTGACCCTGAGGGGGACCCATGCCATAACAGTCTGTTCCTGAAGGACTACACCCCACTAAAAAGACCCATTCTGGAGCAGTTCATGAAGAACTGCAGCCCATGGAAGGGATTCATGTTGGAGAAGTTCACGGAGAAGAGACCCCATGCTGGAGCAGGGGAAGAGTGTGAGGAGTCCTCTTCCTGAGAAGGAAGGAACAGCAGAGACAGTATGTGATGAACTGACTGCAAGCCCCATTCCCTGTCCCGAGAAGGGGGAGGGGGTAGAGAATTCAGGAGTATAGTTAAGCCTGGGAAGAAGGGAAGAGTGGAGGGAAAGTGTTTTAAGATTTAGTTTTTATTTCTCATTATCCCACTCTAATTTCATTGGTAATAAATTAAACTAATTTCCACAAGTCAGTCTGTGTTGCCCATGAGGGTAATTGCTGAGTGATCTCCGTGTCCTTATCTTGACCCATGAGCCTTTAGTTACATTTTCTCTCCCCGGTCCAGCTGAGGAGTGGGACTGATAGAGTGGCTTGGTGGGGATTTGGCATCCAGACAGGGTCAAACCACTACAGTCCTGTTAGTAAAAGCAGTAACAGTTTCACAGAATTAGTATACTACATATTTTCTAAAACACACACAAAAATACAGTCCCTATTCCTGGAAGCATGCAATCAAAGGTGCTAACCCTGTAGTTAGCTTTATAGAGACAAATATTTTTAAAAGTAGAGTATCTCTTTGAAGTCTTGCACCTGTGTAATTCCAGCTATTGGAAAATCACTGCAGGTTAAGGGAGTAGGCTGAAGAGACTTCGGGAATCACTGAAACATCACAAAAGGCATGATTTCTAGATGTGTAACAAGAAACAACAGAGTAAGATTTGGATGAGAGAGAAGACTGAGTAGGACACTAGATGTTAAAAGTCAAAAGAATATTACACATAGGCAAAATGCAGCTGAATGATCCCAAGAAGAAAAGACAGAAGATGAAAACCCCAGGGCAAAGGAGGTCATCTTGATAAAGTGAATGTGAATCACAATGCTGAGATACTACAGTGCAATGATATGAGGAGTAGAAAGAGAAATGCAAAACTCAGGTTGACTGGTGAAGATCTAAAATGCCTGGAGGGAGTCTAAGAAGACAGCTACCAGTTTAGGCAGCAGCAGGAACCAGTGATGGAGAAAGATTTCTAGGCACTGTTTGCATAACGGTGCTGCTGTGATAAACTGTGGGAAAGGGAAGCCTGTAGGGAACCCTAGCAGATTACATCATGTTGTGATCTTGTTTCTAGTGTTTCATTTGTTTCTATGATAAAGCAGCAGTAGCAGAGCCAGAACTGCTAAGGACAAGCATGAGGGATGATAACATCTCACTGAATTTGTTATGGATCTAATGGATCATCTTCATCACTGAAAAAAGTCATATCAGGAAAGAAAGGATCCTTGCATCATTCTGTGGTTCCTCCCAGCATCGTCTCGCTCAATGCACAGCTCAATGTAGCTTTGATTTAGCTTTCCATAACTAATATTTCTTTTTTTTAAAAAAACCAACAACATAGCCTAATTTTTAAACAACTAAAAGATGCATGACATAGCCATGGTGCAATTAAAAATCACAGCAGTGATCAAAAGAAAGGTTTTGAGATGGAGGGATAGTCAACCTTCCCCCCCTTCACATGCTTTCTGAAGCTGAAATTCATGAGCTGAGTTAACATATAAAGCATCCATGGTAAATATTTTGAAAATACAACAGGGTGATGAAACCAAAAGAACATTTTAAAACACTCTTTAAAAAGAACTAAAACATAAAATGCTTCTAGTGTTGTGACTTTTCTTTTATAATCTTACCCTGAAAAGGAATGAAGGATAAAACAGAAGAGACAAAAGAGAAGTGTTTTTCCTCAAAAGGTCAAGAAGGTATTTTGTTACTTCCTCATACAGAACCAATTCTCTGAGCAAATGAGTTCTTCATGTCAACTCCTTAGCAAATTAAACTAAACTTCTTTCTGTAAATGTGGTTATTCACATTAAGTCAACTCATTTAAAAGATGGCTGAAGAGTTTTACTGGTAATGAAAACCATTTAGAATGCAGTCTGTCAGAGAGCTCATATATGTGAACTGGGCTCAGTGCACAGAATGCTGCCACAAGCCACCCTAAGTCAGGTATTTGCATTGTTGCGTTGTACTTGACACCTCCCATCACTACCTAATATTCAGTACCCATGCCATGAAATTTTGCCTTTGCTATGCACTGTAGTTGAAAGTATTTCATTTTTAATTCATGTAATAATGAATACATTTATAAACAACTTTCATAAAGCGCAAGCAATATCTAATGCCAGGACATTACCAGATGGTCAGATTTTGGTACAGCAATGCAGGATGCTAACTGCTCTCAGCTTTCTGTCCTCAGTCCTTATCTTTCCACTACTGTTGAACAGCAGAAGCAAACATATGAAGCTGCTCAGCCTCCTCAGCCACTCAGAGGGTAAAGCACCATCTGAGGGACTAACAGTCAAGCTGGAAATTAAAGGCCAAGAGATGCTTTGGACCAGGCTTTATCCAGTGAAGTTCAACATGGTAAAAAGAATATTCAGCAGAGTGGGATGAAGTCCATGTTTGTCAATTTGTACTGCATCAGATTGTACTGATGTATTTGATACAAGGTGGGAAGCAGTTCTAATACAAAATGGAGAAGAGGGTAAGTAAAGCCTTGCTAAATTCCTCAACAGAAGGTGGATCTGACAAAATCAAAAGTATTATGTAACACACCATCAGGATTGTACTCATGCTCAGACTGGAATTCCCAGTGCCAGCACATCTAAAACAAGGAGGGCACTTACCAGGGGTAGATAGGCATCTGGGAGATGAAACCACCTTAGATAACTGCAGCTAGAGTCCAAAAACATACAGTAGGAAAAAAAATAGTTCTACGGAAACAGGAGGAGACGACTTGACATGAAGGGAGGAGCACATGGAGGCAACATGTGGGATAATTCACAAGAAGCCTAAAGAAAGGTTTCAGGGTTCTTTTGTTTTGGTTTGGTTTTTGCCAGAATGAGAAGAGACAAAGGTAAGTATTGCAGAGTTTTTGAGTTCTGGGAGAATATCCTCATGGTTTACTACGCAACCTTGCTCATTTACTTTATGGCAGATAATCCACTCTTTTGTTTCTATGTACCTGAAGAAGAGAAGACTGAGAGGGGATCTAATTAATGTGTATAAATATATGAGGGCTGGGTGTCAAGAAGAGAGGGGCAACCTCTTTTCACTTGTGCCCTGTGATAGGACAAGGGGCAATGGGTGCAAGCTAGAGCACAGGAAGTTCCACCTCAACATGAGGAGGAACTTCTTTACTGTGAGGGTTACAGAGCACTGGAAGGGGCTGCCCAGAAAGGTTGTGGAGTCTCCTTCTCTGGAGACTTTCAAGACTCATCTGGATGCGTTCCTGTGTAACCTGCCCTAGATTCTATGGTCCTGCTTGGCTTGGTGGTTGGACTTGATGATCTCCAGAGGTCCCTTCCAACCTCTAACATTCTATGATTCTACTCTGCACAAACCTAGATTGGATGCAAATTAGTTCTTCAAGTTGTTGCTCCAGCTGATGTAATCTGTTCTTGCTATTTGCTTCATTTTTGTACAATTGGCTACTCTGAAATACTGTTACTTTTGCTCAGGTCAAATTTCTAGTCTTTATTTCAAGAAATTGCTACTTGCTGAACCATGCCTTTAGAAAGATAAAGAGTAACATGGGTGCTCTTCTGTTCCATTGGTGTTGTAATTCATACTATAAACAGAAGCTTCTTGAGGGGTGAGTTGACAAATCATTCTGTCATTTTAATTTTAGTAAGACTTATTATACCAGACCTATTACCGAACACTTCACCCTCCATCTGTGCCTTTGCTGTATTAAATATTGCCAATTTTACATAGATGTCATACAAAACTGTGTATTAAAATGAACATTTCTTCCAATTGTTGGTGCCTGCACTGGACTGTTTTACCTTCTCCTTCCACATCTCTTTTTCAGGATATACATGTCCTAAATCCATCAAACTCTTTCTGCCCATTTTGACTCCAACAGATTTTTCCAGTGGTCACCAATGAGTACATTAAGATAACTTTTTTTGACTTAAGTGGACGAGTTGCTCTCTACTGCTACCTGAAAGGGAATGGACAGAGCCAAAAATGGTTTGGAATTAGTTGTTCTGTTCAGTGACTCTGGACTATTTTACTACAGTTATATTTAAGATGTTCAAGTCATATTTAAGTTATTTCATGACAGTCTCCTTAGTGATTTTTCTAGCAAGCAGGGACTATTATCAGAAAAGTTCCTGAAAATAAATTCTAACGCTTTTTCAGGAAATTTCAAACATTAAATTCATCCAAAGTGCTTGCAATTCTCTTCCTGACTGCAAAGTTTCTGTCAGCTTATTCTAGCCATCCATAATATCTGATCAAGCTTTGATTTGTTTTAAGGAATACTATTTATCCTCAAACTTCTATTTACTATATTAAGGATTCTTTACATAAAGGACCACAGAAGGATACCACAGTACCAAATCATATTGGACTGAGGTTCCCTCTAGACATGCCATTTGTTTTGCAGTGCAGCTGAGTAAGCTGTTCTTGCCTCTTTAAGCTCCCAGGTACTCACAAAAATTTGTTAGAGAATTATCAGGGCTCAGATCCTTGCAAGAATAAACTATTTTTATTTATTTTCTTTCTATCTGACATACAAAAACACGACGCTATGTGGCTACATCCTTACAGACATTAGGTTAAAACTGCTTCTGCCAACTTTTCTGAATGAGTAATCAAACCCAGCTTAAAGATCACATTTTCCATTGTGCTGTGAAAACAACACATCAGAAATTTCACTACCAGGCCTCAATAAGGCAGAAAAGCAGTGGCCAAGGACAGAAGGAAATGTCTTACTATTTTTTTCAGTTTTATAATAAATTTTCACGTTAAGAAGCAGCGACACTAAACCACCAACGTGTGTTGGATGTCCTCTAACTGTTGCCAGAGGTCAACATTTTTCTAACATCCCTGGAGGTGCTCCCCTGCATGCCTTCTCTTTGCCACTCTGCCAGCAGTGGTTCCTGTCAGAGCACTGTGCAAACAGAGCTAAAAAGAGAAAGAATCAGGAGTGCTCCTGCTGTACAAAGTAAATTAAGTCAAGAGGATATTGATGAAATTACTAATTTATTTAACACATACATTGAATTCAGAATGGGAATAAAACTTCATCTGTCACCATTCATCAGCTACGTATTGCTTGGGGCCATGAGCCTGCTGCTAGCTTGTTCTTCATTCTCCTTGGATTTGCCCAATTTAGTTTTGTTTTCCTTTTTGCCTCTTGTCTTGTACTTCATTTGTGACTGAACAATTTAAAACATAAATGTTCTTGTTTGTGGCAGTCAACAAGTTGTCACCTCACAACTGTTAAAATGACAGATGCCAAATTTTTTTAAAGTAGAATCAGGTTTTCTATTTGCAACTCTAAAAGCTCTCTACACTGTGCAGAAATAATTCCTTTCTGGAAAACAACTGCAAGAAAATAAATTTTCACTAGCAGCTGATCTTTTTGACTGCCTTGATAACCCTTCTCAAGGAGAGAAGAGATACACATATGTATGTGCTGAGCTACAACAGACTAGTCACTTCTTGTAACAGGATTTTCTCTTTCATCAGGTAAGCCAGAAATAACTCTGGAAAGAACCACACCAAGAAAGGTGAAACAACAAATGCCACTTCTAACCCCTACAATTTTCAATATCTTTTTCTTATTCAGAGATCTACAGAATGAGTGGCCATCTGGATAGGTAGATCAGTCTTCAGTTACAGGCTTTAAGAGAATCATAGAATATCAAGTTGGAATTGATCTCAAGGATCATCTGGTCCAACCTTTCTCGGCAAAGCATGATCTAGGTAAACTGGCCCAGCACCCTGTCCAGCTGGATCTTAAAAGTGTCCAATGTTGTTGGAATTTCGCTAGAGATTATTCCAAGGGCTGATTGCTCTCCCTGTGAAAAATTTTCCTTGTGTCCAATGGGAATCTCCCCAGCAGTAACTTGTACCCGTTACCCTTCATCTTTTCCACATGACACCTTTAGAAATGGGGTCTCCACCATCTTTGTAGTCACTCCTTAAATACTGGAACATGGTGATAAGGTCTCCTCTAAGCCTTCTTTTCTCAAGGCTGAACAAACCCAGTTCTCTCAGCCTTTCCTCATGTGACACACTTCCCAGTCCTTTGATCATCTTTGTGACCCTTCTCTCGACCCTCTCCAGCCTGTCCACATCTTTCTTGTATAGTGAGGACCAAAACTGAGCACAGTATTCCAGATGTGGCCTGACAAGCACTGAGTAGAGTGGGATAATGACTTTTTTGTCTCTACTGCTGATGCCCGTGTGGATGCAACCCAGCACCCCATAGGCTTTCTCTGCTGCAGCAGCGGCACACTGTACACTCATATTGAGTCAAAAATGAAATTAAAGGAAATAAAGGGACATAAAATGGAAAGCACAGGAAAAATAAATAGGAAACAAGGAAAAGCAAGGGAACAGAGCTACCTGTCAGTACTATCAGGGATGCTGAGAAGGAAAGACCTGAACAGCCTGGCCCTTCTCCTGCCACATGCATGCTCCCTTAACCAGGATCTGAAGGAAATGAGCTTTTCGCCCTAATCCCACTGCTACTGGAAAAGCCTTTGGCAAAGCAATGTTAATGTAGTAGTGAATGTAGTACTACCATTTCTAAGAAAGCCTTCTGCTTGAAGGGATTCGTATATCTTGTCCTCAACACCCACAGGTTTCAATTTCTCTCAAGAGACATTTTCTGACCAACTTTGCAATGTTTTCTTTCCCTCCGGTCCTCTTACATCTGCTTCCTCTCAGCCTCCTCCTCCTCCTTTTCCTTTCTTTTATCTTCCCATGTTTATTCCAGTGCTCCTAGGTCTCAGCTACTCTGCTAAAACTAGTATTATCAACTTATCTTGAAATACACACACCCACCTGTGGCAGCAGCAAGAATCAACCACCTGTTCTACCACAGGGAGCAGGGGTTTATGTGGAATTACCTTTAAAAAGGGCTCAGAACACAGACTTACTACCAATTCACTAGGAAATTTACTTTTCCAAATAAATAGGAAGTTAATGAAGATAACATTAGCAGAAAACATACTGAAAAAAAATCAGTTCAATGAGTTCTGATTATTGCTTTTTATGTTAAATTCTGAGCAGAATAATCAAGGTAAAATGACCACTGCTAACAAAATGTCTATGTGATTCCGTTCAAGCAAATTCAATTAAAGAAAAAAGGTTTTTGCATTTGCTTTTTCAGGTGGGAATTTTAGGACAGTGAGGCATTTTTGAGTGTAGGACTAGAACATGAGAAGAGAGCAGATCAATAAGACAAATATTATTAAGTCTCACCTAAATAAAATTCCAAAATTTTAAAATTTAGCTTGATTAAAAACTTACCAAAATGATGTTTCTGTGGGCAGCTTAAAAGTTTGTGGAAATGTTTTGGAAATGCTGAAACATTTAATCTTTCTTTTTTTATGCTTAAATATAAGTATCTTAAACCAAAATGCAATCTAGTGACCTTTATACTTTCATTTCAAATCTTTCACTTCTATTCAACATAATCAGAATTGAAGTCTTCTCTTTGCTATATTTTCAAAAATATGCACCATTTCAATGATGTTGGCTTGTTTGGCATTTGGGGTTATTTTTGAGCAACTTCATATGAAAAAGCAATAGATTCCTGGATAAAAACGTTACATTTCTCAGTTGGAATTTACTACACAGAATGTATCCACTTTTACCCAAGAGCTCTAATTTTAGTCATTAGCCCAGGGTCTGACATAACATATGACTTGTGAAATCCACTTAATCCATCTACTGAACCTGCACAGAAAAAGGCTGTTTCATATGATGATTGAGAACATAGACCTTTCCTTCTCTGTTAACTGTAGAGAGCCTAATAAATGTAGGCTAGGAAGACTACAATGAGAAGCCCACTGTTGGATGATATTTGCAACCTCCTACTCTACCCATTGAATAAGAACATTAAAACTTCTTTTGTCCATCTCTGATTCACATCAGCAATATTCTGGAATAACAAATGCCTTACTATAGAAGTCTCCAGTCTTGGAGGGAGATACATGCTTAACCTCACTATTATATAACTAATAAGCAGTGCAACTTGTTAAGACAGTTACATACACTGACCAGTGCAGAGAATTCCTCACCTTGGTTGTTGCCTTCAGTGCTATATCTCTACTAACTGCAATGTTACCCTACAAAGCTTAACACGGGACTTTCTAGCACAATACTTGCATGCAACTTGTACTGCTGTCACAATATTATCATTCTGGTAGATTCAGTTGTTCTGGAATTGTCAAACACATTTACTCACTCAATGATATTTAATTATTGCCTTTGTGATTTCAGATAAGAAACCATGCACTACTTGAAAATAGTAAGTGATTAAAATTTAAATCTTCTCATTCCTCCCAAGATATTAAGTGTTATTTTGCATTTGACAAGACCTCAGGCTAGCTCAGCGATTGCCTTTGTACCTGCCCATGACTGGGAGAACAGAAGTTTTTCCTGATTGTTTTCTCTCCCAGTATTTACACTGTTGAGGTGGGACCACTTCCAGTTTGGCAGAGATAGCAGGCAAGCATCTGTACAGAGTCCCAGAACAGATGCACTGTTGAATGTAAACTGATACCAATAAATAAATAAATAATACTAAAATTAAACCATCAGATTAAGAACTCTTCCACCTGCCAATGTTTTGATGTAGAAATGGAATGTTTAATGGGCTGCAATAATATAATTAATTTGTCATCATTAGAAAAGTACACTGACTTTGTAGCTCCATTTTTAAATCTCATTTTTCCTAGTAAATTGACATTTTCAGCTGACTTTCACATTGCCAGTTGTAATAAATAGGTTCTTTAGGTTCGTAACCTTTAAAGTGTTAAAGCAAAAGGAATTCTTCATTATTCCATATGCTCCCAAATTCTCTTTTAATCAGTAAAATATGATTAGGAGGACAACAAGAATGTGTCACTTTGCTTTTCACTGCAAGCAGTAGAAGAAAAAGTCTAGTAACATAGGCAACTTGTTAGGCTTCCATCCTGCTCTGAAAACAGTTAATTCAACAGGATCTTGTGCATACATTCCCCCTAGATAGATTTCCCTCATTAACTTAAATAACAGCAGACATAAATCTTGACATAATCTTCTCCCTGAACTTTACTGTCCGTAAAGCATATGGAGTCGTCTTTGCCAGAGAGAAAGTCAGTCATTTTTACAGTCCTGGTGTGGATCCAGGGGATTATATCAGTCTGACTGGCAGGATGAATCAGTGAAATAACTATACTGCTCTATCTTTTATTGAATCCTATCAGATTACCAAGTTTTTAACAGCCACATAAAAGGTTCACAAACTGAGCTTTAAATTTATAACTGTAGATAAACAGACTGTCAGTCACCATCGATGCCAAAAGCCATACTTGGTTACAAGCATGGATCCAACACGATGAACATCACCAAGATCTAATAGTCTATCTCTTTCCATTTATGTACCTGGACCAGGGGTACTATAGCTGCTGCAGTCAAACAATTGATTACCTAATGTAGATCCTTGCTTTGAGTTGAGTACTTCCACATGTAACTCATTTATCACTTCCCTTTCATTTCCCGTTCACACCATTCGTGGCAGAAAGCAAAGATTTTCCTGCTGGAAGAGAGGGAAGGAATTATGCCTACCACATGTGTCCTTAGGCAGGGCAGGGTGGGCAGCAAAAGGACAGATTAAGACTTGCAATAATTGAGGAAAGTTGCAATATTTACTTCAGTCACAAGTTAGTTGCAGTAGGAAGGGAGGTTAGTCAACAGTCCATGAAGAAAGGGCTTTTAGGAGCACACAAAAGGCAGGAAAAGGCTGAAAAAAATAGTGTCCAGAAAAAACAAATTAAAGGCTTAGAGATGCTAACCAGAGAAGTCTGTGAAGATACTCATAGCAGCAGAGCACTTCAGTAATGTGCCATATTTGGAACACAACCAGAAGGCCGCATGTGAGCAAGAACACGGGCTGACAGACCCTCAAGGGGAATAATCCTTCATTACCAGTTCCAGTGGGCCACCTTTCCCTTTATTTCTGATGGGATGGTCAACCTTAATTTCCCATGGATTTAACAATCAGATTCATGAGGACATCTGAAATTCTTTAATCTATGAAATCCTATAGACATATTTCTAAATATTTTAAGATCCCGGTGGTTGAGACTCTTGGGTATCTTTACTACTTAATTGGAAACACTGTCATGATACCATTACTTCATATAGATAGATGGACAGACATTTATATCAATCATAGATTGCTTCTGTGTCCCCACAGACTACAATTTAAGAACACTGTAAACCATATAGAGTCAGCAGATAGGTAGATTCGTAAAGAAAACAAATTAGACAAATCTTTTGTTCATCTCTTCTGTGGCTCAAAAAGAAGTGATGATGCATCAGTTCCAGTAAAACATATAGAAAAGATATTTTAAAATTTATCTTTTA
Organism: Eurystomus gularis; assembly: GCA_013400335.1. NCBI lineage: Eukaryota > Metazoa > Chordata > Aves > Coraciiformes > Coraciidae > Eurystomus > Eurystomus gularis. The sequence continues at coordinate 83,950 of VZZY01011098.1, read as the reverse complement.
CCCCAAGCCTCTGGACACATGGAGAAAAAATAGTGATAAACAATGATTTCTCTTCTCAGTAAGACACAGATACACAACAAATCACAAGAGTAAAGTTCCTACACAAAAAAGGAAAAGTTAAAAGGATTTCTCAATGTCCTGCTCTCTCAATTGGGCTGTGGGCCTTTCAGAGCACAATTTAAGACTCAAGTCTTTAAACTCTGTTTTAGGTGGAAGTCCTTTGTTTCAACTGTTCCTCATTAAAAAGAAATACATCAATTGCCCTCTCTAGTTGACAACTCCAGGTTGTGTATTGCAAATTTAAGGGCATTATAAACTGCTTTTAATTCTAGCATTCCAATAATTCACTATTCTTCTTGCCTTGCTTGAAAAGTCTTGTTTTCTTTACTCCTGTCCAATTTTCTATGGACCAAACTCTACCTTCATTTGCTTTGCTGCAGATTTTTTTACATCTCTAATATGTCTAATGTAGTTTTTCAAGGTTGAAAGTGGAAAGCTGAATTTGATTTTTCAGCTACATGGGGATTCGCCTCTCCCTACATTTCAAGCTGGGGTAATCAGCAATGTTTTTTTTTTTTCAAGGGTATGGTTTCAAATGAAGCTAGACAGCATGCTTACACAATAAAAAAAGACTTAAATACTGGTGGCATCTGCGTGCATATAAAATGTTACAAGGATTTCATTCGGGGTGTAATTTTCGAGACATAATTTTATATTACATTATATTGGTAAAACTGTTTATCCTCTGACTACTCTGGGGAGACCTTATCACTGCCCTTCGATACTTGAAGAGGACCTATAAGAAGGATGGGGACAATGTTTTAAGCAGAGCCTGTTATGAAAGGACAAAGCGTAATGGTTTTAAACTAAAACAGTAGATTTAGACCAGATATAAGACATATTTTTTTTTATAATGAGGGTGGTGAAACACTGGCACAGACTGCCCAAAGAGGTGGTAGAAGCCATATCCATGGAAACATTCAAGGTCAGGTTGAATGGGGATCTGAGAAAGCTGATCTAGTTGAAGATGTCCCTGCTCACTGGAGGGGGCAGTTGGACTGGATGACTTTTAAAGGTCCCTTCCAAAATAAAGCATTCTAAGATTCTATGATTCTATCAGTAGACTTCTTTCATATAGAGAATAAAGGGTTCAGGAACCAAAAGCATGAGGACAACATTGATTCAAATTAATTTCCTTCTAACATTTTGCTTTTTAAATATAAAAACTTAGGAAGAAAAAAAATATTTCATATACCAAACATGAACTGAAAATTCTAACTGAAATACTTCTAACCCAATCAAGTAAAAGCTATTATAACAGCATCCCATGCACTTGTTGCTGTAGATAGTTGTTTTCCACAAGTAGTTTATAGATAAGGCACCGTTCTTTAAAGTGAAACATAGAACTAGAAATGAGGGACAGATTAATGCTAAGAACAGTGATGGAGAAAATATACTAAAGCTCTCACTGCAAGGGCTTTCTGTACTATTTTTCTTGGTTGCAATTCTTTGTTCTTCTGTCTCCCAAAATTCGGAACCAGAGAATTAATAGATTCAGTTGAAAACTTTAGCTTTAGCTCTTATTCAGATAAACACTGCAGAACTGAGTTTAAAACATTTATTCTTTCTTTTCAGAATTCCCTCATGTTTCCCCAAATCTTTTACCCCTTGCATAGACAAACCAACGTGCAATTTTCAGATATAAAATCACAAAACATTTCCTCTGCATTCCAACCTCATTCAGTTTACAGGGGATGGATTAAAAAACAGTACAAATATTAGAGATGTACATTTAATATATCTCAAATTTGTCTATTTGATTCTGTAATGAAGGCAGCATTCTTTCAAATGCCATATGTATACATATGTATCATAATTTACATTTCCTAATAAATATTAATCTTGAAATAAATTGAATTTGTCTATTTTGTTTGTGAACATTCAACTTCATTTCTCCACATGAAATCCTTTTTACTTTTAATCAACCAAACCATTGAATTATTATAATTACAATACCACATACTTCACATACAATATTGGAACTTTCTATTCATTTTTTAAAAAGGACTCCTTAGAGTGATTTGTGGAAACTTCTGGAGATAGATATCATTGGAAAAATAAACTAACTATGAATTAAAAGTGAAAAATAAAAAAGCAATAAAAAAAGAAATCTCAGCTTTTATCAGTTCACCCAGATTGAGCTTCAAAATATCTTTTTTAATTGCAGCTCAGAAGCCAAGTTATTCACCACAGAATTGAAAGAAAAGCTGTATCAAGGTTTTACTTTAATTTCTGTAGCAGACTAGCATTTGATTTTGTCTTTTATTTCTCCAAGATTAACTGAAGAAACATTAAAAGAAGGCTTTCTCACTTAAATATTAAAATACATGACAGTCCAAACTGTAAGCAGCAGTTTTACTCACTTTAGTATCTAATTCAACACCAGAAACCACGTTGCTAACTCAGTTCATTCTGCCACATTAATTTCACTTCGCTGTGGGATTCAGCCTGGACCATACTTTGTTCCCCATAGCACTCATCCAAGTGCAGGAAAAAGCCACAGAATCCCTGTGCTAGGCAGGATTTCCAGTTTGTGACACACGAGCAGGAGTTAACCAGGTATTTTTATTACTACGTTGAGAAATTGGTGAGAGAAGGACAGCCCCTATGGATCTCTGCTGACAAAACAGGGGACTAAAACCATGGAGGTTTGGAATGAAATATTTTCTATGGCAGACTTCTGCTCTGAGTTTGAACAAACCATCTATTTCTCTTTGACTTGATTCCACTTTCTAAAAGACAGGGTAAGTGGGCCACAGTAACTCTCAATATTATAAGGATTTTAAAAATATCAAACACCACACTCATGGTTCTTTCCAACAGTGATGAGACTGATGTTCAGCTTGAAAACAGCAACAGTTCTTTATATCACACAGAAGGAAGAGCAGTGCCAATGTGAGCTGTTCCAGGCTAAATATTTGCCATGGCCTTTGCACTGCTTTTTACATTTACTGCAAAGCCCTTCACAAGTAGTCAGCTTCAAAAGATTAGCGTAAACTGGAAGATACGACAGAGGATGTAGGCTTTTGGGGTTCATGTGTGGGAGGAACCATGCTCTTCAGTTGCTTTTACTCCAGGGACCCAGCTTCCCTAGCTATCTTTACTCTTCTCTTCTTCCCCTTTCCTTTTCTTCCTATTCCCTCTTTCTTCCTCCTTATAGCCTGAAACTCTGCATAAAGGCAATTTCCAAGTCTTCTTGTTCGTGTTTGTATTAGATTGGGTCAAGCAACCTTGGTCTCTGCTCTCATCAGATGCAACTCAGAGCACTGTGCAGTCACGCTGTCAGTCAGCCAGCTCCAGGCATGGCACGGCAGCCACCTCAGCACCATGCCACACTTGTGTTAATTAACCCAGGCACATGCTGATGTAGCTGTAATGCTTCCAGAGCGTGAGAAGTATCTGTGTTGTGCTCTGTAGGTATAGCTGTTCTAGGCTGTCACTCCTCATTGTCACAAATACCTTTGCACTATGCTTTACAATGCTGCCATTAATTAATTCCTAGATCACGCATGTAATTTTATCTTTTCTGTAGTATCAGTCTTCCTGTCTTTTCTAACCATTATATTTGTCTTTTCTGTTATGACTTGTACCTGCTATCTTCCTTCCCTTGTTTTGGTGTCTCTGTTCTATTGACGTTTAGCTGTTCTCTCAGCTTTTTAAAAAATGTATTTATTTATTATTACTATTTTTCACCTTCTCTACTCTCCGGGCCTTCTGAGAAAGAGGCTGAGTATTAGAGCGTGACCCACAAAACCAAGTATTTTTCAAGATGAAGCCAGCACTTGAGATTAATAGTGCCATTAACTACTGCAACACAGATGAGTTGACAACTATAAGTTTCTTTCTCATTTTCTATTTATGGACCTTGCTTCCTGCTTCCTAGATATTGAGTCTTAAGGCAATGGTAGGAGAGAGGATGTCCTAACGCTAGACCTACCACATTCCAGCATTTGAAGTATTTTTAGGCTGAGAAGACAAAGATTTCTATTCCCTGGTACCTCATGGTATCTGTCTCACAGCGAGAAAAAAGCTGCCGGCAGCTGCTTCCTGTGTTTGCACCAGCTCTTGGCAGTTCTCTGCTCCCACAGGGTGTTAGTTGCATGTATCACTCTCCACATGCTCTCTGGTGACAGAAGAACACTGCCAAAAGCACAGCAAAGGCAGCTGTCTCTTAGGGCCTCGTATATCCAATAGCTATAGGACTATCTGCAGCTCCTTTTATGGCTGTTGAATTAAGAAATTCAGAGACACTAATCTATCCTGGCAATTTCCATTCTACTTCTGCTAAGCTATGCCTACTAAGTTTTCACTGCACAGTGCATCAGCAAAATACACGGGAAGCGGACAATTTCTTCTGACTCTGCACAGAGATTTGTAATAAAAATGTTAAAGTTGCTAGGAATGGGGAGTGCATGGGTGTGAAAACACCAGAAGGAACCAGAAGAGAAAGGGATAAAAAGATGGCAAGTTTTGATTCCACAATCCATCATGAAGATCCCAGCACTTCTATCTACACATCGTTTCTCAGTAATACCCAAAGTAGGAAAACAAAGGACAATTCAAAACAAAGGATAGACCAAAGCCATTTGTAGATGTTGGTAGGAAGATCAAGAACTGCTCTGAGGACCTCAGTCATCCAGACACAGAGAGAAAGGCAATAAGTCAGCAGTGCTGCCTAAAGACTCTCAGAGGTCAAACAGGCTGGAAACACCTGAGGCCACAATCAACATCAGATCACAATGCACATCCAGAAACCAGCCTGCTGCTGCTAATCATGCTAGCCAAACATTCCTCGCTTCTCCAGACCACTTAACACAAAAGGCAGCCAGCCATCCTCCATAGTGACTACATGGTCCAGAGTGTTCAACCATCTTAAACACATCAAAAAGATATTTTAAGGAAAACAATCTACAAAGGCATAAATCCAGAGACAATAACTGAAACCAAAGCACTTCCATGCGTATAACTACCACTTACCAAATTTTAGTCCACTTGCAGTAAATACCAAATAAGAATATCACTATCTGAAGGAAAACTTAACTAGAACTACTCATTTTCAAAACAGATTGTAACGTTAATTGGAACAGCACAATCAGAAACTAAGTCCAACTCTGAATCTAGCTAAAAGAAACAATCTTGAATATGAAAACTTAGTGAATTTGAAGAGACTTCTATAAGGTATTTATAGAGTTCCTGTAAAAGTCAATGCAGTCAATCATTTATGCCAATATGCCACAGTGTCAGCAAAAACAAATATGGTAAGCCAATAACTTCTGGCACAGTTCTTACCCTGGAATGAAGAACTTCTTCAAACGGTTCTTTTCAGGGTAGATATCATTCCCCTGTGCAAAGATTTTGTAGGTTTGTTTTTGGTTTTTTTTTCCCCAATCAGCTCCTGTGGCTGATTTCAACAACTTATATCACACTGAAAGACAGATTCAGAGTGTCTCCAGCAAAGTTCTGAATGCAGTAGTTTTAAAAGCTTTACAGCAACTGGTCTAAACTAATGGTTAACCTATCTAATGACAAATCTATGCAGTAATTAACTCCTCTGCATTTCATTTTAGGCAAAATCTCTGTTTATTTTGTGATGAATTGGTGCTAAGTGGATGGCTGGTGGCAGGGTTCTGAAAGGAATTGTTTCACTGCAGATACCTTTGCAGTGGTAACTGCTCAGTTCTCAGACCTGAAAATGGGTTGCAAATAACACTAATTCTTACACAGAGTTGGAGAGCAGGAGATTGTGGGGAGGGTGTGTGTGTGTGTGTGAAAACTTCAGTTGCTACATAATTACCACTACTGTGAGAAGTGTAGATGGGACTAGAGAAAACTGTGCTAGGAAGTACTGTGAGAATGCCTGGGAACCAGAGTACTCCTGAAAAAAGGCTGTAAACTTATATCCCCTCAAAAATAAATTACTCTGTAGCTTCAGAATCAAAATTAATTGTCTCAGATACACTGGCTGAGTGACTAGCTGCTTTTGGGATTAGAACCAAGACCAAAAATTAACACCAGAATCTTGGAACCAATCAAAAATAAAAGAAAATTAAAACTATAAAAATGGCATTGTAGGGAGATATGCAGAACATTCACAGATTAAGAAGACGTTAAAGACTTGAGAATTTATCAGTCCTCTAAAGATGCAGTTCTAAGGAAATGAAGTCTGAAAAGGACATATAGACGACAGTAACAGATGTAAAGTGAAGGAAAATTTCAAAGTTCTGAGATCTTATAATTGGGTCTGTGAGACTAGAATTCATCTTCTTAAACCATTTCTCTGAGAAAAGTTTAAAAAAAAATTTTAAATGACTAAGAGATGAAACAGATTAGTAGTCAAATGCCCCACTTAAGTATAGCAACAATACAACTCTCCCACTAACAGAAGGACCGAGAAGGTGGTGCCTATTGCATCTTCCATGTCAAAACTTATTTGCTTTTTCTGAAGTTTGTGGGTCTAGAACCACCTAATAAGTACTGAAGAAAAATCCTCCACACTCCTTCCCAATCCTCAATTTCTAAAGTTATTAGTGCCAACAGAACCACTGTGTAGAGAAAACTTCCTTACCTATGTATCGTCCAAGGGTAAGAAGCCTACTACTCTAGGTGCTTTGGACACCACCTTGACAATCTGTTGAAGTGCTGGGAGAGTGCTGCAAAGCACAAAGAAAAGTTGCTAAATGAGATCCATTCCTTCACAACATGCAGTACAACTAAGCTTAATGTCCTATTGGGTTCTCTCCCTTTCTGTAATAACACAGAGCCTACAAGATGGTTGAAAAAGGGCTTCCATTAGCTATTTTACACAAGATTATAGTTACATTATTAAGCTCCTTATATCAATCTACTGGAGAGCAAGTTGCAGCTGTTGGACTGCATACATGAGTGCTTCAGACTCTTCTGAAACTGAGATATATACTCTGGCTCACTAGGAATACAATTTTTAAAATGAAAATGTCCTTAATCCCATTTGCAATAAAGTGTTCCCAAAAGCCATGTTATTGTTGAAGTGCCAGTTGACTGATGGCCCAAATCTTGGGCTCCTGGGCTATTTTGGAGAGAGTACTACTCCTGAAGATTGCAAAAGAGAATATTTTTCTTTTTTTTTTCTCCTGAAGCTGATGGGTTAAGGGGAAGTAGAAGATAAATGAACTGGATTGAGTTCTTATTGATTTATACCTCACAACTGACCCTAAAATGTGGATATCTCTGGTGGATTTGGCAGCCTCAGGGTGAAATTGTATGAACTGACTGAATTCATTTGGAAAGAGTATTTCGTAAACTTGGTTAACAAGAAATCACCTTCAAAGGGTGTTTTCTTATTCTCTAGCTCTGTAAAGGCCAGACATTATTTACAAGTCTAGATGGTAAGTAATATAAAATCCAAATATGCAAGCAGTCACGACATGTATCATTAGTATGAAAACTGCCCAATACCTTGTAGTTTCTGCCTGTAAGAGAAAGAATTACTATTAGCATTTGCAACAGTTGCCTTGAACATTATCTCCTGTATAAAATCCTGAGACTGACAGAAAAAGGCAGTTCTTCAACTTATTTTAGGAATTGTAGATGTGTTTGAAATTTTAATATGTACTTACGTACATTTTTTATCCTCTGTGTAATTCTCTGGTATTTCTTAGATTTTTTTGTTAAGCTGTTAGCTCTCAGAAATACCATTAAAACCTTCTCAAAGGTGTTTTTTATTTTATTTTATTTTAAATTTGAAGACAGCACCCTCCAAATCAATTGGAATATCAAGGGGAAAAGAAAGATTAATGCATACAGCTCAATATTTCAGGATTTATTTCGAGGGACTATGGCTAGTACAATAGATTAATATATCCCTGAAATTTTCATTAAAGACAGTTATAACAGAAATGTAAATGCAAAACAAATAATACAAAACATAGTAGTAACATTGTTTAATAAGCTTAAATTCAGTAATATCAGTAATAAATAACAAAATATAGAATAAAACATTTTATCAAGTTTTCATGCTAGTCCTTTGCATGGTAAGAATAATGGAGGGAAAAGGTCAAATTCAAATCCAATAAATACTTTTCCATTATCTATTCCAGTTATATTTATCTATCTTTAATATTTAGGTAAAATTACATAGTTGGTTATTAACTTCTTACCAAATCTCCATGGAGTTTTCAATAACAAGAGTTATTTTCCTGCATAAATGCTGACTGCGATGGCAACGTACCTGCAGTCATCCTACACAAGTCATTTCGTGTTCTGAGTTACTGAACAAACTGTTCTCGTTACAAAAGTTCTGTCAGCAGCTTTAACTAAACAGAGCTTGTTCTGAAAGGAAAGAAGCACATTTAGAGCTGTGAATAAGAAGAAACATAGCAAGGTAGGGCTAGAAGAGGTCTCAAGATCCACAAGTCTGCCCTTCAGCAGGAAAGGAGACTCATGTAGATCATCTCTGACCAATATCAAATTTGTTGACTCCATCCAGCATGAACTGGAGGAGGCTCCACACACTTCCTTGTTAGACTTTTCCAGTGTTTTATGAGCCTTACCATTTAAAAGTGGTTCCCTCATTTGTTAACAACATCTATAAATTATTCCTATTTTCTTCTGGTACTACTGGAATGTGGGGAAGTAATTCTTATCTTTTTGTTAGGGATTTGTGCATCTTGCAAAAGAGGTTATACTCTTCTCTTTTTAAACTTACCAGATCTCGTCTCTTTTATGGTTCTCAATGTTTTCCAGACCTGTTGAATTTCTTTTCTTCTGCACATCATTCACTTTGCCTATACAGTCCTTCAAGGATGATGCTTAAAACTACACACTCTACTCAAATAGAGAGTTTCACCAATATGAGAGAATAATAATTAACTCCCATGTGTTACAAGCAAAACTCCTGTTACTTCATTTCAGTTTAAGATCTATGATTTCCCTCCCACAACAACAAGAAGAAAAGTTTATTTGACCTTTTTCTTGTTCTAGACATTTGGCTTGCCATCTGCTGCAAGCCCTAGTATCCTCCACTGCAGTATCAGTGATCAGTCTGTTCACCATTTCTTAAAGCTTATTCTGGTATTTTCCTGTAATATTTAAAATTTTTCTAACACAGCAAAATCTGGAGATGCTTTGAGTATATGCTCTATTCTATCAGCAAAACTTTAGCAATGAAAATATAGATAGAGCTGCACCAAGGAATCCTTTGCAGGACCCTACTGAATACCTCTTTAGTTTGAGAGAAAACCACAAAGAGGGGTGGGAGACAGAGGATCAGCCAGTTGCACATATACTACATAGCAGTTTCACCTGGTCACTATGTCACTAGTTTGTTTCCTTGTGTTGCGTAAGATGACATCAACATTTTTACCAGGATAAAATATCACAGAGTGTTCTCCCTTTCTTTATCCACTAGATGATGATTTTCCATTGAAGAAAGTAAACAGATTTGTTTGACACAATTTATTTTTGTCAAATGCATCTGGTTACTTTCTTCTTATTCGATTATCCTCTAGGTCCTATATATTGATTCATAATTCATTTAGAGTTTTATTCTTCCCTAGTACTGCATATTGTGCTAATATTTTCCTCACCTTTAAACTACATTTTCTGTATACTGTTTGTTCTTCTTCACTCCCCTAGGATGCAACCTGTCCTCCATCATTTCTCAAAAGTAATTAATGATCCAAAAAGTCTCTCTCACTTTAAGCTCTTGAGAAAAAGAAAAAAAAACTTCAGTTTCCCAGTTAAAGGCATCCAAGTCAATGAAAGGCTCTTAAACTTATTCTTCCTCCACCTACATTAAAAATTAATACATTAGAAGTCTAATTACAATGTATCTTTATTCAGAAATCCAAAACAAAGGTTTGAATGCCATCATTCACTCTCCCAGTTTGAAGTAATGGATGTTTTCCTTTATTTCTCCCAAATTTCATCTTCCTTGCCAACTAGACATTTTACATGCTAGTTTGCTTTCCTACATTATCTGTTTGCCCATGCTGTTTGCTGTTGTCTTTAGCCATTCTTCTGCCCCTCATATACAACCCTGATGCAGAATAATTACCCTTGAGCACATAAGAACTAATGTAATGAAAGTACCTTCTCAGCCATTAATGACTACATTTGAGAAATGATGGAGGAAAAGTGAACTGCCAGGAACTGAAAAAGGCCACATAAAACATATTGGAAATATAACCAAGAGATAAGGAACACAGGCAGCACTGTGGAAATACTGAAAAAACCCCACTAAAACTAAAGACAACCAATCAGCCAAAAAAACACAAAGACAAACACAAAAGACAAAACACAACAAACCCAATCTGAAATAACAAAAAAGCCCAACCTTTCCATATACTTCATATCCCTTCTTCTGTATTAGTATAGCTTATTACTCTTTTTAAAACATTTTCCATTTTTCATAACATATTTAGGGAAGAGAGAGCTTTATTACATGTCTTCTCCAAGAAACTGCTGGATATTTCCAAAACACTGACTATTCCTAAGTGTCTCAAGTTTACTTTGCTACTCTATTCTTTTCTGTGGGGCTGTGAGCACCATCACTTCACAAATGCTTCTAACACATTAATAGGTCACTTTAACTTCTCCATGCATTCTCCCTATGGAGTGAGAATATAACCTAAAATAGTCACATTCTGTACCGCCTCCACCTTCTGAAACAAAAGCAAAGCTGTCACTGTGGCTTTGCAATGCCATTCAGGCTTGCTGTGACCTGTCATGCTGTTTTTCCTTAGTAACAGAAGTCTACCATTACCATGAGCTTCTGTTCTCTGGATAGCTATTTAAATTTCTCAGAAACAGACATATGACAAATAGGTGAACTTCTTGTTTTTCTCCTGCTTAATCAGTGGCATTGTGTTTTTGAATAAATTTGAAAAGCAGGGCAAGATCTTGGTGAACCATTGAATACATGAAGTGCAGAAACTTGCAGTTCCAGAATAGCCAGATTTTTCTACCTTTACTCATGTTGACAGTACTTTATAAGTAATTACATTGATTTAGTTAGTTACTCCAGGTTTAAGTACAAATAATTCCAGAAAGAAAACTTTGGCTGAAAAAATGGTGGGGCAAAAAAAAATAATCAGTGACATAGCACTTGACTTTCTTAATCAAACAGTTCTCTCTGTAGCTGCACTTGTGTGATTCACAGTTAAAGACTGGAGAACCGTGTTAATGATTTATTCATGCCCAATGAGAGATTTAAACTAGTTAGATTAAGTAATTTTAATAAAATACAAATATAGAATGTAAGTATATGCAGATAAAGCAAATTAAATTGGATAACTACTGCTATTTACATAAAAGTATGCAGCAGCACAGTTAATAAACATGTGTAACATACAATGTTTAGTTAACAGTTTAATTGGGGAATACCAACATACACTACAGAATTCAAAGACAGTTTTTTTTCTTCAGTGTGACTTAACTCTCATAAACATAAAATGTCAGAGAACAGAGATCAGCTAGGGACAGGAATGACATATATAATCAGATATATTGGAGACATTTATGTCCTTTGCTATCCAATTCCTACTAGATTTTTTATGCCAAATAGAAAAGAAATAGAACATTCTCAAGAATGTTCATCTAAAATGGCAAATGAATTTTGAATTGCTCATTTCTCTCCACTCACTATAAAAGGAATCTAAACTACTTTTACTGTAGACATCTGCATTAAAGTCCTCTAAATTATGATGAAATTAATCCTTTACAAAGCACCAGCTCCATGGGTGCCCTCCTCAAAGCTCAGACATAACTGGGATCATAATTTCAACAGCAAAAGAATAATTTCAATTGTAGACATGACATAAAAAAACACTTAATTAAGTAGAAGTCTATGTAACCCTAGAGTATAAAGACTCCCAGTGGGTGAGTAGCACTGACATCTGAAGTAAAAGGTTGAGCTGGCGGTATCAGTAAAGGCAGCTGGTTGAGAAAGAAAAGAGAACAGGAAAGTTATCCACCTTACAATTCACACAGACCACTTGGTGTGAAGCCACATATATACACCAAGTTTAACTAGCACAGTCTGCTGTTGACAGCAGTGTTTGTTACTGCAACCAAAGAGGTTGTGCTATTCTTCAGAGTATAAAGATGACACACCTTCATGCTGTGTCCTTTTCCCTCTTTTACATTTCATTATCATCACTCTAAACTCTACTTCAGCAAGTGTCACCCCTGTAACAGACATGCCAAGAACTCTCTTAAAAGAGCTTCACTGTTAGTATGCACCCCTGGGACCCAACCTCCTTGCTACAGGCAGCTACAAAGCCCACATTTCTGCCACAAAGAAACATTAAACTGCATAAATAGGATCATTCATTCTACACACACTGTAAATTCAGCACATCCCAAAACTGCATATGTGCAGATCCAACTACATCACACTCGCATCTAAAGCTTTTGCTCACAGACAGCAGATCTTCTTTGCTGTCAGGACATGACAACAGCAACCTCCTAGTTGTCATCTTGCCCGAGGGCCCAGATGACACAGGAAAAGGCCAGGATGCAACCTGGTGAAGAGTGCCAGCAATGACAACCCACCTCTGTATGACACCATTGGCAGGGGAAAACCCCTGGCCACAAGACAAATGCGTATGTCATATCAAGAGGAAACACAGACACACCAAGAAAGTTGGAGGCTACCTTGCCAGCCTGCTCCTTAGACTTACCTGGAAGAACATGGACAAGCAACAGAAGCAAGCTGAGGCAAATATTTTGGGCTAGAAATAGCCCATGGGCTGATGGCTTGTCCTTCCTGTTCTCTATATACAGTAACATACTAAAGCAAATTTAATGACTTATCTCTTCAACATACACCTGAAATACAGCAAACACCTACTACAAGATGTTAATTGGATCACAGAGGTTAGTAGGGTAAAAGCTATGTGAATAAAGGATTAAACAGACATAACAGCAGAGGGAAACTCTACATTAACAGATCAGACAACAAAGGACTTGTGATTGCATTTCATGTTATCTCAGAAATTATCAGCCTTCATATTTTATTAGTGATTTTAGCTAGGGCAGAGAATAATGCCAAGATGCTTTAATGGCAATTCTAATTAATCAGCAACAGCATTTTGAAGACTCCTCATGTTCATTTTCAATTTTCGTCATTGTCACCTTGTTGAGATGTTTTTAACAGTTCTCTTTATTAAGGACAGAAACAGAGTATTTCAAACAACCAAACAAAAAATCCCAAACAAAAACAAAACTCCAAACCCGCAATATATAGACTCCTAACTCTTCTATGCAGCTAACAGCTTAAAAGATTAACCCCAGTTTGGTATTTCAGCTCCTACAAACTATAACTAAAGAGTAATTCACAAGGGCACTTCCCTGGAGTTAGTGTAAATGTTAAAGGAAAGAATGCTAAGAAGTCTCTGAGGAGTTCTTTTTTGGGTTTTGTTTTTGGTTTGGTTTTTTTTTTTTGTGAACATGGATAAGATACGATGCAAATTGATGTTTTACTAATAGCTAATATAAAAAGGCTGACAACACTGAACAGAGGGTTCTCCATAATAATTTAAAAATTAATGTAATGCCAAGTGAAGCAATATATGCCTATATTTTTATCACCCAATGATACTTACTTCCCTCAAGCTTGCTGGTTTTGTCTGCTTCTTCTTTCCTGTAACCTTTTAAATTTCTTTGGGAACAATAGGTTTGGCAAACACATATACTTCAAAGTCAAGCCCTACCATCATTTATTGAGTGCTTATAAATCACCTGGTAAATACCCAGAATAGATTTTCCACTGCCTTGTCAACCTGACCATAAAAAATGAAAAATGGTTGATTCAGACAGAAAACAACTATGCCAATAGATATAGTAGGTCAGAACCTGAAACTGGGTTGTCATATTTACACAGTATGTACAGATTTTCTAATATCAAAGAAATGACTACTTAGCATCCAGCAGGTATAAGTAAGTTTTAACTAAATAATCATACTTCTGTCAAATTTCTCAATTAAAATCATAGACTCATATAATGTTTTGGATTGGAGTAGTTGGGTTGGAAGGTTAAAGACCATCTAGTTCCAAACCTCCTGCCAAACAGAGGGGCACCTCCTATAAGAAGAGGTTGCTTAAAGCCCCATCTAACCTGGCCTTGAATACTTCCAGGAGGGGGCATCCACAACTTCTCTAAGCAACCTGTTCCGATGCCTCACCAGCCTCACAGTCATAGAATCATAGAATCATTTACGTTGGAAAAGACAACTAGAATCATCAAGTCCAACCTTCATCCCAACATCTTGCTGATCCCTAGACCATGTCTCAAAGTGCCACATCTACTCGTTTTTTGAACACCTCCAGGAATGGTGACTCCACTGCTTCTCTGGGCAGTCTGTTCCAGTGTCTAACCACTCTTTCAGTGAAGAACCTCTTCCTAATAGCCAATCTANCAAAACTGGACACAGTACTCCAGGTGCGGTCTCATGAGTGCCAAGTACAGGGGCACAATCACCTCCTTTCTTCTGCTGGTCACATTGTTTCTGATACAGGCCAGGATGCTGCTGGCTTTCTTGGCCACCTGGGCACACTGCCTGCTCATGTTCAGCCAGCTGTCCACCAGCAACCCCAGGTCCTTTTCCACCAGGCAGCTTTCCAGCCATTCTTCCCCAAGCCTGTAGTGTTGCCGGGGGTTGTTGTGACCTAAGTGCATGACCCGGCACTTGGCTTTGTTAAACCTCACGCAATTGATCTCAGCCCATTGATCCAGCCTGTCCAGATCCCGCTGCAGAGCCTTCCTACCCTCAAGCAGATTGACACTCCGGCTTAATTTTGTGTCAGTAAAGAACTGCTTCCTAATATCTAATACAAAACTACTGTCTTTCAGTTTAAAACTGTTACCTCTCATCCTATTACTACACTCCCTGATAAAGAGTCCCTCCCCATCTTTTCTGTACATCCCCTTTAAGTACTGGAAGACTGCTATAAGGTTGCCCTGGAATTCTGATCAACTGTAATAGCTGTTGCATCCGTAGTCAAGGAAGCACTCCAAACAAAAGTAATAACAAAAACAACTACATCATAAAGCTTAGATATAGGCTGCTAAAAGACCTCGAATTAGTCATGAAAAAGCCACTGTACTCTCAGTGTCAGGTAGACCGGGTAGGTGATTATGGAAAAGTAACAGTTGTCTGACATGACAGACATGACACAGTTCCCAAACTACTATAAGAAGAGAAAGTAGTGACATAAAGCAAATGGAGATCAAAGTCAGAATATATACATATATATATATAAATAAAAAAGGCAATACACCAACAAGACCACAGAGCCAAGTGTTAAGACAACTTCACCAGGCAATATAGCACTTGAGACTTGAAAAAGCTCTTGTGAAGGACAAGAATAGCATAAATAAGAGTAAGAGTTGGGGTGAGGGGAGAAGAAAAAAAGCCCTGAAAGCCCAACAAGGTCAAACAGGATTTTATTTGCTAGGAGTTTAGAGGAATCTTTAGCAGCATTGAGCAAATGTTGGGTAGGTGACTGCTTGAACTATCTATCAAAAGTAAATAATATCTTCTTATTTTCAGTCTGGGGCAGCAGAACTTAGAACAGATGACATTTAGACCATAAAGTAGCGAGCTAATCTTTAGTAAGAGTACACTCAAATGAGGGGCAAGGGAGCAAAACAATTGCACAAGAATTTATAAACATCTTCTATAGGTTAATGAAGCTATTAAAACTTGTTGTGTATGGCAGAAACAAAGGCCAAGTTAAACCTTAGATCTTACAAGTAGAGAACACAAATACACATCATCATTTGAAGAATAATAGGGCTGTTTAAGTAAATATTTCCCTTAAATTCATACACACAGACTTTGAGTTGTGAATAATACATGAAGGAAGAACATATTCATGAACTAAGTTCATAGACTGATACGACAGCCATTGACTTTCACTGATACAACTGTTACAACTGGATTTCAGCAAAAAATAAATTATTTACCCATGTTATGGTATGCCATCCTATTTACACTGCATGATCAAGTATCGTGCAGAGATCCCTGACTTAGGGTGTTGTTAGTGAGTCAGGGAGACATTTCTAAGCATTTGTACTCAAGTTAATTATCCCTTTAAAAGGCAATAGCACTTGTGACTAGTTAGATTCTAGGGTGCGTATTTCCGCAACCTATTTTGGAGTAAACCTCAATACTCACGGCAAAAAATTCGAATGGGCAAAAAATAGAAGATACATAGAAAACAAGAAGCTTAAAGACCTTTCGCCTGCTAAATTCAAAGCATGCTTGCAGTGCAGACTGCTTTTTAAGCCTGAGCTAAATTCCACCATATTAAGGCATATTAAGAGACTTGCCAGAATAAAACACTCCACTTACAAGTGAATTGAAATTGTACAAATTTAGAATCCTTTAAATTGAAATTACTGACAGATCTTTCAGAGTAAGAAGAAAAAAAGAAAAACAAGATCACATAATGTATATTAGTGCAGTACTCTTGCGTACACACCTAGGAGACTTAAATGCCACATAAGTCAATGCAAATGTATCATTTATATTTTTCCTTACTTGCCATTTATGAAAACATTGATGCATAAAATTGCTTACATGGTATCCTCCAAAGATGTTTAACTGCATTGTCCTTTGCTGCTGGGCGTGTCAGAGATTGATCGGGCTATATACTCACTAGCAAAATGGCTACTGCCAAACAACATTAATAAACCTTCAGAGTTTCAATCAGACATTATACTTCTCTAACAAAAAAAGCATACTTCAAAGACTTAGTTGCCAATTAAAAGCCTTACACAGTACACAATCTACAACAAGCTTTGCAATGCAGTAATACAGTTTGTTTGTCCCCCCCGCCCTGGGATCCACTCTTCATAAATTGCCTGGCATTCTGGAGAGAATCACGGTAGCACTAGCACTTATTTTTGCCCACTGGCACAAAGCGACGACAGAAACACATTTTATTTTGCTCTTGTTCTGAAAGCAATTCATTCCTCTACCACAAATTCACCGCTGAATTCATCTCTTTTATTCATAACTCCATCAAATGGCAGAAAATGGTATGCTTCCATGAAACCTGGTAAAAAATAGGCCAACTTTGTCACCAGGCTCCTGATACAAAATTTGCCAAGACAAAAAGAAGTTGTTGACAGTCCTCTGTTTCAGGATTAATGTACATGTTTGTGTATCTTTTGGAGTGGATTGGATGTGCTCCAGTAATATACTAGCTGTTTAATGCAGTAAATATGAATAGGCCAGTTTGTGTATTAACAGGAAAAAGCAAGGGAGACCTTTTCACATTAACCAAACCTAAGCAAATAGCAATAAAATAACTAGCAGCTTGGAACTTGTTTAGTGAGTTACTGAAATAAAATGTGCAATATGGCTTGCAATTTATACATCAATAACCTGTCAGTCCCACCAATAACCATGTACCACACTCCTTTAGGGCTACCATTTCTAAGCATAATCCTCCCATAGGATCAAAACCACACACCTTCCTATTGATCTTAAGCTGTACTTTGGTATATGATATATTTTAATCTAGATACGTACAGAATGTAGCACTATAGTTTTCACCAATGACAAATTTTCCAAGCTACCACTAGAACAAAACACTTATAATAACACTTTTGCATTATCCAGTGTATTGACAGCTATTTTTAACCTGTGACTTGATAATATTTGTCCCAATGTATTCATTGACCAACTCAAAGCACCAGACATCATGTTAAAAAATAGGCATTTAAGCACATCAAGTCTTTATCGACTGCGCTGTCACTTCAGTACTTCTCTGTAGACCATTTACACCACACACTTTTCTATCCATCACAAAATATTCCTTTCCTCATCCATCCCTTTCTCTCCACAGATTCCAAGGCATCAGAATAATTGAATAGGGCAAACACTTTACTCTTTTGAAATAAGTCATACTATATTTTGCAAATCCTTTTGTTGCATAACACTACATAATGTTGCATAACACTTTCATAATGGAAATTTACAATTACATGATGAGAAAGCTAAACTATTATAGAAACCTTGTTGGTCACGTTCCGTTTCCCAATGGAGGGAGACAAGTATCTCCAGGGGTAATTTAGTGTCTAAAGAATGTTGGATAGAACCCACAGCAGTGCCCTTCTATTCACTCACTGCTGTAGAGCAAGCCTGGGCAGCTTGGTTAGACTATCTTTTAGACACCCAAAGTGTATGTTCTTACCTGCCATGACTCTACCTTCTTCATGTGTCTTCCTCCTATGTTCAAGATCCAGCTCTATCTCCACTAACCTATATTATTCCAGAACTATCATTTAATGATAGCAAGACTCAAGATTTTTGGTAATCCACCCTCCTCTCTCAAAGTGTCAACAAAGATATTTGAAAGACAAACTGCTCAGTTAAATATTCTCTAATGGATATAAATAAGTTTAACATTTTGTATTGCTTGCTGAAGTAAAATATTACTTTAAATGAAGTTCGAAATATTCATGTAAATATGAATATTCACTGAAATACAAAATATTAAAACAGCATTCTGACTGTTTTTTTAAGTTTTAGTGGAAAAAGATATTTTTAGAAACAAAGTTGATAGTGTCCAAATCAGTGCCAAAAAAGTTACTAGGATTTTAATGGTAAAGTCATTCATTACTGTCTGTGTCCTTAAACTGTTCCTTCCCACACTTGCTCAAATAAAGAGTGGAACTGAATGGAGGATTGTTTCTCTACCACTCTTACACTTACTAGGAGTTAAGACCAGTATCTCAGAATGATAATCCCCTCTATTACTTTATTACCTGGATGAAATTTTCCACGGAATCTTTTACCCTCATTGGAAAAGATAAATCTCTTAGCTGAGTGTTCATATTTTGTCATTCCTTAAGAGTTTCCTTCTTTTCCAGTACTTCTAATTACTAAGTTTTGAATCTTGTCCATCAAGTCTGGCATTGTGGCCCCCACAGCATTCATGGTTTACTAGAAGTGCTCCTGGTTTTGTTTCAGAAAATGTGTGCACTGAAAATGTGCACTTTTCTGCCTGTTTCTGTGCTTTTGATTTTTGTAAAGACATCACCATTTTTTTCAGAAATCTTTGATGCTTAGGCTGTAATTGACCACTTTATTCTTAGG
Organism: Eurystomus gularis; assembly: GCA_013400335.1. Taxonomy (NCBI): domain Eukaryota; kingdom Metazoa; phylum Chordata; class Aves; order Coraciiformes; family Coraciidae; genus Eurystomus; species Eurystomus gularis. The sequence continues at coordinate 64,802 of VZZY01011098.1, read as the reverse complement.
GCATATTCAACTCCAAAGTAAAAGTATAAAGATGTTTTTTGAAGATTTATCAGAGTATTCCTTGCTACTAACAAGATGAAAGCAGCCATAGTTTGTCACAGAAATAGATTTTAAACTCTAAGAAGTCCACTGGAAAGGAAACTATAAACCCTGGTTTAAAATTAGGCTGAAATCTCTGCAAGATCACAGTGTAATATATAGGTTTATAAGATCCCAAGATATAGTTACAAAGAATGATTAGTCTAGCAAAAAAAAACCCAAGTGTATAACTCATTTTCTTTCCTGCTCTGAACATCCGTAAATAAGTACAGGATACCTAAATCCACTGTTTCTCGGAATTATTCTGTGTGCAATGATACACACAGACACACAGCCACCTTTTCCCTTCCCCACCTCCCCAAAAAAGAAACACTCCAACCCAATCTGTTGTGAATTTTAGACTACCTGAGAAAGAAGGAAATCAAAACAATGTTTATTGTATAACATATTTATGACATACAAGTAAACTGGGAGCACAGCACAGGAAAAGCCTGGGAAAGAGTTAATCACAGTTAGGAGCAGACTCAGCCCTACAGTAAAACACTTCAAATATCGGGAAAGCTTAACAAGATGACAGGAATCAATAGGTTTCCTCAGAAACTAGAAAAGACACAGGGATGAGCTGTTAAGATTTCACCCATGAATTTCCACTGTTACTCTGTCCATATTCCCCTTTTTCTTTTCCCTCCTGTCTCTCACTAGAGGATTAGCTATATCATTCTCATTCCTCTATGGAAGGTGTACCTCCATGTGAAGCAGGACACAGTTCTTCATGCTGCACCAAGCAATAGCTCAATTCAAGCTTCATTACTAGCTCAGATCTTAAGCCAGATTTATCGGCAAGTTTGCCAAATATTGAGCCTACATTTTAACAACTCTGGACCTTGTCATGGTTTGAGTGTCAGTGCAAAAGACATGCCAAGACCAAAGAGGAAGCTTGACTGTAAATGAAGCTTCGGTAGTTCCTAAATCTTGTGCTTCTCTCATCTTTCTGGATAAGGTATGTTTCTTACCCACAGTACTCACTTATTTTAAAAACTAAAATAAATTTAAAAAAAATAAATGTAGCAATACTGACTCATTCTGTTGTTGGCATTTCACATGGCAAGAAGAAAGCACTGATCTAGTCAATGTGTATCAAAAACCTCCCTGCCTTTGGTGCTCAATTGTAATAGCTATTGTGAAGTCAGGGCAAGTCCCTGAAATGGACCTTTTAACAGAAAATGTTGTACTGGAAATTTACTTTTCCACTAGCTGCTACAAAGAATCAGATGATAGTTCTGAGTGCTCACCAGGCAACTATAACATGGCTGGTTTAAAAGGGCATTTCCAATCACAGAGCCATCAAAAAAGTGTGTCATTTTAGGGTAATGTGTACCTGAGTAAACTTTTCTGGGTGCATCTTGTGAAAACCTGTAGCATCTGCAAAGATATAGTTGGTGCCTGACTGCACTTAGCTTTCAGCCTTTCTCACAAGGACCTTCATTGCTCTGTGAAACTGTTTTCTATTAAATTGACTGGTATGTTTCCGGCAGTAAGTGAAAGCCTTCATTTTAACCCATCTAACAGCTGTCTTTGTGACAGCAAAATAAAATACTGAAAGTCCATACGGTTACATAATTCATTTTGGTTTTGTTCTTCATGACAATCAGGGATATTTTCCAAAAGCTTCTATAGGAATGGAACTTACGTGTCAAATTCTGAATTGGTTAGTTTTGCCATAATAGCATATAAGTTAATCGTAGGGCAGAACTAACTTCATTTTCAATTAAAATTTAAATGTAGCAGAGGTGAATACAAATGTTCTTCCCTCTTTTAGAATGATTGTTTTCTGTACCACTAAAAGACAGCCATATACAGAGACAAGAATCACAAAGTTAAACAGTTTGGCTTAATGTGACAGTCACTTCTTGCTCTCAGGTCTCCTGCATCACGTGGTTGGTTGCCATTTTATGTTGCTTGCTCTTGGACAAACCATTGTTAAAGACACTTTTAGGGCTAAGTACTGTAGTAGTCAGTTTGACTGCTGCTGGAGCCTGACGTGAGAACGTCCCAGACACATCTTTTAACAGAGAGTTTAATCTATTATTTTGGATAGAATAGGAGGGCAGCAAGAGGGCAGAGGGAAAGAGGGCAGTCAGGAAGGCAAGCGAGAAGTAGCATGGCAGAAAGACACATAGGAGAAGAGAAAATAAGTTAACTTTGTAAGAATTTGAAAAGTTTGAACAGCAAACACTTTGTTCATATGAAAGCCCCAAATTCAGTTCTCTTCTAGTTCCACCTATTCTGTTGTAATATTCTGTCTGACAATAAAAAGACTGTCACACCTCCATACCAAGACCTGAGTAAGTCTAAAGGAGAAAAGCCACATTTTAGCAAAGATAAAATTTGTCAGAGCCAGGGTATTCTTGGGCAGATCCTAGACCAGTATTTTTAAAACCCTGACAAAGAAAATCTTAAAACAAATAAAAATCCTCCCTGATTTGATCTGAACCTAGCAAGAAAACAAAACCGTTCAATCACCAGCTAAATACTCCAGAAAAGAAATGGAAATGCATTGTAGTGATGACTAGCTACAAAGTAACATAAAAAGACACAGTAAACAATTCTGAAAGTTAATCAGCTCCTCATAACCATTTACCCGTTTATCATTACACTCCATTACCTTAACAAAGCTGCATTAATTTTTACTTTTTCACGTATACTTCATCAAAGTATATGAAAAATTAAAAATAAAGATTTAAAGAGAAATTATATAACTCCAGTGTTTACTGCAGGTATTTATTTCAGAGCAGGGAATAGTGATAGCACTCCCTCTAAAGAGAAAAACTCTACAAATGTAGACCCTCAAAATTCAAATGTACTACGTTATGCTAAGTTATGCTAAATATACCTGACATTTAAAAAAGCTGTGGTGGGGTGTGGGGCGGGGAAGTGTATTCTACCATGAACTCCTAAATTACATAACATTTCCTTACAAGAAACAGATCACTCCTTGCAAGTCTGCTCAAAAATACCACCATTCTGGTTCATTTTGGAATGAGATTAGATAAGTACATTTAAGGCATTTGTCTTGATATTGAAGTTCATCAAATGTGTTACTCTAACGACTGTCAGAAAAACAGGCCTTCATTTTAAAAAGTGAATCTTTAGAGAAATATTTCACCCCTGATATCGGAAATCATAAGCTGAGAGTGACTGGGGTTTACTTCTCAGTACATGAAGGAGCTCCTCCTGCTTATTCAGTCTGACCATGAAGGCTTTCCCTCCTGAAGGACTTCCATTGAATGAAACTACAAAATCCTTTCACATAATTTCCTTAAAAGTATTTATTAACTTTGTGCCAAGAGGAAAGGGGTTATATACACCAATATCAAGCTGTGTAAATTGAATCCCCAGTGTTTAGTTATAAAACCTTTTCTTTTACACAGGATGAACAAACTATTCTTTGAGATTATTATTGACACATCATTTAAACAGGAAGGGTGATAGATAACTCTTCCATAATTACAGAGACACCTGACTTTAATCAATAGCAGGAAAATTTTATCCAGACTAATGCTGAAGTTGCTATTCAATCATAAGAGCTGTCATTTCACTTGAAAATGACTATGGATTCCATGATAAATGAAACATCATGGAGAAGATCCATTAAACTTGACAAATTCAAGAGGAGTGCCAAGAAAACAACACAAATCAATATTTGATATTTATCAGTTTGACAAAACGCATTTGACAGAGTGTGCAGAGGAGGCTCATGAACACTCACTGCTTGATATGTTTTGCTCTTCAAAACATAGTCATATAATACCTCATCCTCACAATGTCATGTACAAAAAGATAATCTTTCAGAAGTAAATCTAAATGACATGGCCTACCCCTAGCAGGGTCAGGTATGTCTATGCTGTTGCCCTGTGTTTAATAGCTTTGCAGTTTTGGCAAATAGCAGAGAGATCAGACCTCGGTGCATCTGCTGTCTATGATTCAGATGGCAGACTATATGAACTTTGCAAAGGGCAAGACAAAGCCAAACACTACAGCATCTATTAACAATGTTTTGCTGATGACTGTGGAGTACAAATAGCTTATTCGTAGACAGTGTCCTTAATCATTCCTCTGAAAGTGCAAAGCACTGAGCAATTTATGGGCCAAATTGTGACTGGCTTGTGAGTAGCAGGGGGGCACAAAAGCCCCAAAGGCTAAATAAACCAGCTTTGCTTTAGTTTTGTGATCCTGAATACAGTCAGGAGCTATAAGCAATGGTCTAGGCATAAATGTGAAAGTTTATTAGAAGCCAAAGATTATATACAAATAGCCTTCTTCTGCATCAGTGTCCCTTTCTCTTCCTACCGGCATCCCAAGCCACATTAAAACCTTGGCTGGCTGCTTTAAACAGAGAAATGTGTATACAGAGATCTTCTTCTATGTGAACGTAAAAGGAGGGAAAGTTTGGCCCAGTTGCCTGATGAACAACTCCAATGTTGGAAGTGTGGCCCTGATAACCACTGCGACATCTCATGCTTTGGGATGCTAGAAGCTCCAGCATAATGCGGTGCTTTGCATACATCGAGTCCTCATGACTCAGCTGCTGTGGTCAGCGGTCCACTTATGCAGAGTGACAGAAATGTGAAGGACAGTCACTGCTGTTGCTATCAGTTTTCTCCCTCTTCAGGATGTAGAATGACCTATACACTTCAAACTTAATATGACAACATGCTGCGGTTGGATTAGAAGTGTCAAATAAAGAGTGTGTGCACCCATAATACATGCATGTGATGGTTTGATATAAATAGCATGACTGTCTGATGAAGTTTAGTGTACCTAGGCCAGGAGCTAGAACAGTTTAGCACTTAAGTTTAGTAGCTGCCCAGCCCTACTCAGCCCAGTGCCACCAAAACCACACTGCAGCACTTGAGTTATCTGGTTTAGAGACAAGATTACATAGCCCTGCCCTTGACTGGTGTATATTCGCATGATTAGTTTTTACATTTGTTGCACAAAATTTGTTTATGTGATCACTTACCAAAACTGTAGTATCAGTGACTACTAAAAATAACTCCCTGTCCATATAGGAAATGTAACAGAATTGTTGTGTACAAGGTACATTTCAAATGACTAGAAAAGTCTAATTTCTAATTATCACATCAGAGCACTAGCAGAAGGGCTTTCAGCACTAAAGACTTTTTCCAGGGCAAATAAACCTCTCCCTAAAGCTATAATACACTAGGCACAGTTAAACAATAGCCCAGTCACGCAAACTTCGGAAATACTGTTTCACAATTATGAACTTTATTTTCAGCAAAAGTCATCTTTTGAAAATACCAGTCCCTCTTGATTCTCTCTCCACTCACCAAATCCCCAATACAATAGCTTTGGTGCAGAGAAAGAATTGCAACATTACAATGTTGAGAAAAACAACAATGCCCCATATGAGCTTCCTGAGGTTCTCAGAATCAGATTTGTGCAAATATGCTACCAGTAAAATCTCAGAATCACTTCAAAGAAATACTCATAAATATTTGATTTTTCATAAAATTACATACAGTATTTCAATGGTTGATAAATAAATATGCAAAGGTACTTTGAAGAACTATTAAATAAAGTGGAATAGTTTCCATTATACAGTAAGTGACCCTGAGACTGGAATCCAAACCCAAACAGGAGATAATCATCCTGATATAAACAGCATCAGAAACAGGTCTTTTTGATATAGGTACAAATAGGTTGAACCAAAAAGTACTAGGAAATTGAAGCAAGAATGGACAGAAGGTTAGGTAGGGCATCAGTGAAAGTTGTGTCATTGATTTCTTTGCATTCAGGATTTTTCCCAGAAAATTTAGGGAGGAAGAACGTTTCCTCAGAAGAAAGGAGTATAATAAAAGTAAATTAAAACAAACCAAACCAACCAAACAAAAACAACCAACAAGGGAAGAACAGAAAAAAAAGGTGGTTCATTAACAGTTTTTAATTAAGTCATCAACTATAAGCAGTTGCAGGTAATGTTTTCTCCTGTTTCCATTAATTTCTGATTCTCAGCTCTTTGCAGAGGCAACATGTGAATGAAAGGTTACTATTCACCTGAGTTTTCTATTTTGTCTGGTCTATTAAACAGCTTGATCTAGAAAAAAAGGCAAAAGATGAGGAGAAAACTCATGCATTTAACAGTGTGTGGATTTGTCAGACTCAAAAGGGGGACTGTCCCATTCTGGGTGGATTTCGCCCTCATTAGTTCATCTTAGACCTCTGTCGCTATAAAACTGCTTCAGACCAGTGAGACACTCCTAGGCTACATTTGGAAAACACTAAACTTCATAATTTGAAGATAATAAAAATATTTAGAGGCAGGAAGTACGGCACAGAGGGGTGAGAGAATGACGTTTTTTTCTAGAAAAATGTAAAAGCCTGGAGCTTGGAAAAAATTCATTATGCAATAGGTCAAAACTTCTTTTTAGACCTAAATACCAATTTATTTTCATCCAAACCAATAATTTCTCTTCCATTACTTTAAAATATTTAATCTGAAAGTCATAAACATTCATTCTAAAAGAAGTACTACAATTATTTTCTCATTTCAAAGCAAAAATGTGAAACTTTTGAAACTTGTTCCAAAATAAGCATTTGTTCTGAAATAAGCATTTCTCAAAACCAGCTCCTTCTGTAAGGTTTTGGTTCTGATGAGTTGGGAATGTCTAAGACAGGCGCGTAGCACAATGTCTTGCCAGCTCCAGGGTCATGAAGGTTGCTTCCTAAGGAATCAGTGGACTGACTGACTAAAGACTAGAGGAATTGTTCTGCTCCTTGTACTTTTGAAAAAAAAAAAAACAAAAAACACTTCCCCTTAGTAAAGGAGTGTGGTCAAAGAGCAGTAAAAATTCATTTTTCCTCTTGCTTTAATCTACATGAAGTCAAAAACTGACTTGAATGAGAAGGGCTTCTTACATCACTAAGTGATCTGTATGCATGTCTTTAACTGAAGGGGGCAAAAATTAAGGTTTGCTTCCATTTTTCAGGTATATTGATTACCAGACTTTCAAGCAAGAATTGTATTTTCCAGCCTCAGTTGTCTCTTCCCAAACTTGAAATGTCCTACATAGACCTGATTTTCTGAAATTCCTGCTTTTTCAAAACAGAGCCCATCAGAAAACAAAAAATTCTAGATCCCTTGAAGAAACCTTAGGTGCTAAACTGGGAACAGTTGAATTTCTAAAGTGTCTGAAGCTTAAACAGAAAAGCCACAGACAGATTTAAGATTAACAACCAAGGACAATTTAGGCAGCATTTCTGCTCCTCTTTCTTCAATGTCAGTCCTCCACAGAACAGTTACTTTCAGTTTCATGAGACTATTAAAGCCTCTCTAGCATTGGCCTTGGAGAATAAAAAGGAAGACAAAACTTAAACAACACCACTTCAGTAATGACTTGCTAGATAAATTAAAAAGCAACATCATCAGGCATTTTTAATTTTATAATGGACAAAATTCAAATGAAATTTTTGGAAATAACCGAAAAAGGAATACAATTTTACTAGAATCATGGTTATTGTAGTCTCTACATTGAGAAAAATTGCTTTAAAGTTTTTATCAAAATTCTCAATAGATTTTTTTTTTTACCAAGTCTTGGGTCTTTTCATGGGATATGAGCCAGGATAAGTATTATTGCTGAAATTCAAAGTTGTTTACCCTTGAAATTAATTGGCCTTGCAATGGGTGATATTGATCGAAACCTCTCTCCTCCTATATTAAAGCAGCAGGAACTTTTAACTCCCTCTCTCCTTTTAGAGTACACCTTAAATATCCTATCTGTGTTATATTTAAATAAAAGTCTTAGAAGAAAGAAGCTTCTTCTCTTCACCAATACATTTATGACAGCGTGTTAGGCTCCACATTGTATTTCACTAGCTGTATGGTCCTCTTAAAACTTGCACTGTCATCTCAAACCCAGCCCCAGTTCAGCAAGGTCTCTGAAGCACAACAGTATTTCTGGAAACTGAACATAAGCACATGCTGCTTTGCTGAGCTTAAAACCCTCAAATTGATCTAAAACATCAGAAGCAGTAAATATAGAGGTTTGGGCTGTCCACCAGCCCAAAGGTTCATAGTTTCACTGAGCCACACAGCACATACTCTCTTTCAAAATGCTCAGTATTTGCACAGTTTTTGCTAAGCAGCAACAAAATGAATGTTTGACAGAAAAAAATATTTTTCTTTCTCCTGGTTGACAACTTTTAACAACTACTTTCTTCTTCACTTTTTTCCTTTACCTATTTTAAATTGGAGAAAGTCATGAAAGGAGAAAATAAAATACTATTAATCTACCAGTGAATCTCCATGAACATAAGCAAAACTTTTGTACAAGTTAAAGATACTAAACTGATTTTTAACAAGAAATATATTAAAGAAGTCACTTAAAAATAATCTGATTTTATTTAATTTTTTTGCAAGAGTATGCATTTTGTAATTTCTCTGCACAGCTGGAAAGTATTCTATTCTTGAATACTGCCGAGCAAACATTTTACTAACAAACACAATAGTCAACAGAACATCATGGTCAGAGTTCAAGCAGGCATCATGACAACACCTATAGTGACAAACCATGCCACTTTCTCCAAAATCACACTACAGAAAGCTCAGCTGCCTTGCCAAAATGTTGCTTTTCATCAATAGAACAAGGTTCCTATAGAGCAAAATGGTTTATCTATATCGTTCTTGTAACTTAATACAGAACAGTTGCAAATCATGTCAATAGTCACTTTCTGCAGAACAGTCTGTCACCAAAGGAGTTAATCTGTGCTGACAATCTTACTTTGAACTTTTCCTCTGGAGAAAGCATATCAAATTTTGTGCAACCTTAAGAACACTGGAAATGAAATTAGGATTAGATTTGCTATCTGGAATTCAAACTAAATGTTTTGGGGCTGAAAATTACACAGACCTTCAGCTCATAGATTAGTGGTTGACTTCTGTCTCATCAGCATGTTTCCCTTTGGGATTTCTTTCTCATGGCTTCCTCAGACAGCCAGGCCAGAATGTTCTTTTACTAAAAATGATGTATTACATGTCACTCTAAATCTCCTAGTAAGAGCTTCTGTTGGAAGAATTTCCAGCAATATCTGCAGTTCTTCCATCTTCTCAAAGCCATTAATTGCTCATGACATTACAGTTCTCAAAGTTCCCTAGAAAGTGTAATATCAGCACATCTTGACCATGAACTTGAACTGCATTTCAAGACAAGAAGGTAGATTGTTGTTTATCGTTATTTGAGTAATCTTAGAGTGTGAATTAGGAACTGAATTTCACATATTTACTGCCTCTTCAGCTATCCTGGCACACAAAAATAAAATATTTATTGTAGTATTATTTAAAAAATATAAAAATAAAAATCACAAAACAGAAGAGCATTCCAGGTTGCAGTCATTGGTTCAACATTGGTTTACTGCCAGTTGGAAGAGAAGTTTTTTAATAGACTTGGCAATTAGCATTTCTACACCTAGAACTGAAAAACAGTTGAAGAATATAGGTTAAACAGAGGAACTCCAACTTTCAGACAGAAGAAATCTACCATAAATAACATTCTGTTGGGAAAAAGAATTTTCAAGTAAAGTTGATGGCCTGTAATATAAGCTTCTATAGGTTCATTTTTCCTCCTCAAATTTCTGTGTTTATGTTAGACAAACGAATAATTTATATCAAATAAACTACACAGTAAATTTCCTAGTTTATATACCACAAACTCTAATCTAAAGGCTCTAATGCTCAATTGGCCAACTTGAAAACGGACATTCTGCCTAGGGAGACCTATTTGAAAATTCCCGAGTGTGGGGTGAGCTTTACTATCCTAGACTACTTTTATCACCTCCCTTTCCTGTGCAATTAACTCTTCAAAGAAGTGCTCAGGATTCTATGCTGGCTGAAAACGAAGTGTAAAAAAATAATTCTTCTGTGAAGGGAAGAGGAAGTGTTGCTACAGCAAAAATCTATTAAAAAATGTTTCTTTCTGACAGGACTAGGAACAGATTCAGATTTGATTCTTGGATGAAGGAAAGTCTTTCTCTGAGCTCTATACCTTTTCACTTAAATCAATACGCTAACCAGAAAATTCACTCCACTTGTTAATGTGCACTTGTCTCACATTATCAATTCTTCCTTTCTATCAAGGAAGAATTGTTTAAGAGCTTAAAAAATATTTAGAGAAATTGTCTATTAACGTTTCTTAAACCTTGATGCTTTGTAATTGTAAATCTCTTCACACTGCATGTACCTTTCAGATGGATAATGTTCTGCCGATGTGTAAAAGTCTCTGTACTATTTTAATATTTGTGATATACGGTTTAAAAACTGTTAGACTCTTCATAATTACAAAAGCCACATTTTAATAAAACAATTCTGCTTGTATGTCTCCCTCACAGTATATAGTTAAAAGAGGAAGAAAAAGACCTTACACAAAACCACCACCCATGCTAATGACATATGTCTGTTAGTTGGTATTTTGGTAACAAAATGCCTCATTTTCACTATAAACACCAATGAAGTTTTCACACTGAAATGCTTCATATACTTGACATGAATCATAAATTTAAAAAAAAAAAAGAGAAAAAGAAAAGAAAATTAAAAGCTACATTTACAGCACCTAATGGGAATTTTGTAAACTTCACAGCAAAAACATTCATACAGAGCACTTCCTGTATGGAGCAACAATTTCCTGACAAACCCTATTTACAAAAGATATGCAGAATATAAAATGTATCTTACAGCATTTTGTTAAGTTAGGGATATTTCTGTACTAAGCACTTATTTCCAGAGTGGCTTTGTCCCCAAAAATCATCACTTCATATTACTACTTTTTATCACAAAACTGAACCAAATTCATCCATCTAACAATAGAGGAAGGCCAAGCATCTCATCACAAGGCTGTATTTACAAAGGCTGACAGGAATGATTTAGAGGGCAAATTAATGAATGATATGAAAGCTTTCACACAAAAAGGACTCTGATGAATAAGTGCTTATTGCTTCTTTAAGGTGTGAAAACTTTGTGTAGCAAATTTGAAATAGATTTGCCAGTCAGCAGACTTGCAGCTTCAACTTCTTTATTTTACTTTTTATTATTTATTTAATCTACTTTAAATTTAACTATCTAATTTGTTCGCAAAAGTCCATTTAAAGGTGAAACAACAACTGCATGTGGCCAGAAATAAAGTGGAATAAGGTTTTGAAATGAACAAGCATATTAGCATCCCAACAATGTGCAGAATGTGAGCATTTAGAGTGCAAACTTTACAAGGACATCAAAGAATTTGGAAAGCATCTATATGAATAATGTGTCTTCCTCTCTGAAGCCTACTCAAAAATACTCTAGTTTCACACTGAAATGTTTCTAAATCCTTTGCTGAACTCTCTGGAAATACTGAGCCAATACAAAACAGTGTCTTGGCACACCATTTGCTACCACACAGATAGATAGATATAGAGATATTTAAAAGTGATAACTAAAGATGTGAATAAAAGCATCTCCTGTTCACATTGTATTCACATGCTAGTCAATAGTAAAGCCACATTTACACTAACAAATATTTCCAGAAGTCTTTGTTTGCTTTCCCTGACTTGAAGTTAACCCAAACTCTTGCCTGTGCTTCTAAAGTATTTCCAGAGGCCTGCTGAGTTTCTGTGATCTTCTCTAGCTTTACAAATATTAAGAGTTATTTTCTCTTTATCTGTCCAACCAAAGCAGAACTTAAAAATGCTAACAGTAGACTCTTCCATAACATTTCTTCACAGATGGTGCTACAATGTCTCTGGGGACTGCCAGCACATTTATTCTGATTACTAGGGCATACATATCCCCTGTGCTTGACCAAGGAAACAAAAACTTTCCAGCGAACCTCTCACAATGTAAGCTGGATATGGAGCGGACAAGTCAACAGTGCCCAAGATTGCAAAAGAAAGATAAAGACCGTACACCCATTTTAAAGGGAGGAAGAAGGCAGGGAAGAGTGCATTTTGTGGGAATTACACCCAGAAGTCTTCAAAGCAGTTGGTACAAAATTATTAGGAAAGCTAATGGAGTAGAATAGTACGGGGATTTCATCCTGCTTATCAGTGGAGACAGTATTGTTGTTTTGGGATTAAATCCTAATAATGTGAAATACACAGAGCACATTAACCAGGTATCTAATTATCCCTAGCTAGAGAAAACTGCCTTTTGTAGAGTGACAAACACAAAAGCTGAATAGGATGGATATTAATTTAGTGATCGGAACGACAACAAGCAAGTTTGAAAGCTGCATGCCACAGCCATGTAGGCATAGCATCTGTTTAACCTAAGTAACACAACAGTAAAAACATGTGTGGCAAGTTGAGAAAAAAACATTCTGTAGAGACCAGACCTATTCTGAGGAAGTTTTTGGACAATGTGCAAGGAGAGCAAGTTTACAGTTTTACACCTGCTTTCCTCACAGTACAAAAACAAGCATAACTATAAGTCATTAGACAGATGGTTTCAAAGCAGAATGGGTAGAGGGGAGAGGGAGCAGCCCCTGCCTGAGCGGCTGGGCTTGACTACCTGAGCCAGCAAAAGGGCTGGCAAGAAGATGGTATTTGCCAAAACTTAGGTAACAGACTTCTAAGAAAGCATGAAAAATACACAAGAGTCTTCTATCACTTAATTGTTGCCAAAGCCAGTAAAATACTTTCCTCATCATTACCACTGATATTTTCCATAAGCCAGATTTCGTAAGTGAATTTATCAGGTTGGTAGATTCATTTATCAGCTCTGAAACCACTTATCGATCCCAGATTTTCAAGGGAAGCACTTTAAGCTTACTGTGACATATACTGAATATAGCCAAGGAAATCCTGACAAGAAATTATACAACTTGTTACCTACCAGAAACAGTTTGGGAAGAAGTTAATGTTAACTTTTAATTAACATTAACAGAGACTTTTAAATGGAATAAAAGAATACATTCGACCTAATTATTGCCAAGACCCCTAAAAAGAGCATTTTTCAAATACATTAATTTTTTTCCGCCCATCTCCCTTCTTAGCAAAAATCCCTAGTAAAAAGAAGTGAGAAACAGATACTGGCTAATTCTGGCTGCTGACTCTTACTACAAAAGTTGGTTGTCACTTATGTCTTCTAAAGGAAACAAAACATATTGATCATACTATTTATTGATCTTTATAATATCTTCTAGACCTAAAGCCTACACAGTTACAGAAAATTTAAAAACATCAACATGAATGTAGAAACAATATATACAGAATGGAAGAGACAATCCTCAAGAAACATTATTATTTCTTTTTAAAACTGTTATTTGAAGACTATTTACTGCAATATCCTATGAGAGTATAATTTTATCTTTAATTCTTTCCCAACTTTATGGCCATGCTAAAGAGGTACCTAATTTATGGATGGACTGAATAAACAGAGCACAAAGTGGGATATTAAATATTACATATTTTTGTTTGTTTGCTCTGTCTTGTTCTTTCATAATGCTGGGAAAATGAGACACATGAGCTTGGACTACAAGGGGACAAAATGTATTTTTTGCAACTTATTGCAGAAACCAATAAAAGTTTGGGATTATTTAGTATGTTCCTGAAGAGGTTAAGAAACTTCTGAGAATGTCTGGGTACAGTGTCGTTGCAGTCCTGTTTGTAAGATGTATGTGATGTAAACTGCATCTATGGGTTGCTACTCACTATTCAGAGATGTTCATGTATTTAATGGGAGAGAATAAAAAACCACACCAAAGTAACAGAACAAGAGCAAATCCTTTAATTTGGACACAGAAGTTAGTACACATCTGTCGTGATCCACCACAACATCCTAGATGAGAAGCAGAAAGGTGTTACCGTTTCAGGTGTGTTGTGCCAGTTTAGCCATCATCATTTTATGCTGCCATCAGTTGCCTGCTCACACAGGCCAACACTGAACTCAGCAACATCCCCTCAGAAGTCTTCTTTCACACAGTCCTGCCATAGGTTCCTGTGGGCCCAGCTCCTCCACTGACCACTGTGATGCCAGCATCGCCTGCTGGACACAACAGACAGAGATGGCTCCCTCAGTGGCCCTTCACATGGAAGGACACCACTCAGAGAGCTCAGCAAGGTGTAATCAGCCCCAACAGAAGCCACACCCAACAAGAAGCTCCTCCAACTGATGGCTCCTAGGTAATATCATCCTGGCCTCACCCACTACCCCAACCATGGGGGGTAGCCACAAAGACACAGGTGGGCCAAGCTCTGCCTCTGGAACATGAGGCCAATAGAAAAAACAAAACATTCTGCTAGGTTGTGACTTCTTCACAGGTCAACTCCAGCTTGGGGCCCACAACTCGGGCCCCAGCACTTCAAGGTGCAACAGAGCAGAGAAGGAAATGCAAAGAAGTAAGAGGAGTTCACTGAGTCTAAGGCAGCAGGAGGCCTATGGCCAAGTCTGCCGCTATGGTTTTAACAATCACAAACTTGAATTTCATTCAAAGCTCTCTTCTTGATTTGTATCCATTACAATTCCATGGTTTTAACTAGGCTCATTCCCAGATTAATATAGGATAAAATAAATATTGAAAAAATGCCAGTTATCCACCTTTTCACCTAATACAGGTTCTCCTTGTTCCCCCCTCCTTACTTGGCAATAGTAACAAAGTCTGAAAATAACTATTAAGAAATCAAATCAGAGAATGCAAATAATGTCAGTAACATCTTTTTAGGAATAAATATTACTCCAAACATCTCAATTCATTTTTCTCAGATGTTTAATGTTAAAACTACAGTTTAAGTAATATTGAATCGGATGCTAGAAAGCCATGCCAATCTGCAAAAGAAAATTAAAAAATAAATCTAAAGCAATTTTAGAGGCTTTGGATTCTAAGATTAGAAGTAAGCCCTGATATATATGGAGGGAAAACAGACAGATTATTTCTCAATAAAAATCAATCCCTGGAAAAAAAAAAAAACCCAAAACTTATGGCCACATTTTCTACATCTCCCTCTGAATATTTAACCTTTTCATATGAGAATCAATCAGAAACACAAAGGAAATCATTTTCAAAACTGTTAAAAACAAAAAGGAAAAACTAAACATACAAGCATAGTTTCATTAAGGCTCAAATCCTTACATTTACATAGAAAGATTTCTAAAAGAGTTACATAAAAGATTAAATAAGAGATTTAAATAGAAGGTAGGTTATTTACCCAATTTATGACTTGTGAAATCCATTCTTATCGTCTTCTTAGGATCAAGGGCAGATCAGTTCACTAAAAAAAAAAAAAAAAACAAAAACAAACCACCCAAACAGAATAACTCTAGCAAACTACATCTAAGGGTAATACTGTTTCCTACACAGAATCGTTAAATCATTTTGGTCAGAAAAGACCTTTAAGATCATCAGGTTTAACTGTTAACCCAGCACTGCCAAGTCCGCCACTAAGCCATGTCCCTTAGCACCACATCTACATGGTTTTGAAATACCTTCAGGGATGGTGATTTACCACTTCCCTGGGCAACCTGTCCCAATGCTTAACAGACCTTATGACGAAAGAAGTTTTCCTAGTGTTCAGCTAAACCTCCCTTGATGCAACTTAAGGTCATTTTTCTGTACTTTGGGAAAAAGTCGCTTGCAGGGCAAAGCCCCTCACCCACTCTCTCCCTTTCTCCCCTCAAGCCAAGACAATTACCTGAGTATAGATTTGATAGCACAGGAACACAAACTATTCAAGACACCACTGCACATTCCAATTGCTAGTCACAGAAAATGACAGAAGTTGTTAAGGGGAGGGGAGGGGAGAATTCCTGTTAGGAATTCTACAGGAGAGTATTTGCTTCTTACCACATTTTACTGTTCTCCTCAATCCAAAATGTAGCAGGACATCCTGATGTAACAGCTTCTCAATTTTTCTTTAAATGCCAAAAGAAAGAGGATAGCAGCAGCAGAAAGCTGAGAACAGGGGAACAGTTTGGGGAAGGGTCTTATCCACCAGGAACTCCCCCATCCATTGTCCCTTCAGCTCAGCCACTGTGATTTCAGATGGTCTGATCAACATCAGCAAGAATCAAGACCCATAAATGGACTCATTTTTATGAAAACAGTTTTCTTTTACCTATATATTTATCCAATAAATAACTTATTTGCTTGTGTACAGTCAGTAAGTCCATAATCAGCCAAATATTTTTTGTGCATCTCGGGTAAATTCGAAGATTAAACTTGAAAAAAGCTTGATTTGTTAGTTTGATGCACTGTTTACCTAGATTCCTCTCATGAATGTCCCTTTATCTTTGTACATTTTCCTCCTTTTGCCAAACACACAGCAGCATTAACAACAGATGCTCCTCAAGTAATTAATAACCGGAAATTCAATGACCTATCACTCATAAAAATGTTAATTAAAAGTGGGAATTACTGAGGGTGTGTGCATGTGTGTGTGCATTTGATCAGCTGTACTGGAAGGAGCTAATTAATGCCAGTTATTAAAATACATTAAGAAAGATTCTCCATATGTTTAGCTTGACCTTTTTGACCAAAACCAGACACACAGGGAAGCTCAGTGGTCAGCTTCATAGCAGTTCTTAAAGGAGTAGCTGTCAAAATCCACCGGTCACGCCGTTCTGGGAAAGTTAGAAAGTCTGCCCCACCAGAATGAAGTGTTGAAAAAGGGGCTGCGAGTATGGACACAGTGCAGCATGAGGCTTAAACTTGGAAGTTAGAACTGTCACTTGTCAGTTGGTACACCAGCCTTGCAAGCCTTTGGATAGGTCCTCTAAATTCTCTTGGCCTTACAACATGTTAGGGATACGGTCCTGCTTCAGGAGGGATGGAAAGTTTCTCCAAACGCTTTTTGCATATTTAGTGAAGGAGAAATTTTTATATCAATTACTACTGATGGAGAAAAAAAAAAGAAGAAACTTGAAGTTGATTGAGGAGTGGGAGAGTGAAAGGTAATCAAACTCACTGTTGTATGAAGTTTGCTGGGCAGCCATATCAACAGATTCCCCCTCAATGCTTGCAGATATTGCCAGCACTTTGCTTCTATCAGTGACAGTCTGCCTGGATTCCTGACTGTCTCTCAGCTAATGCTAAGGTGCCTCAGACAAAATGTGACCACTCTGTAAAACAGTCTTTTAGTGCTAAAACTTCTGGCATGTTTCTTCTTTAGTATATGAAGGATTATTAGAGATTGTTACATTTCTATGTTAGGCAGCAAAAAAAAAGCTTGCCCATATATTAAAAACAAAAAAAACAAACACAAAAACAAACAACAAACAACACAAAAACCCCTTGCTTTAAAACAGGAAACACAAGTATCAAAAGATTGCTTCAGTAATCATGGAGTTGCTCTGAAAAATATTTTCTTTTGACACATTACCACGTCTCTCACATTTTATGGAATCAGCTTCCAATGTTAAATTAATTTTAACATAAACAAAGAATTTCTGTTGCTTAAATAGCAATTTATAATCTTTCCCTGAGCCACCACATTCCCCAGATGCAGTACTATTTCAATTACCTTGGAAGGCTATACCACCATTATCCACATCACTCCAAATCAGTCTCCAATAATCTCTGTGCTGCTGCTATCAAAATACGGTTTTATTTTTCAAGCAATACAAACAAGAAATTGGAAATGAAGGTACATTCCCTATTAAAGCATCATTCCAGCTAAATGAACACATTCAAAGGTAATTCCAGCATATGGGTAACATATGCTGTAAAAAGCATCCAAAGATAAGGCTGTAGTTTCAGGATCATTTTAAACATACCTGAATGATGACAGACAGGAAAGACCCATGGAACCACCTCTGCTTTTCCTCAGCTTTCTTCTGCATTCTCTGCCTCACACAGTTTATAGGTCAAGTAAAATAACACATTCAGGTGACCAAAACCTGACATTTTTTTCTATTCAGGTCAAACTGTTTCTTGTGTTCCTTGATTTAATTCTCTACACATCCTAATGAAGAAGAAAAGTGATAGAAATGACAGTTACCTTTTTGGATCCTGACAAAACTTAGACCTACTTTAAGCAATCAGAAGATAAAATATAAATCCTAGAAATGCTGGTGTGTTTTTTCCATCTGAATTAATTTAAAATTTAAAATTTGTATTTGTTTGTGTATATGTACTGAGACCATGGTAAAACATACATTGCAGACATATTTCAAAAAATTGTGCAACTGTCTAACTATTTACAAATCTCCTATTTACTTTAGTACAGGTAAATAAAATATAATTTGACGAGTGTATATATCATAAGTATAACTGACATTCTTTATAATTCCATGTAAAACTACAGAACATACAGCAGGAAGGAATATAGAGAAATATGCTGCTGAAAGATTTTAGACAGTGAGATATCCATCTGCATAACTGTTTCTATAGGGAGTCCACAGAAGTCCTCGCTCTCTGAAGACTTTAAGTGGAAACAGAAAAAATACCAAACACACCATAGATCATAATATTCCAATGCATTTATGGAATAGCTAAGGAGACTTTCTATTTTTTCAATCTTAGATTCTAGAAGCAGAGTTAAAAGGAAATTGTTCATATTAAAGCAAATTAATCAAATTTTGACAGGAAAACAAGTATTTTATTTTATTTTTTCCCTGTTTGTAAAACATTCCCCAGGAAATGGAAAAGGAAAGGTTAAAAAAAAACCCCAAACACAACAATGGAACTCAAGTAAGGAAACATATTCTTAGATTTAACAGAAAACCGTTTTTTAATTAAAAATTACAACCAAATATAAAAATAGTGTAAAATAATTCATTAATATAAGACCTAGAGAGAAAGCTATGTTTAGACAAACCTAGATTAAAAGTTCACTTGAAGTTCTTTCTGCAAGTGCAAGTTAATAAAAAGTTTTTAATACCAGTCTAGCTTTGGCAGCAGTCAAATACTTTTCAAAATTTGACACCTTTATGTCAAAAGAAAGTAAATTATTTTTGCTATTGGTTGGTCCATTCTTGTCAAAATCCAACTAACTTTCCATTTTTCTTCCTTCCTGGAACATCATTCCTGCAGTTGTCAAGCAAAGATAGAGCTGGATGGAAAGAATGAGGTTACTAGAGTACAAAGCACACCTCTAAAAATAAGGAAGAAAAAAAAAAAAGAACACATATACACACAGAAATTTAGATTTTCTGATGCTCACAAGAAGTTACACACCACAATTAAAAGTAATTGTCTTCAAGAAAACCAATTAGGAGTTTTGACTGAAATCTCTACTAAAATAAATCAAGATTTAAAAGAATGATTAGAAGAATAACATAAACTAAGGATGAATCAAAACCAATGGGAATTTTCTTGACTTGCCAGAGCTGGATTTTGTATTGCCTAATAAATCTTCCTGTCTCTTGAGCTGGCCAAGAGAACTATGTCAGGAAAAGGATGGACCCATTTGTTCTTTCTTTTACTCACTTCAAATAGAGCTACCAGTGCCTCCATTAAAAGGTTGCTAGAAGGTAATACTCTATTAGCACAGCTATAGCCAATTCTGCGGATGGAGACACATTAAGATTTAATACTAACAACTGACGTGTAACTGGAGTCTCCTACAGGCAAATTATTAATCAAAACATGCACTAAATGTGTTATTACACTAAAAATAGCTAAAAACTTGCCATATACAAAAACAGTTCTTTGGTAGCACAAAAGACAGAGGATAACAGAAAGTGTTCTCAGCTTGTACAAGAAGCCCCTTCAGCAGCTCCCACAAGCACTTACTCAGAACACATAAGATACTGTAAATACATACAGGAAAATTATAAATTACTATTAATTAGATTGCTCTCACAAACAGTTAAAATAATGAGATAATAGTTTTTATTAAAAATATACTCATTCCACAAACCATAATCCTTGTGCTTCTGAGGTAAATCACCAAAGTACTTTGGACTTCTTTAAAATTCCCCCACGCATTGACAGTGTTGCTTTGAAATGTATCAAAGATTTGCTGTTTCTTCTCTTGTACAACTTGGAGACAGAAAAATAAAAAAATTTATGATATGAAAAACTGATAAAAATATGAAGAAAATTCGGTAGAGGGCAATTTTCAGAAATAATATTGGCATATAATACACAAATTTTAAATAATTTGTATGACTCATGTTTATGCCAAATACCTCCTTTAATTCCCATATGCTTCGATCACAGCATTTTTGCCTGATATAACACATCATGGACAGTAACCTTACTCTGAAAATGCAATACCACATTCAGCAACTCAGATTTGTGAAGTGGCCAGTTTCAATAAGACAATAGTGTTAAATAACAAGATCTTTTTCTTGGCTTTCTGCAGGAAATAGCAGGGGTGGAATCCTATATTTTTGACAGACAGCAATACTCTATTTATGGAATAACAAATTAAGAAGCAAAAGGAGACATCAGAAGAAGTGGCTGGATGTTTGGAAGAAAGTATTCTGGTATCTGGTCAACAGCAGGCTCAACAGGAGTCAGCAGTGAGCCCCGGCAGCCTGGGGGGCATCAAATGCAGCATAATCAGCTGGTCAAGAGAGGTGATTGTCCTGCTGTATTCAGCTTTGGTGCAGCCTCAATTTGAGTACAGTGTTCAGTTCTGGGGTCCACAATTTAAGAAAGATGTTAAGGTCCTCGAATGCATCTACAGGAGGGCAACAAAGCTGGTGAAAGGAATGGAAGGAGTGTCTTATGAGGAGTGGACAAGGACTTTGGGTTTGTCTAACCCAAAGGAGTCTGAGGGGTTCTCATTGTTCTTTACAGCTTCCTGAGGACATGTAGAAGTGGATCAAAGCTTCATCAGAGGAGGTTCAGGCTTGACATCGAGAAACATTTCTTCACCAAAGAGGTTGTCAAACTACTGGAACAGGCTTCGTAGAGACGTGGTCAATGCCCCAAGCCTGTCAGCATTTAAGGGGCATTTCCACATGCTTTAACTTCTGGTCAGCCCTGAAGTGATCAGGAAGGTGGACTAGAAGATTATTGTAGGTTCTTTCCAACAGAACTCTTCTATTCTATTTTAAAATCTAGCAGCACTAGTTAATGAGTTCATATAAAGGACAGCATATGAATAAACTTTTGCAATTCAGCAAGAGAAAATGGATAGTATCTTAGTATGGAATCTTTATGAGTGGCTGGAAGATAAGCTGTGTTCACAAACTGTGTATCTCGTTGTCGAAACACATACAGGCTTTGACAAGTCTGTGGATGACACCAAACTAGAGAAACAAGTCACTGGAGGTCAGGGTCATTATTCAGAAGGACAATGATAAGCTGAAAGTACAGGCCCATAAAAACCTCATAAAGTTCAACAAAGCCCTGCATTTGGGATGCAATAACCTTAAACAACACTACAGTGTAGTAGGTGGTGACTAGGCAGCAGCTCTAAGGAGGAAATTAAAAAAAAGAGAGAGATGGAGGAAAAGAAATAAGGTTCTCAGTGGACAACAACACTTCTTCATCCTTTCAGCTATGAAGGTTAACTGCATACTGGGCTACATTAGCAAGAACATAGTAATTTCCTTTGACAAACTGGCTATTTTCCTCATACCATTTGTAAGGCCACATCTGGGGTAGTCTAGTGGATGCTTAGGAGGCTGGTGCATACGGCTGTATGGTGAGATTTGGGAGCCAGGTTGGGAGCTATTTGAGAAAGACCTACAACAATCATCTAGTTCAACTGCCTGACTACTTCAGGGCTGAGCAGAAGTTAAAGCATGTTATTAGGGTCCTTATCACAGTGCATGGTTATGTAACAGATCAGCTTTCCCAGAAAACTTATGGTAACGCAAGAAGAAGGGATATGGGGAGAAGTCATCTGTTTTCTAAAGGACTGATCAATCTTGAATTTGTCCTGATTTACAGTAGAACTAGACCTTCTTATACTTCTTCCAATCCAAGTTATTCTATGACTCTGTAAAACACAAGACAGGTATTTCCTAATTCTTCAAAAAAGAAGTAGTTCTGTAATGTCCATATTATTGTCCATAGTTTTGTCCAGACTATCATCAGGTTGTTTTTAAATAACTGCCTTGCTCCTGTAGATCATTCCACACACTAATAAAATCTAACCTCTTCTTAATGGTCAGCCTAAATGCAACTTTAACATCCTCTGTGGGATCCAGGCAACACAAAAGATACTGATATTTCAATATATTTAGAAATTTATTTCTCCCTGAACTATCATTTAACAAATCTAGTGCTCTTAATACTTTCTTCAGGCAAGAAAACCTTCATCATCCAAAACACATTCCTTCTCTGTACCTTTGTGCTACAATTGTACTAGTGATAAAAATCTTAAGGTTTCCTCATGACAAGAAAGACATCATCAGCATCATTCTTTTTCTAATATTTTTTTCCTTTCTCATTTGATACTGTCACATTTCAGTTAAAATTGTTGGGACTACTACTGTCCATTAAAGGGTTTTATGTTTGTCCCTTTTTTTGTTTCAATGTTTGTTGGATTATGAATTGGTATGCCACATATGCAATAGACTACATTTTTCCTGTTGAGCTTCATTGATTCCTGCCGATACTTCAGATCTCTCAAAACTCCCATTATTATATTCCCATCACTGTTTATTTTGGCATTCTCTGTATAATATAAAATATATATAAAATAAAATATAAATTTAATTACTTATTTCATGCCATGATCTAAGTCATTAGCAAGGATTTATCTTTTTTTAATTTAGAAACATTACGTCCAATGGAAGGAGCTGCTTTGCTTTTAAAATGTATTTGTAACATTACTTTAAGTAGCTTTGTAGTCCCTGGCCTTTTTTAGCAGCCCAGAACTTCTGTGGCATTGTACACAGAGTTGGATTGAAGACCTTTCCCCAAAACTTTGCATTTCATTCTGTCATTCTACATGGAAATAATGCATGCCCAACCTGGGATCTTCTCCAAGAGCCCAAATATCCCCACAGTAGGATCCCACTCTAGATACCTTTTGCCTGAAAAACATACCTTGTTTCAGAGTTTCTCACAGGTATTTTAAACCAGAATCCCTTCACTTTGAGTCAGAACAACTTTCAATAACTGCCTCATACATGGCTGGCCGGAAGCCCCCAGCCCTGCCCCCCTGCTTACCTCCATAGAGCTTATCTATTTCCCAGCCTTTAAAAAAAATCACCGAATCCCCAAACAGGCTGGATCTCTTTCCCTTAAAAGGGCCATCAATTTCATAACAAACATGAAACCATCTTACACAGGCTAAAGGAAATAGAAACTCAAGAGTTCTAACCTGTATCTTTTTATTCGGCACACCAAGATATTATACATCAGTTACCCTAGATTAAATGCAACAAGATACAATATGAAATGACTGACACACTCCACAGTAAACCACAGCACAACATGACATGATGGTGAGAATCATTTCTTCACAAAAATAATGTTTGGAGAGATATAAACAGTCTCCTAGGTGCAAAAGTTTCAAGTTTGTTACCTACTGCTGTTTTCTGAGCATGACAAATAGCTTGTTGTGCACAGGATTGAGATATAATTCCACTAGCTATGGCAAAATGCAGGCATTCTTATCCTTCTAGCATATATCTGGTCTCCACACATTGCTGTTTTCAATAGCCACTAAATCCTAAGAGGTCTGGGCTAAGAGCATGCTAGGTAAACAAACAGATACAATTCTTTCCCAAAGGGATAATCAAGGAAATGACTGCAAAGTATCTTCAGTTCCAGTGACTTACTGTATGCTAACAATCCTCTAATTCCCTCTCACACCTCCTTGACTTCAGTACCATATTAAGATCTTTCATTGGGATCAGTTAAAGAAATTCACTGGAGGCAATCTATTCAAATGGAACAGAGACGGACATCTAGCTAAAGGAAAATCGATTCTTCTCAATACAAATCATTAAAAATGTGGGGTAGAAAAGTGTCATTATTCACAAAGATCTTCACCACATATTCAAGATCTTCACTAAAAATTCAGTTCTGTAACTGAAACCAATGCAAGAAGTATCCAGTGGCGACAATACAACTTCAAAACAAATAGGATATAAGCAAATTCTTCTAAACATTATCAGAAAGTGTAAAATTAAATTGATTTAATTAGTCTGATCAAGTATCAGAAACAGAGGAAGAAGGTGTTAGATTCTTTTAACAATACCAAAAAAATTAACCCCTTCTGCCCAATAACAGCTCTTTCATGCTTTCTAATCAGGAATAGATCTCTAGCTACAAATCATAGACTACCACATCAGGGCTCAAGAACAGCACACAAAGAACCTAAAACGAAGCCTAACCGGAGTTTGCCTGTATAAATCTGGGAAAAGTATGTTCCCTCTTGGCCCATGTGTCTTGCAAAGCTGCTTTCTTTCCTGATAAAGGGTCACTCAAAGAGCCACTAGTGTCTCTTCCTGGAAGTGGTGACACTTTTCCAGAGGGACAGACATCTCAGTGTTTGCTCCCCAACCACTGCCATGAGGAATTCATCAACTGTGTGACAGCACTGCAAAGGTCCTTGTTTGCACGCATGCCAAGAGTGGGCTCCACAGCTCTGTGCTTGGCAGCATCAACCACTTTCATCCACAAGACCAAAAGGAAGCAGAGCCTTTTTCCCCAAACACCTAGAAATCTAAGCAGTTGCTCAGAGTGCAACTTCTACACCAATCTCAGCTTTGAAAGAAGAGTTTAATTCACATCTTTCATTTGCAAGATGAAGCAAAACAATTAGGCTTTATTCCAAAGCATTTGCTTTCTCACAGATTTGTTTGCATCTATAATGAAAATCCAGCACTTTTCTTCTTTTTTGTTTTTTGGGGATTTTTTTGGCATAGTCAAAGGAATTGGGAAGTTAACTAATTTGGATGAAAACTAACAAAATTATTGTACTTTCTCAAAAAAACCCCAACAAACCAATAACTAGGCATGTCAAGAGAAAGCAGGAAAACTCGTAACAAAAACAGTCTGTTTATTGAAATAATGTCTTTCTAGTCAACTAAGCTTCAGCTACATACATAACAAAAATTAGCACTGCTACAAAAGTCACCATAACAACAGAAATGACAGCACTGCTAGCTGCAAAGGCCAACGTAGACTATGCTTAAGCTCTTTTGGTGTCTTGTTAAACCCCATCTTCTAAACCTAATATATTTTGTAGCATTAATTCAAACATTTTAAGTCATGAAAGTTAAAAGTAGTGGCATAAGAGCATACTATTCAGAATTTGGTCAGCAGAAAGAGAAGGTGCATATAAGAGGTCCCCTAAACTGGGATTTTCTTTTCACTTGTTTGCTAGGGTGGCCTTGCTCAGCACACGCAACTGAAGGCTGACACACTTTCTAATTCGTGAAAAAAACACTTAAATCACAATCATATCCAAGATGTTACATTGAATCCTGACAGTTTATATATTAATGTCTCATAAAGATATATAAAATGGTCTTTTAACCAACAATGAAAAGAATTATTACTGCACTCAGCATAAGAGGAAAAAAAAATATTATACCCATTAACAATCATACATACAGCTCCATAAGTCACAGCATTTTTAAATATTCATCTTTTTTCAAAAGTTAATCCCATTATCATGTAACATTTTTTAGTGGGAAATATTGCAAGAATACTCAGAGAATTATTTTAAATTTAAAGCACAACTTAAAACAAAGCTGAGGCAATGGAGGATGGAGTCTATTAAACTGTGATAGTAAGAAGGGATCAAGGACTTTATGTTTTTTCCTAAAAAAAACCAAATAATAATAATTTACAAAAGAAAAAAAATTGCGGATTTTGCTGACATACTCTCAGGCAGTATAGTGCTACTAGGCTCATAGAGAACTATTTTTGGTTATTTCAGAAAAGTATTTTGCTCTGCAGTAGTTTGAGTTTACCTGGTATACAGTAAATGAGAAGAATCTTTCCCTCTAGAACTCACCCTATTTTTAGATTATGGCAAAACTTTGCTGTTGCATGATCCACGCAACTTCATAGGGCCCCCTAAGGAATCAGACAGATAATGGAAATAAGCAGACAGCTCCTAAAATGAACACACCAGGAGATGTGGGAGTAGGAGCCCTGAGAAAACAGATGAAGTTGTGTAGGATGCCTAGCATTTTTCTCTCAGTCTCTTCTTTTGCAGAAACCCACCTGTGACAGGCCATCTCCTCCTCCTCCTCTCCCACACCTGGCAGGATACAGAGAACACAGTGCTGCTGTTAGTGTCATTAATGCCAATGCTTCTTCAGACACAGGCGCATGTGTTCACATTACTCAGTTTACATATCGCACCACAGCATAAGGAAGAACCAATTGCTTTGGATTCTTGTAAAGCATTTCCAGACAGTGAAATGAGAATACTAAATTAAGGCAGCTCAGAGCAAGAAGTGCCTTACTAAATAACTTGGTTGGAAAAATACCTTCTAAAGCTTGTACATGGACTACTACACTCTCAATAGCATTTCTTCTAATCTACAATTTCACTCTAGGTTATTTAAATGATATTCTTATATAGGTTTAACTTTAATGGCCAAGCACAGACATAAAAATAAAGGACCTGTGCAAGTTTTTGTATTTTATTTAAAAAATAGAACAGTACTTAATATATTCTTAGTTCTTTTTAATTATTATTATTTTCTTTACAGATCTTGCTATAAAAATGCATGCAGAAATGGAGCTCACTGCTTTTTTCTGCAATTTTTTACTGGCAGGATACAGTGTGTAATGGATTCCAGGGGTAAGCCAATTTGAGAAGATAAACCAGGAGAAAAATATGACTGTGCAAGAAAACATGAATAGTTTCATGCTGGTGTAACTCCCTGAACAGACTTATTATGGGATCAGACAAGAATCCGTATTTGCACAATGGCTGTAGTAGGAGGGCAGTAAGGTAAGACCACCTTTTTCAGAAGTCACAAAGAGTCTCATTAGCTTGACTGTGTCACAAAATCACAACCTCCAACCATGTCTACTCTAAGTAATGTATGGCAGCTGGGAAGGGAAGGAAGTACATGAGCCATTTCCCCACACAAATAAAAGTGGGGAGAAGATGGGGGCTGGTGTCCAGTAAGACTTGCCCTGATCAAGCTGTAGTCAGACCAGAGAGCTCAAAAGCATTTCTAGGCTAACCAGTCTAGAATAACAGCAAAAGGACCTCTTTATCCTCTCTGTGTCTCACAACAAATCCCACTTTACATCAGGCATAGCTAGTTTGTAGAGTCTGAAATAGCTTAATTTAAAAAAAAAAAAGTACTCTCTAAAATGTAATAAATTATGGAAATAACAATAACTACATCTTAATATAGACTTTCTATTTGTAAACACTATCTTTAGAAGGTAATTTAGCCATCAATACATAATGCCTTAATAAACTGAAAAAAAATATGTCGTAGACTGGACAAGTGACTTTATGAGGACCTCTCAGTAAATTTCTCACTGGCTTAGATATGCTTCAGGTGCATACTTACAAACCCTAGCCCAGAGCTTTACCAAGAAAGCACACTTGCTTAGTGAGAGAAGAAACATGCTCCTTATGCCTAAATTGCAACAGTACTGGTGAAGGCTAAAGAATTTCATGTTTTTCAGTTTCCTCTCTGGCATTACCCATTCTCTTTGCATTTGATTTCTCTTGTCCATAAAAATCAGCAGATGTTCTATACTAAGCCCTCACAATAAGAGTTTCTTCCTGCTCCTGTAGCTATATTACCATACACTAGTCATCAGTAAAAGAATTACTTCTCTCTGATGACAAAGGGTACTAACATGAGGCAAAAGTGTATGATTACCATTACAATAGTCACAGTCTATTTACATATAAAGAGAGGGGAGGAGGGAGATAAAGAGAGTGAGAGAGAGACATAGATCTTCAGGAGCTAATTGACTTGGTTTCATGTGAGAGGAGCTACTCCAGAGCTGGCCTGACCCACAGTGGAACGGTATATCTTGGCATATAGGGGTTTTCCTGAGAAAGGAAAACACCAGGGCAGCGGAGAGACCTGCTAGGATCTGGCAGCTCTTGTAGGAGAGGTTGATGAGGCATGGGCAGTGCCAGGGCAATGGCAACCACCCTCACACATATAATAGAAGCCCTTGGGGAGCACTGCAACCAAAGCAGGCAGAGCACAGCATGGAAGTTGCACACAGGAAGGGCACAGAAAGCTCTGACTAGGGAGGGATGGTTTCCACCTGGCAGAAAGCCATGGCCTCTCTAAGTTCTACCCATCATGACTCACACAGCTTCCCAGATGGAGCTCCAGTGGGAACAAGAGCAGCATGCAGGCTGTGCCCAGCTCTTACACAGACACAGGACAGCAGCAGTGACCCCAGCTGTGGGAGATGCGCCCAGGCAGAGGAACTCCTCTGCTTAGTAAGAGAGCTCCTGAAGGAGGTGAGCAGGTTGAGAAGCATCAGGGAGTATGAGAGAGAGACTGATCACTGGAATCACATATTTGTCTTCTCTGAGACAGGCCCAACAATCAGACAAGGTACATAATATGGAGGCTTTCCTATCCTCTCTCCATCCAACTGAACATAGTGACTAGAAAGAGAGGGGGCAATGGCGACAAGTTCCTGTCACATGTATCAGGTGCATCCCCTTAGCAACAGCTTCACCTTCCCAGGTGCACTTGCATAACAGGTACAAGGTACTGCAAGTGGATCATAATAATAATGAGGCTGATGCTTCATCTAGCTTAGAAGTGTCACCAAGTTTAAGTCAGAAATGGCCTCAAGTTGTGTCAGGGAAAGCTTAGATTGGGTATTAGGAAAAATTTCTTCACTGAATGGATTGTGAGGATCTGGAAAAGATTGCCCAGGGAAGTGGTGGAGTCACCCTCCCTAGAGGTATTTAAAAGATATATATATGTGGTGGTGACTTGGTAGTGCTGCGTTAATGGTTGGACTTTATGATCTGAAAGGTCTCTTCCAACCAAAACAACTCTGTGATTCTATGAATGGTGGTATTTACAACAACTACTGAA
Source organism: Eurystomus gularis (assembly GCA_013400335.1). Lineage (NCBI taxonomy): Eukaryota > Metazoa > Chordata > Aves > Coraciiformes > Coraciidae > Eurystomus > Eurystomus gularis. Next base: position 35,863 of record VZZY01011098.1, on the reverse strand, counting down.
ATTCTCCAAGGAACTGAACAGAACTTGTACATTATTTTTCTTCTTATAAAGCAATGCTTTTTGCACCCATGCCCCTTAATGCTCTCATCCAAGCAAATCCTGATGAAATAAAATGTTTCTCTTTACCTCCACTGAAAGGAAACAGAAAATAAGCAGTACTTGTCCCCATTAAAGTGAGTGCACAGGCATTACTTTACTACTGTTAGTAGAACTGTACTATCTTCTACCTGTCTTTTTGTTTCTACAGTCAAATCTAACAGAAAGTTTTCTGTAGCTTTTCAAGAGTAATTTTAATTTCAAAAACTGAAGGAATAACTACCTCAAAAAACATTTTTCTCTAGTACCTTCTATTCAACAACTGACATCTTCCAGCTATGAAAAACATTTAGCAAACATTGAATATTTTCTTTTCCATTCTAAGAAAAGTGAAAGAAAAACAAAGGATACATTTGAGAAACAATTCTTAACAGTAAAAAACATTTAGGATCCTCATCTCTTCCATCTTTCTTTATCACAAAGATGTTTACTACACAAAAAGCTTAACCTGACTGAAACTTACTTTCCATTTCTGCAATAAAAATCAGTAACACGCAAACAAAAAGCTTACTTATTGCATAAAAACCTTTTTAATTAAATTCTTTTAAATACAAAGATATAATCACATCATCTAGTACAGTTCTTCCTAAAGTGTCACTCACTAATGACTGCTATGATCTGTGAACATCGATTTGATAGTCTGTATATGAGATAGCTTTCTTGCTTGATGAGGCCATGTCATCTGTCATTCAAAGGAACCCACTGTAAAGCAACTTTCCAGTTTAATTGGATTAGCCTGCAAGAAATATCACTCAACACATTCACTTTTGCCTTCCTGTTTCACTAGCAAATTCATAACTAAGTAGATCTAGAGGAAATGTCCCACAAAGGTCTACAGGCTAAGAAAACAAGTGACCCAGTGGCCCTCTGTAAGGAATCAGTAACTGTATAGACATTGCCACTGAAAGACTGAATTTACTGAACTATTTTTCCCTGTATTTACCAAATACAGAGATTGATATATCCCTCAGATGCATATTCCTAGGGAAAATGTGAAATGTCAAGGCTTTACCACTTCACCAGAGCGCATAATTAAGTAATTAGAGCAATTAAATGTTGACAGAGGGTGAATTACAGCCCTGAATTGTGAAAGTATTAGCATGGGAAGAGGGAAGACTCTGGCACATATGCAGGACAAATTAAAAGCGGTTCTAGGATTGGTTTTAGAATTTATGCACTTATCTTCCAGATGTGCTCAGCAGTCCACAACTTTTATTGTCCAACTGCTTATTTAGATGCCTGAGGGGAACTCATCTAGGTACATTTTCTCTCTGAAAAGCCAGTGAATTAGAAAGCAGGGAGTATAGAGTCATCCTTACTCGCACCCTTTTACACTGCATGAAAGGGCTGAAACAGTATGAGTGCCATAAAAGATGTGTCCATCTGGGTAAAATACATCCTTCAGCCCAGGCTCCTGGAAAAGCTCCCTTTCGAGGTGGCCTTTGCAAGAAACCTACGTCGAACATCAATGACTAAATTATGTCAGAGGCTTTTAACGTCCTTCACACCCTATGCTGGGGACTGTATGAGCAGTATAGCCATCGCAGTATGGAGTTCAGGATAAGATTCCTCTCTTACTAGCTTTACTGAGGTTTTTTTGGGTGGGAGGTTGGGTTTACAACACATTGGTCTGCCTGCTGTGATGAAACAGCTCCAGGTAGAATGACCTTGCCCTGGGAAACGGATGAGTTATCTGTATGGACAGCAGGGATAGCAGCATAGACACAGCCTCAGAGTACAGGGGAGATTTCCCAGCACGCAATTCCCAGCAACTGTCACCTGTGAAGACTGTGACTATCAGATTTGTTGCAAGCAAGAGTATATGAACATGTTATAAGCTGCAATCCTTTCTAAGTAGAAAGTTGTTTTAAAATGAAGAGAGAGCAGGGGAATTGTTATGAGAGAGATCTATGGATTCTCACCAAAAGGTCAGTACAAAAAAGGTCACATGCAAGAGATTTCACACTTGTTTATCATAAGCACATTTCGTATTCTTCTGTTCTGAAATTGTTCATAACACTTTGTTTCATTGCCTTTACAGAATAGGAAGAAGATCATAGAGAAAATAAGATTAAAGATTATTAACTATTTGTTTCTAAAAGAAATTAAACAATTTTCATAATAAAAATATAGTAAGAAGGCAATTTGTCAAATAATTAAAATATTAAAATCTAATTAAAATCTAATTATAGTCTCTGATATTAAATTATATAAAATCCATATTTTAAAGTGGGGATTTATTTCAATCTGAATTTTTAGAATTTTACAACTTCAAGCCAAACCATATATTTATATGATTTGTCATAAATTACTTCATTTTTAAAAAATGTAAATTAGCTGATGACACAAAATGGGTAGAAAGTATCAAAGCTTATAGGGTAAGGAACAAACCTTTTAGAATTGTTTCTGTAGATTAACCGTGTGGGTGGATAAGCAATTCTCAGAGTTCAGAGCAGAGAACAGTGTAGCATCGATGTAATGAACAGATGTAGGTGGATGGTTCCAGTTCGAATCAGAACATCTCCCACTTTGTCAAGGCTGCTGAAAATGATTCATTCTGTGCTACATCATTTTACATGCCATGGACATTTAGTAGGTTTTCCTTCCTATATGTCAATAACACATATTCAGAGAAGCTGGCAAATAAGTCTCTTGTGATCATGCTCTAGCACCCTTGCTTTTGTTAAAAAACAACAAACCAAAATAAAACACCTCGTCTCAAACAACCTCCCCCCCCCCACTCCCCCATCCCAATGAAAAAAACCTAGCCAGAACCCAGTAAGTTTGGAAACAAGAAAGGAAGGAAGAATGGGCAAACTTAAGCCTGAATGAAAGTCATGCAAATAGACAGGGAAAAAAAAAACTAAAATGGGAAATGTACAACCGGAAAAAATAGAGGGAATGTGGAAAAAAAAAATCAAAGAAGGAAATTCTGAAATGCAGTGTTACTGACAACACTTACCTTTTGTTTATATATCAGGCCTGAATTAATATCTAGGCTATACAGCTGCATTAACACCCTAGTGAACATTCATCTAGACGTTTCCACTGCAGACGAGACCAGCATCCATTCCTCAGGAATCACAGAATCATAGGGGTTGGAAGGGACCTCTGGAGATCATCTAGTCCAATCCCCCTGAGAGAGCAGGATCACCTAAAGCAGGTCACACAGAAACATGTCCAGATGACCTTTGAAAGTCTCCAGAGAAGGAGCCTCCACAACCTCTCTGGGCAGCCTGTTCCAGCGTTCTGTCACCCTCAAAGTAAAGAAGTTCCTCCTCATGTTTAAGTGGAACTTCCTATATTGAAGCTTGTGCCCATTACCTCGTCCTGTTACCAGGCACCACTGAAAAAAGACTGGCCCCATCTTCCTGACAGCCACCCGTCAAGTATTTGTACATGTTAATAAGATCCCCTCTCAGTCTTCTCTTCTCCAGACTAAAAAGTCTCAGTTCTCTCAGCCACTCCTCACAGGGGAGATGTTCCCTTCCTCTAATGATTTTTGTAGCCCTTCTCTGGACTCTCTCCAGTAGCTCCCTGTCCCTGTTGAACCAGGGAGCCCAGAACCGCACACAATATTCTAGATGTGGCCTCACTAGGGTAGAATAGAGGGGGAAGAGAACCTAGCTAGAAGAAATTAAAAAAAACAACCACTTTCCATCACTACCCCCCATAATCTATGCAGCTCCTTAAAAAACAAGTTTTCTCTCTGTAAAACAGCACCAAATCAATTACCGTCATTATCTTCTTTAGTAAAGAGCCTAGAAACAAGAGTCTTCAAATAGTCATACTACCGCTTCACTAACAATAACATTAATTCTCCAACACAGATCCTTAGTTTAAAAGGAAGTAGAAAATAGATGGAAAGGAAGAACTGGTAATTTATAGCTCTATGAACTTTCTGAACTTGCAATGACCACTGACAGGACTGAAGTATAGCCCAGTTACAACTGAACTAACCATGTTTTCCTCTCATTAAAGCTCTCATTACACTTAATACAGACTGAAATTTATTTTCACTGAACAAGGAATCCAAACATACGTTTAATTCTGAGCACATGCTCTCCTGAAGGCAGCAGAACTAAAGCCCTACATAACCTATGTAGTAAAGGAGGTTAAGTAGAATTAAGTGCTTTTTAAGATCATTATCTTCCAGTATGCATATCTGTTGAATTATTTATGAATATGAGAGTTTGGTTACTACCTTTTAGATCTACCCTGTATTGCTAACAAAGTTATCTTAAGTTTGATGCATAAGGCTAGTGGTGGTTTCTTTTGGATTAATTGCAAATATCAATTTTCAGAAAAGTTTCTTATCCATTAATATTTTGCTGGCTTACAAACTAAGCAGAAAGAAGATGCACAATTTTTAATTGGAGCTGAGAACCAAAAATATGCCTGATGGCTATAGATAATGCCCAGTGATAGTGGGAAATTAAATGGAAACCTGGGGATTTAATTCAGTCCATTTGGCAGACATCCCATAGGGTGACTAGGTGAATGAAGAAGAGCACTCTGAGCTTCTGGCCGTTTAATGAGCCACACAAAAATCTGCCTCCTAATTCATAGCTAAGTCTTTACATGACAACAATCACAGAATCAGTACCAAGAACTGACACTTGAATTTGGGGGCGGGGGTGTGTAAGGGGTGTGTAGTGTAAGGGAGGAGACAGAAACAGAAAAACATATAAATAGAGACACAAAGAGATTGAGATGGTGAATAAAGCAATAAAGTTCAAATATGATCAATAACACTGAAAGTTATAAGGAAGATATTATTTTACTGGTCAAAACTGAAGCTGACACTGTTCCCTGTTTTTGCAGCTTTGAGAAAACTGGGGTGTATAAAGATGAGCAGCAATCACTACAGACTTCTAACAGAGAGAAAGTCTTCTATTCATCATAGCAACAAAGTAACGTCATCACTTTTTGGAATAAAATTTAGTGGTAGTACATCAAGTCCTTTGCAATAAAAAAATTCTAGCAGTGCAATAAATGTGCAGGATTATGCATTTCCTCTTTGTCACAGTCCCACTAAACTACATAATAGAAAACCAACACCATTTTGTTAATGGCAAGATAGGCCAAAAAAAATTTGCAGTTTTGCTTTCATCCTTTTTACCCAATCCTGTTCATGCATGCAAGCTACTCCTTAGTGGTTTATAAATGAAAATGTAGCCTCTCTTTCTCTGCATGCATATAATTGCAGTGTTTGTCTAATTTTGTCCTCTGTGGACTCCTCACACCTACAGCAGCCAATAAAATTCCAATCATCAGGCCAATTTTATAGATAGGTCTAAATTTAGTTATCAAATATAAGCTAAAAATATTTCACATTAACATAAAATATGTCTGCTACGTCATTCCCCTATTCCTCCTTTTTTTTCCCCAATTCTGTCAATTTACAGGTCCCAACTCGACAAATATTTTGCACAATACAAATTAACTGATTTGAGATTTACCTTAAATGAATCTTCACAGAAATTTATCTTTTGCGGATTGATCTGAGTATCCTGAAAGTGTATGTAAAGCTTGCTAGCAAGGGTCCTGTATGTTTGACTTGCAATTTTTTTCAGACTACCATTCATGTCTTCTCACCTTTCTGAAAAGTGTACTCTGTGGGGTAACAGATAGAAATATGAAAATCCATCAAGTTGCTCATTTAAAGTATAACACTTTAAAAATTATTTTCATTTTACACTCTCCAGGTGAAAGGGCACTTTCTACCACAAAGCTAAATAATTTTTGCACTTTGGAGTTTTCACTAGGGTAGATTCAAACATCTGGAATTAACTCTGAAAAGAACTAAGAACTGTCACAAACTTCACTGCCTTTTAAATGCAAAATGTCTTTGATGTGTTCTCAGTGACAGACACAGCGGGGTATTTGCTTTCTAAAGGACTTCTATCAAAATGAAACCCACTACAAATAGAACTTTCCTTCCGTGAAGAAGATAAGAAAAGAGTAAATAACATGTAAAGTATAGAAGTTGCATTAATTATATACTACTGGAAGGCATTTGTGTACTCCAGAGGAACATGTAAGTATATATATTAGTGGGTGGGGAGCAGAAAACAACCTTGTGTGTGGGTGTATTTGGTGTATACGTATATACACACAATAAATAAAAAAGACCCACTCATCATTTACTCTTTTAGTCAGTGTTGGCTCTGATGACTTTCAGCTGGTGATCATCTCAGTAGAAAGTTTTACAGTAGCAAACTCACGCATATAAATACAGTGCATGTGAACAGTTTCAAGTTAAGAGGACAGACGGTGAGCACTTTGTGTAACCTGCCATTAGAGTGATCTTGTTCACCTCCTATGGAAAGTATTTAAGCCATATCTTGTGCTAACAAACTGTGAAGGAAAAAACAAACTTCATCTTTATCTAGGCAGCATTGTATTCTAAAGGTATGGAAAAATTAAAATAAAAATTAAAAAACCAATAAAACCTAAGTTAAAAGATAAAGGCATTATGTCCACTTAGCATACTACTGAAAAAGACTTTACTTCCCAGGTTCTCCTTTAATGGAAACAGCCATTTACAGCATGAAGTTCTCTATGAAAACAGGTATATTACTAACACTAGAAATAAAAAGTAGGCATTAAAAAATACTACTACTAAACATGCACCTCAGAGAATATTAACAAGAATGTAAAGTTATTTTACCAGAAATGGTTGTATTCCTTAAGGAAAGGCAATACAAAACTAAACAACCACAAAACTAAAACCCTAAAATGCTTGAAAAGAGAATAGTCTTTGTTTTTCCTATAAGCACATAATTCATTTCTCCTCTCTCTGCAGCTAAGTCTCTAACTGTAAAACCATAGGCAGCTCTTACCTTGGTTACGCTGGAGATCTATTCCCACCAGAATTTAACAGCTCTTGCCAAAATCTTTGAGATATTTTTTCTCTCTCACATTAGGCAAGGATGGCATATCTGCTAGCAAGCCTGGCAGCACAAGATACAAGTATGAAGAGCATAGTATGCCTGCACAGTGGTCCTCAACAAGGAGTTCCCTGGCTATCCACAGCTTCACAGAGAGGAGCACATGACAACTCAGGACAAGCACAAGTAGGGGAGCTTAAGTGAAAATAAGAAAGCCATTCAGAAGCTGACAGAAAACTTTTCTGCTTCCAATGGGTGCCAAATAAATATTTCCATCTTGTTAATATTATTCTGACAATGAATAAACTATACTGTTCTTTTCCTAATGTTGCCCTCTTAAAACTCTGTTGCAAATGACTACCACAACATTTTCTGCTGAGGTTGCCACCAGTTTAGGCATTGCAGACACCACTGGTTAAAAGGATCCTTCGTGACTAGGGAAAATGTAGAGCTATATGGACTCAACAAAAGATCTCAGCTTCATTTCCCATCATTAGTTAGTCAAATTGCACTTAACATAGGAAAAGTAATTTCTTAGTTGTGTCTGCTTTTGTTGGGCACAATAGAGGCAACTCTGCCATTATTCCCAAATACTGTGCTGGGAACCTCACCCTTTAGTCTTTTTTAAAAGGATACAGCAGCAAGGTGAAGGACTTGGAAGGACCAGCCATGTTTATCCAATTTTTGTGTCATGGACTAAACAGATTTGCTTGCTACAGGCTTTGGAAGTCTTGCTTTTGGTTCCTGAGCACTAAAGAAAGAGAAGCTGCCAAAAATTTTATTTATCATTTGTACAAAGCTAAAAAGTTCCTCTTTCCCATCTGAGAGCAGGTATCACCAGCTTTTCTGCAGCAGTGCAATATTTTTTTTTATATGAAGCTAGACCTTACAACCATTCAAAAATGACAGATGTTATCTAAAACATTTTCACTTTCATTAAGTTTTATTCATGTAGGAAATAAATAACCAGACTTTCAGTGTATAAAAATCCATTGAGTTGTCCAGGATTTTTTATAAAGAGATTCTCTGGTTGGCTAGCAACTCCCTAAGAAACTGTCCTTTTTCACTATGTAAAATGAGATGCCATAAACCAAGCCCTCAAGATAGCATCTACCTACCTGTTGAAGTTTAAGCCCAGCCAGCAACTAAGCACCACACAGCTGCTCACTTACTCCTTCTACCCCAGCCCCCAGTGGAATGGAGACGAGAATCAAAAACAAGTGAAACTGAGGGGTTGAGATAAGAACAGTTTAATAACTGAAATTAAAATAAAATACTATAATAAGAATAATTATTTTTATAGTAGTGAAAAGGAAGATAACAAAGAGAGAGGGAAATAAACCCCAAGAAAAGACAAGATACACAGTGCAATTTCTCATCACCCATTGACTGATCCTCAGTCAGGCCCCAAGCAGTGATCCATCCCTCTTAGCCAACTCCCTCCAGTTTATATACTGGCCATAATGTCATATGATATGGAATATTCCTTTAGCTAGTTTGGGTCAGCTGTCCTGCACGTGTCTCCTCCCAGCTTCTTGTGCCCCTCCAGCCTTCTCACTGCAGTTGCACTGCACCAGCTACTAGGAAGAAAGTTAACTCTATCCCAGCTGAAACCAGGACACTAGCTCAGCGGGATAGGGACAATAACAAACACAGATTTCATTATGAGTGCAGACTATTTATCTCTGAAGAATCATCTCCCACTCAGAGCATAACACAAGTACATTGTAAGAATGAGTATCACAGAAAAAGCTTCTGTCTTCAGAGCTCCTCTTCCTTTGTAAGAGTTAGAAAGTGTAAAAGTGAGCAAGAAGAAACTGGAAAAATTAGCATACAGTTCCTGTAACTTTGTACTCTCTGGAGAAGTAGATCCCACCCTAGTATCTGCCAAAAAGATCCACAGTAGTGTTGAGAAAATCACTGAAGCTGATTTCAGCTTTAATTAGTGGTGGTTTCACTTTTCACTAGTGGTAATTAACTAACCAAGCACTCTTCACACATTGTGATATTCACAGCTGGCCTATCTCAAACAACTAATTAATGGTTAGAGCATACTCTTAATTGATTTTGTGAACTCACTGTGAAGAGTTGCCATGTTTTGGAAGACAGAAGATCAGACAGTCTAGCTGGGCACTTTCAACAGCACAGCACGGCTCCTTAGAGAGCTTTGGAAACATCATTAGCCATGTTACTGTGCTCAGCCTCACACAAGAGACACCTGAACTAGTTCTCCCACCTGATGGGAACAGAAGTAAACTGTGGTCTTCAAAGCAATCTTGCTGTCACAGGAGACCCAGCTTCACCCCTTCATCACAAACATTAGCCAACAGAAAAAAGATATGACTAAATAGAGAGTCTGGAAACACTTGAGATAATCCTGTGTTTTTCACAGGGGTTGAGGGACCTGAAGTCAGTCTACCTATATATACATATATCACCATCAGCCAAGGCAGCACCAGTACCGGGTCAGGCATGAACCTGCAGTTCTGATGGGGATCAGGCGTCAAAAGGACAGTAAGAGATTCTTCTGTGCTTTAGCAAAAAGGTTATCAACAAAGGAACTAAGCTGCTGATAGAAAATAATTAACATTTTACTCGTTTACCAAGTGAACAAGTTACATGTCTTCAGAGGATACAACAAGAGCAGGCTGTGATGTGAATACATTGCAGGCAGAGCTGAGGATTTGGGATTCATCAATACCTTCCAATGAACATTTTCTGTCTTGGCAACCAAACATTGCCCAATTCTCTCTTTTTATCAGTAAGTATTAAAAACTTTGGTTCTTGGGGCTTTTGGATGAGGTAGCTGCAACCAGATCTTTTAGCTGGTAACTAGGCAAGATTCAAAATGCTGAAATGAGTCTTTCTTAAGTCTTTCTTAACTCTAATATATGTTCTGCAGGCTAATGAAGAGTCCATGTGCTCCTCAGTACGTGTACATGTTCATCTCTTTATCCTCAACTGCTGCAAAGGCCTATGAAGAGAAAAAACACTAATCAAAATCATCATTCAAAAGTTTGAAATGTGAAAATTCAAAAAGCTAACTCAAAAAAATGCAGATAGGTACATAACAACATGCACACTACATGAGGTTACATAATATACCAAGATGTTTAAACAGCACCATATGCCTATACAAATTCCTAATCGTTGAAACGTAGCAACAGCTTATGGAATCAACTGGCCTTTAAGCTCAGTGATGTCTATAAACATAGCTCCTTCTGTGCTCTGTTTAATCTTGTGATGAGGTTGGAAGAGATCCAGGTAAACAAGTCTAACTGTCCACCTTTCTTGACAGGTAGAGAAGTCCACTCTCACCATCACTTCTCCTGGAAGCACTCTATGAGCCTGTACAACACTCTAATAGAGCAAGACGTTTCCCGGGGGGCAAAAAAAAATAGTTTTCTACATAACAAACTGAATTGACTCATGAAAGGGCCTAACAAGTGAAAAAACCCCAGTGTGCCAGCTTAGCTTCTTGTGAAATTGCAGTCTTAAGTTCCCGTGTATCTCAGTTCCTTTTCAGTAAAACAGGAATATTCATAACATTGTACCTCAGAGGAGTTTTCTGGAAATGTATTCAAATAAATGCCTCAGAAGCACTGAGAAAAGCATGACGCACTATACCAAGTACCGCAGTAAAGTCCATGAGGAAATTAATAATTCCAGCTTCAGTGCATGTTCTTATAATTTGAAATAAATAAAATATAAGGCCAAATACTGAATGAAGAAGATAAAAGTGAAAAATTAAATAGCTGGTCATGAATGGTGAACACCATTCATCTTGTATGCTAAACAACACACTAGTCCTGTTAAACAAACAAACAAAACTCCAAACTCTGATAAGAGTATTTAATTAAAACTTATATTAAAACCCAACTGTACTCATTGTTTTTATGAAGAAAATATGAAAAGGCAACAATAGATAAATTCTGAAAATGATGCCAAAGCTCACAGTAAAGCTAATAATGCTGAGAACACTATAGCTGGTGATGCTCAAACCGGCCAGTCTGTATACCCTGTAAGACAACATGCACCTCAGAACTCCCAAAATACATAGCTAGGCACCATGAAATCAACAACGAGTTGCAGTTACACAGTACAGTTGTAGATATCTATAGTACAGATGCAATACAAAGGAGTGGTAGATAATGACATCAGATTGAGCGTAATGCTACAAAAAACATAAAACAAGCCTCCAGTATAAGGCTGTAGCTAAAAAGCTAAACATGAGGGTTTGGTGTACAGATGAGAGGAACACTGCATAGAGCAAGGAGATGGCATTGCATAGCATTAATGTATTACTGACCTAGTGCTTCTGTGTCTCTGAAATTCTGCAATAAAGAGTAAAATTCGTGAGTCCATTCCAGAAAGAGATTTTTATGAGCTTCTGCAGCTGAGCCCTCTCACCTTAGTCAAAGAAATTGGTGCTCCCAGTTATAAGGTCCTTGCTTATCAGCTGTGAGTGCAATCAGAACAGAAGACCAATTCGGGCTGGTTATTTACTGTTGGTGTTTTGCTTGCTACATCAGCAAGGTTGTGTTTGATTAGCTGGTTGGCAGAAAAAAAATGTAGTATATATAAACAGCGAAAGTCATTTGTGAAACTCAAAAACATTTGGAAAGTGCTAATTAAAGTCTTTTGATCTTTAGAGGTAAATACACTCTGCCACATGTACCACTGCAACAACGTTAGAACCTGACAGGCTCTAGAAAAAGTAAATCAGCAATGACAGATAACAGGGAAGTGCATAGGCAAATAAGTGGCTGAAGACCTTCTCACATGCTCTTAAGCTTTTAATTTATAGGGTCATGAAATTTCTTTGTTTCTGGATGCATATTTCTGGTAATAAACCTCTTGGGCTCTCTCTTTTTTCTCTGAGCAATCTCACTGATGTTTCCATATTTTTCTTGTTTACCAAAACTTACAACTCGTTTATTTGGGTGAGTCTATACTGACTTGTAGGGGAATAAGAAAGACTTTTTTTGCTTCCATTTTGGGCATACAAAGATAAAAATATTTCCCAGTTTCTAGAAATCTCTACCATGTGCCATTAGAAGCACAGTATGTATTTTGGTTCCAAATGCATGAACAAAGACAAATTGAGGATTGATTTCACCCCAGAGGAACCTAAGACAGATAATTTATTCGTTGAAAAAGGATAGAGAACTCATGAAAAAGTGGTTGAACCAATAACAAAAAATTAATCTCCTGTCAAATGTTAACATATATTAGATTTTCCCAGTAAAGTAAAAGTTGGTATAACAATGCTTTAATGAGCTAAGCTAGCTCATTAAAAAAAAGAAAGAAAAGAAAACTCAATCCATTAAACCCCAGTATCAATACTATGTTATTATCAATACTAGATAATTATTATTATTATAATTATCAATACAGTATCAATACTAGAAATCATCATTTTGCAGGCAAGCAATTTGTTTTTTTTTCTACAGACAACAAGCAGTCATCAGGTAAGAATTTTAACCTGGACTGAAATTCCCACTCAAAGACATTACAACTACAGACAAAATTATCGATCAAAGGAATGAGAAAAAGACACATTTTTCCATTTAGAATCTGCGTGTTTCAGAATCACAAGAGACATTCAAGATGGACAATTTCACCCTTTGAATCAGTCTGAGCCTGACTGAACTGACAAAATCTTATTTTGAGATTTGTTTGCTGGTTGTGTGCTGACCTACACGTTCTTTTTCACTTTTTACAACTCAGATGCTTTTATTTGAAGCATTAAGCCCTGAGAAATGTTCTGAAAATGATGACTGTATCAGCTTAAAGCATCTCACTCACTGTTAATTTTTCTTTCATGGCAAAAGCACAAATTTTTAAAAACAAACCAAATTAACAGCTTATTGAAAAACTCAGACAATCAGAGTAGCATGGATACCAGTAGTATCATTATGTAAAAGGACTAAGGAGAGACAATCTAATGTACATACTAATAAAGGAGTCTACTCTAGATCCAGCTAAGTACTTAAATATACCTTACAAGGTAGTTCTAAGTGTCATCCCATCACCAAAAAGTCTTTTGAAGCTCTAGAGAAATCACAGTGAGTTAAATGATGCAGGTAGATCAAATGACTGGACAAACAAAGACACTGTGTCTGACAAGACAACAGTACATAGAAAAACATGTTGCTCACAGAACGGTACATACCCTAGCAAACCATAGCTGCATTTTCATACAAGCACACTTGTATCTCTCTGGAAACGGTGAGCAGAAGGACATTAGCTCACTCACATTTTCATAGCCTGACATGGAAATTCTGCTGTTATCACTGTATAACTGTATGTGCATAACATAATATATATTAAATACCTGTATATGAAACAAATAGTTGTCAATTATAAAATCAAATCACACCTTGTACATTACAAGAATGGGACTCACTAAGACCCTTTTGTCTCCTGGCCTGATCTATACTCAGGACCGTCCTGAAGCCAGTAAGACAACTTGATGGTGCAAACAGGATTGTGCCAAAAATGTCTTATTCGCGAAGAGCATAGAGAAAGTCTCATTTCCCTGAGCAATTATGACCTCAGAAATAACTCTACCTAGCAGTTTTAAAGACATTTTTCTGTGAGAATAGCTCTCTGCATTGCCTGCATTGTTCCATTCTGCCTAGCCACCTTATGGGTGGGATTTCTGCTCAGATTTCCACCAGCTGCCCCACCAGTTGAACCCCTGTGGTGACACATGTCTGGGGGATCCTGTTGGGGACCTGCACAAGGGGCCTGCCAGGTAGTGCCCAGGGGGTCAGAGTGATGGTGGCCACAGGGCCAGGACATGGCCGACAATGAAAGCCAGGCAGGGTGGAGCATGGTGACTGATGTGACATGTTCCTTACACAGGTCAAAAAAAGCAGGCACTTTAGAAAATGTTTTACTTGCTTAACTATTTTAAACTTCATCTGCCTTTTACATAATAACTCGGTCATTCAAACACTTAACCAGGAATGATAAAGTCTGGTTTTCATGCCCTGCTCATCTTCCATCTCTTAGAAAGAAGTCACCAGCCACCAGGTCATCAGTTTAAGCTAAGTGAATTCACATTCTGTTTTGAACTGTGCCTCTTACAGAGAAAGAAGAAAAGAACAGATCTAATAGAAAGAAAGTAGGAGTAACCTGAGCCCATGTTCTTGTGGTTGGGATACCAACTGGGACACCAGCATAGGATGAGGAAATCTAGACTCTGGTTCACACTTAACAGAGCAATCTCCAGGTTCTTCTCAATCACCACTGAACCCCAAATCCATAAATGGTTGTGAAAGTAGGACCGGAAGACAAGATTCCCCTCCCTTGCCCCCCACAAGGTAAAGTTCCTAACTGCTGGACACAGCCTTTCTTACTCTCCTCCATTCTTCACTTACTGCAAATCATTAGGTAAAACACATTACTGGGTAGAAGTGTCGTGTTGCCTACCTCTGTCTCAATGGAAAGAAGGAAGATCTGCTCCATTCTTTCAAAACAAATGCCATTGTCTTGGGAAAGTTTTTAGTCTCCATACCTAGAAGCACGATAAGTTTCTAATGTCTGGAGAGAAGTAAGATTAGATATATACTCTTGTGCTTTGCATTTTTTCTGGCTTTTTACCCAACATTCAGGGTCTTCTACTTGGTTTTCTGAGCCATTGAAATACCACAATGTTGTTTGTGAGTCTGAGTTCCTGACTTTAGATTCCATCCTTTTTTTGCCTGTCAGGAAACAATATCTTAAGTGTGGGAAATGTCTAACTCATTGGCATTTTAGGCCATTTTTTAAATTCTCGTTCCTAGCACAGTGGAGAATAGCTTCTCTTGTCTCCAAATCTCTCATTCCTCATTTATTTTGTATTCCCATCAGCTTTAGCAAGGTCTTAAGACTATCTGTAGATGAAAGTCACTCACATTTTCTGGCATGATTAAGTATATTAGCCCTCTTCACCATGCAAAGTATTGAAAGGTTCATCAGTAGTAAAATGAAAGTAAAAAGTAACAGAACTGGACAACCAATACACTGCAAATAATATCTATGACAATTTTGCCTCTCTGGGGATTCTGGTGCCTTCTTCAAGAAAACAAAGTGAATTTACTAAAATGTCTGAATGGACTATTCAACATATATACAGTATTCACCATGAAATATCCAGCTAAACAGTGAAGCAAAAGAACTGTCCTATTTTCTTTAAATCTCAGTTTGTAAATAGCTGATGCTATCTGAACAAATCCAGCTTTTAAAATATTATCAAATATGTCCTGCCTGAAATGTGTTATCCTGGCAAAACAGTCTCCAGTATCAATATGTTGAGCTATAAACTGATCAGCAGGAGAATCACATTGATGACTGTGTTGTTAGCGTAAGGCAATTGTCAAGCATTCTCTCTGCAAGAGAATATGGAACTAATGGTTAGAATCTGCATCATTCTCTGCTTGCAAAACAGCTGTTCATATATTTGTAAACAATGTTTTCCACTTTCCCCTTCTCCCTTCCATTTTAGCTCTAATGTCTTATTTGTAAGATAACTGGAGACATCAAGAAAATTACCTTTTTATTTCCATGACAAACATAACTTACAGGGAAATAATAAATCTAATTCAATTTAGCTTAGTATACAAATTGAGCTATTGCCTGTATAGTTCATCATTAGACCTTCATCTATATCCAATCTTTCCTTCATATGTTTATAAAAATAGCCAGCTTTGAAAGTCCTAAAACAATCATAGCTCACAGCACCCACAGTGCCACCACGCCACCAGCAAGAGAAGCTTTGCCAGCATTGAGACACTTGAACACTGACTGCAAAATAATAGAGATTCTAGTTTGTGGCACCACCGTTGCCTCCTTCTGTCACAGGTAACTGATGTGCTAAGCAGCCCGTAGGACGCTTGTGAAGCTGAGACAGTCCAGTTGCCTGTCTGCTGAGACACTCCTGGGGGCTTTCACATGCCAATGAGATGGTTATTTTCGAACTGCATGTGAAAAGCAAGCTGGCACAGCAAATAGTTCTGACCCATTCTCACAAGATCCCTTAAACTCCAGAGTTCACCCTAAACCCAGTATTACTATTTTTTCAGATACAAAAAACTCATAGGCAAATAAAAAGAAATTACATTAGTATACTACGAATCACTTTATTTTCCTGAAAAGGGAAGGACAAGGGGTAGGAGAATGCACTAGAAATGAGAAAAGTATTAATGTTCCTTTTGTTTAAAGGAAAAGGATGCATTTTAACCTGATTGACATATCAACCTCAGAAGGTGACTGAAAAACTTCATTCAAAACACCAGTATATGAAATCAGAATCAAGTGGATTTCTGATGTCTAAGCAGAGCTAACTCAATTATCTGACAAGTGTGAAGTTACCACCTTAATTGCATGCATTTAGTTGGTGCTAGACAGAACACTGATGTAAACAAAGGAGAGAATAGAGATATTAATACAAAGGAAACTGGAAAAGTTAGAATGCCAGAAATGTACTGAAAAGATAGTGAAGTGAAATGTCACTGTGAAATGAAAGTCAAGGCAAAACTATTTGTATAGTGAAAGGAGAAGAAATGCTGGGAAGAAATAACATTGACAGTAATTTATACACATTTAGAACTTGACATAATGAGGAAGGTAGAGGAAGGAAATGCAGGTGTGGACTGTTATCTAAAAGACATTGCACATCAAATTGAAGGGAAGAAAAGCTAGCAATGAATACTGCCCAAGAAGATGACACAATCAAGCCAGTTAGGAAAAGATTAACACATTATTACTGGCAGAGGAAGGTTTCCTGCTGTTAATCTGTTACTTTTCCTTCCTCCATCACCCAGAAAACCTACTGAAACCTTGTTAAACTCATGTTCAACATTATTTCTTGAAACAGGGTTCTTGTCTTGTTGGGAAAAGCTCCTGTTTTCATACCTCATCAGGGATGTACCAGCCAGAGCGACCCAGAGTGACCAGTAAATATTCCAGTGTTGAGCAAAGTCCTTAGATATTCATTACCATGCATAATGTAAAGACTCTGAACTAGACGCAAACATAAGGAAATAACACAAAAGATCCAAATCAACAGAGTACATTAAGATAAGTGCTTGTTTTTAAGGTTAATGATCAAGGAGAAAATCACTTGTTTACAATTACAGGAATGTAAGTTAGAGAATCAAATACATTTCCTAGATCTCAGGTAATTAAAAATAGTTTGATTAGAGGAGAAAATGGATACAATATGTCCTTTATAGTAGCACAGTATAAATTTCAGAACTGTTTCTACTATATTCCCTAAGGAAAACAATCCAATTGGAAAAATTCAATCTTGGCAAGATCTAGATGTAGTACAGCTTTTCTGTTTCTAAATTGTATGTTTCACGATTATACAAAGCTTGTTGTAATTATATTCTTTCTGCTACATTTTGCAGTATAAAGGCAAACATCTCTGGTTATCTTTAGAGGGGAAACAAGTACTGTGCACAATAAAATGGACAATAGGCAACAAGATTAGATGCTTCTCTATTTAAAGTGTGGATGATGCTAAGAATGGTTCTTTGACCTTCTGATTCAGAGGAAAATAAAGGACTCCACTTTTACAGTTTTTATTCTGACAAATTATGTTTTGTGAAATTTCTCTCAGGATGTTTGTATACCATTGAGAAAGCAGCAAAGAGAAACACAGGCAGCAATGTATCTTCCCATCAACTCCCACTAGTCATGACACCTTTTGCTATGATGAAAAATATAATAGGTTATATAGATAATACCGGATTTCTTGTTTTGATTTTACATTCTTTACTTGGTCAGTCAAGTGCACTGAAGCCAAGATGACACAAAATGACTGACCTAGAGAGTTCAAATTTACCTGTTGTTTTTTTTTTTTTTTCTAGAGTCCTGATTTCTCCCAAATATCTGCAAGAAATGGGGGAAGCAGAGAAGGAAAATAAGGCAATGTCATTTCTTTGCCAAGAGCCAGTCTCTAGGTCAGAGATTTTTTGCTTTAAAAGGCAGTACCACTATATTTCATATAGGATGCAATAAAAAAAGTAATTTCTATAGGCACTTTCAGGGATTCGGGTTCATCCCACTGATGTGAACGGAAGTCATGCCAGTAAAGCCCAATGATGTGCATTAGAACATAGTAACAGAACCCTACAAAATAGAGCTGAATGAGAATGAAACAAAACAGCCAGTGTGAATTTCAGCTCTAAAAAACCCCAAGTACTTACTGCTGCCTCTGTGACCCAAGGGATATGTAAACTGTGACCCCTATCACAAACCCATGGCCAAAGCTCTAATCCACGGAACAGATTAAAAGAGTGGAGTTTTTATGAGAAGGGTGAAGAAAGCAAGATTGAACCCTCTCGTGGAGAAAAGGAAGTTAAAGGAGCAGATGGGCTTTTCTGAATCAGCCCTGACTAAGATCATAAAATAACTTCATACGGTTGATTTTCTGATGCTTTGACACTACAGAGGAGTCTGAGTAAGGAAAGGAATAGAAGAGCACAGATTCAGCTCTGTGCTACATTTGGTAGGCCTGTTCAGGACTCAGTATGCTCCTACTATAACCTAATGGCCTCCCAGACAGCTTTCCTTGCCACAATTTCCCCATCACCTGACAAGTGCTCTTCCCTGGGCGTGTGCTGCTGCCACTTTTGTCACGACATTTCAGGCACTCACTGAACATACCACCCATTGCCAAACAGATTCAACTAACTAACGCAGCAGAAAACTCATTTGCCCAAAGGAAAAGGAAACTGTGTCCTACTGGGACAGAAAACTGAACTGGTTCAGAGACAAGTTGTCACTGGGGACGGATTGCCCCTTTTAGCAGAAAAAAAGCCATTAGCCTAGCTCAGCTAGGAGTGAACTCATCAGCAATACCCCTCGCAGACATTGTGTTTTCTAAAGGCCTTTTCATTCATCTTAAAGAACATTTACATAGAGAAATAAAGAAAAAGCAGTAAATCAAATCAAGCCCAAAGAGCTTCTAGAAGCTCTAATCAAAACACGGTTACAAAGGCAATCATTGCTGCTGCCTCCAGATAGGTGAGAGCTTGCAGCTCAAGCCATTGTCTTTGGTTTGTAGAACAGGAAAATGAATTGGCTAGTACTTTGCATTTAGCACAGAACAGCACACGAGGAGCTTGGTGGGAGCACTGCTACTGCATCAAGGACGAAAAATTACCTTACTTCATTAAGCTCCCTCTTTACAATGAACGGGGACACCAGCTCTGTGTCTTCCTCACTACATTCAGTAAGATCTGCAGTACCCAGAGTGAGACTGGTGTTTCCTATGTATTAATTTCTGGATACTTTTAACTAAAATTCCTCAGAAAAGTTCAGGTTCAAACAGAAGAAATGACACTTTATAAAACAAAATGCTAATTGTTCCTCAAAGCCCTCATTCAAGATAAACACCCTTGACTGATGAAGCCAAAGATAAATTTTTCATAGAATCATAGAATCATTTAGGTTGGAAAAGACCTCTGGGATCATCAAGTCCATCCTTCGTTGAACATCTCCCTAACCCCTAGACCATGTCTCGAAGCGCCACATCTACTCGTTTTTTGAACACCTCCAGGGACGGTGCCTCCACCACTTCCCTGGGCAGCCTGTTCCAATGCCTAACCACTCTTTCAGTAAAGAACTTCTTCCTGATACCCAATCTAAACCTCCCCTGGTGCAACTTGAGGCAATTACCTCTTGTCCTGTCGTTACTTACTTTGGAGAAGAGAACAACACCACCCTCAATACAACCTCCTGTTAGGTAGCTGTAGAGAGCAATGAGGTCTCCTCATAGCCTCCTCTTCTCCAAGCTAAACAATTCCAGTTCCCTCAGGTGCTCCTCATATGACACATTCTCCAGGCCCCTCACCAGCTTTGTTGCCCTTCTCTGCACCCACTCCAGCACCTCAATGTCCTTCTTGTACTGCGGCACCCAAAACTGGACACAGTACTCAAGCTGCAGCCTCACGAATGCCGAGTATAGGGGCACAATCAGCTCCCTACTCCTGCTGGTCACATCATTATTTTGTTTATGGAGCTAATTCCAGGGGCTATTCCGCAGACAAATACTGCAAGGTCTTTCCTCACAGTAAAAGTGAGCATCAACCAGAAAAAAGCATGAGTTTTTAAAATAAAAGTTATTTCAAAGTAAAATAAAATGAACTAGATGTAAAAGATACACAATAATTTGTGTAATATAGAACATAACAGTGTGATTGAAAAAAAGAAGTAAAGAAAAATTGAAAATTTTAAAACATTAGAATGTAATAACACATATACCATTAAAGTTTAGAGACTCTTTATGATATTTCTTTTAGTTCAATTTAAGGATCCTTTCTAAAAGAATCCTTTTTTCTTTCCTTTTTATTTTCCTCCTCTTTTTTTTAGAAGGAAGGCATGGAAATTGTAAAATCTCTTAGATAAGATTATATTAATAAAAATATTTAAAATACAGATATTCAGCATCACTACTATGTAAAATTCTTATATCCCAGAAAAGATTTTTCCTAAGAACTATGCAAGTAATCTGGAGCTATAGGAATGTAAATGTCATAATCCAAATTAATTCATAGATCAGAAAGGTGCTTATGAGTAAATATAATCAAGAAGTACACAGGAACCCAATCTGAACACTTGCTGAACAAAAAAGATAAAGAAATACATAGATGTGGAGTTTGAAGATTAAAAAAACATAATTCCAAGTAACTCATCTGAATGAGTTAAAGCCCAGCTCCCAATATGTCTACATTTTCACACACATCAGTGGGATAGCACTTAATTCTGTATGGACAGCAAAGCACACAGCAATCAGCTGAACGCAGCACCACTCCCACCGTTGCCATTTTCTCGCACTTTTCTACTTCATGAAACTGCTTGTTTTCACTCCTATTCGTGCCAGCACTTAAGCATTTACATGGAGCTTATCAAACGCTAAAATGTTCTCCTGAATTGAAAGCTGGAAGCACTTTCCTGTCATTCTGTTAAAATCATTACAGAGAATTAAGCAGAACTTCAGCAGAAGATCTACATACATGTCATGTATTTAAAAACCAGACACATCTCACTGAAGTAACACCTATGGATACTAAAAGCCATGTACACATGCAGCCAAGTGGAGAATGCACACACTCAAGCTGATGGACAATGGACTGGAATCACCTAAGAAAGCTCCTGTAAGAATTATCCTGCCATTGCTCCTCTTAACTGTCATGGTCCAAATGGCCCGTGACAGCTGCAGGGAGGTAATCAAATTATTCAATTTAAAATAAGTTGCTCCTGCTACAGTGAGAAACTCTTTGTATGAGAAAGGTGCATATGGGAATGGGACATAAAATGTGGAATGGCCTTGGAAAGTACAACCAGAGGTTCACATTACCATGAAGGAAATGGCCCAGAAAGAAAGGACTTTAGATTCTACATTATTCAAATATATCTTCCCATTATTCCTCCTCATGCAGCACTATTAGTGCCAAGGTCAGATCAAAAGACATCCACCTGAAGAACAAGGTGATAGTTTTGCCAGTGGATAGAGAAAAGTAAAGGCTGAAGCATTTCAGGCTTCACAAAATTTACTGTAGTTGAACCACCCTCTAAATCTGAAGTTTAGAAGTGCTTTTGGATTCCCCTCCCACACTAAGCTAACACATCCCCCAGCTACACTTTCTCCTATATTTGACTGGCTGAAAAATCCATCCTATACTAATTTATCAGTCTTTAAACATGTAATGACAGGAGTGCTTTTCCTGCCTGGTTTTGCATATGAAGCAATATCACAAACTGAGGCTTTCATCTACAGGACTTTTATCCTACTGTTGCACAGCGGTACGGTGACAGTAAGGAAAGGTGTTGCAGGTAAAGGTGGCAATCCCAAGGTGAGGCAGCACAGGGACGGACTAGATTCCATCCTTGCATTTATGATGGAACAAGCAGGGAGGTCACTTATTCTGAGGTTTTCCCACATGGGAAAATGCTTGAGGCGTTAAGATGTGATTAACTCCTTAATATCCCAAAATATGAACTGAATAAAATCAGAGTAATTAAAAGTTGGATACATCTGACCTGACCTTTGGGTGACCCTTGTTAAATAACATCGTTGTCATTGTGGGTTTATGTGCATTAGCCTAGAAGAGAGCTTGGTTTGCATGCCAGCTTCACTAAGAGCTGTAAAGTTTCTAAGACACAGGGCCTTGACAACCTCTCATTACCAGAGGAACGCCATCCCACTGCCCCAACCACTTATGTGAACAGGGGTAAGAAAAAGTGTTTTGAGGAGCTGATCCTTATTGCTAGTGAGCTCTTAGTTGTCACTTTTCAGCTCCACTCTTTCTTCACACTGACTCTGGGCAAGAGCTGACTCTGTTGCCAGTCATACACAATTACTACCTCCCAGCAGCCCCCAGCACTTCAAAGCTGCATATTGGAATGAAAGATTGGTATAGAAAGATACATATATTTTTACGTGACACCAGTGCTTTTAAACATTCACAACAGTACTCCTGAAGTCCCATTTCAGCTGCTGGTTGCATATTCATGATCATAAATATATTCATTCTGGGCTTAGTTGTAGCATTTTCCTCAAAGTTTTAAAATGTTTTGTTATAAATCCACTTACGCTATACTATAGATACTTTACATCATTTGCCTTTTTGCAAATTTATGAGAGGTGTTACTGCGAAAAACAAGCTCTTTGAGCAGATCACCGTCCCTGACCCTTTTACACAAGGCCACTCTTATACTTCCACATAGCTTCTAATTTATTACCAGAAACAATAAAAAAAATATATGCAGCTGCCATAGTACAGATAAGGCAATGTTTTCCTGACTCTCAAAATCATAGTTTGCTTGATACATTGACGTTTCAATCAAAAAGATTTCTTTTCCTTGCTGGCCTGAAAAGATATTTGATGCTGAACTGAACAGACAACACATCTTGTTTTTATCCTTGTGGACTTTTCTTAATCTTCAAACTGCTGATCTAAGGTTCTATTAAAATACCAGAGGTATTATAGATACAGTGGTACACGCTGCTGAATTACACTTCATAAATATTTTATTTGCTGATCTTCATACCTACTTCACTTTTGACTCCATAATGCCTCAGGATTAATCGGGCTGTGTTAAGTAATTGCAGATACAGAGACAAATGACTTTATATTAAGACAGGAAAGTCCTGTGATTATAGTCTATAAACGTGATCAGGAAATGTGCTTCAACAAGCAGCAATGCTATAGATTTTCAATCAATTACCATCTAAGGTCTTGAAAGATAAGCTCAGAAAGCTGCTTAAAGACAGGTACTTGCTTTAGCATTTTCCTGCATGAGGCTTCATCTCAATTCCCCTCATCCGTTAAATGGAGGTGACACAATTTCCTCACAGAGAGTTACGAGGGAAATTTTTTTAAGACTATTTCTTGTTTATATGGTTATTTCATGTTTCTTTAGCAAAGTTGAAGGTATATGGGTTACTTGCACGCCCTTTAAGACTGCTGTACCCCACTTGCATTCAGAAGACTATAATTGCATATATAACTTGATTCTAACAAATATTGTCTCACAATCTCTTCATAAACCAAATCACATGGTCTCCATTTCCAAGAAGGAACATGAGTCTTCATGGCCAATGCCATTTGAAAACCTATGAATAGGTGCTCTTTTAAGGCTCACTTCTCATCTTACCTCAGGGTGTCCTCCAAAGTCCTTAAAATCCTAGTATTCTATTGGACTCTGCAGGAGAATCTTAGCACTAAAATATTTGTATGTGATACGTTCTTACAACAGGTATGAATCTTGACTGCACTTGGACTAGCATCTTTGCTACATCTACAAATATGAGTTCACATATATAGATACATAGAGTTTATAGACATGTCTAAGCTATGTGTCTGTATAATCCACATACACAAATTATGTTATTGTCCCAGTGGGTGAGAAGCAAGGAGGCAACTTTACTTTGTATTTTGACATCAGCTGGAGTCGTGGCCCTTAGAGTGGGCCATACTTCACAACTCCAGCTGATGTCAAATTATGAAGTGAAGTTACCTCTTCAACTACTAAAACATGACCAAGAAGCACATCACAGGTTTAATCTTACATTTCTAAAGTCATGGCAACATTATTTAAAGATAAGCAGTCAAAACTGTAATTTCCAAGTCTTTCTTCTTTTTATGGAGGGATATTATAAACAAATGCATCTTCTGTAGCAGATTAAAATCTGAGCTCTTTCATTTATATCACTTCAATTTGATATGGCATCCATTAATCCAAAGCAAAGGAACATCAGAGAAGAAGAACCTGTGCCATCAAGCTCGGTTTTACAATGATGTTATGGTTTGAGGTTTGGGACCAGGACAGGCAGGGGTTGGACACCCTGAGGGTCCCAGGGGAGAAGCAGTTATTCCCTCCCCCTTCCTGTCCACACCGGATACTGGAGGCAGGAAGTGGTCTCCAGCGTGGGAGGAAGAGACGCTTGGAGCTGACCCTTCCATGCGGCCAGGAGCCATTTTCTCACTACTCCTCATCCTCCAGTGAATCCGAAGCCATCCAACCTTTGGTTTTGTATTATATTGCATTTATTGTGTTTTCCCCCATCTTTGTACCTATATCTACCTTCCCTTCTTGTTTTCTGTTCCCTTTTAAACAATATATATATATATATCTTTCTAAACTTCCAATACAGTGCAAAGTCTCTCTCTTTTTTTTTTACTCCTGATCTCCCTTTTTGCCCACCTGTCTGGGGGGGAACTAAGGGATAGGGAGGGGGGAGAGCATACGTTTTGTTTCCGTGGGGACCTGCCCTGAACCCCTAAACGGACCCAGAACAAATGAACATAATGTACAATAGACAACAAACAGATATTTGCTACAGGAATATGCCGGGAAGGATCACAGGAACTGTTTTGTCTTCCACCCCTGCAACCGCACAAGTGAAACTATGGTCAAAATCTGAAGTTAACCAAGGAAAACTCTACTAAACCATAGTAAGAGGAATCATGTCTTACAACAGAATTTGCTTTGCTAAAGAAAGGTGTCACTCATACCCAACACTTGCTGCATAAATGTACATTGTACATGTTTGCATCCATGTTTAGCTGCTATAAAGGAGGAGATTGGATGCTCTTTCTTCCCATTCCATTTCTCCTTTACTATTTAAAGAGCAATTCCCTTAGATGTTGGACATCTTTCTTTCAATATTGAGTTGAATTTACTGCTTATTGTGCTACTACTCATGAGAAATGCACCTGCAGGTTTTGCACTCCTGTTGTTATTCCCATACTTAGAAGACTAAGAAAAAGCTAAATTATTTCCCAGGCCTTAATGTGAAGTCAAACAATAGTTGTTTAGACAACACACAGTACGTCCTGCACATTAATTTAGTCTGACCTAACGAAAATCTCTAGAACAAACTGTAATTGCAGAGAACCAGTTACAGACGACATTATAAATAATGCCCTGAGATGGTATCATCAGTTTTATGTCATCTAAAGGACTCTCACTGTAATAGTACAATTCTATACTGAGGTGACAAAACTTGCCTTTGTCTGTTCTACTTGAACTAGAAAAGTCCACTTTGCTCAAACTTTAATTGTTTTTTTATCAGTGAACTTTCTGATTTTCTCTACTGTGGAACTATGGATCAGTCTAGACATTTATAAGGAAGGACAGATATACATGCATCACAAAATTAGCTCATTGCTGACAGATATTGTGGCTTATATTAAAAAAACCAGTATATCATGGAAAATTATGTGTCACCATTGATGTATAACAGCCAAATGATGAAATGCTTGATTTCAAGCAGCAAGGGAATGCTGGCTTGCCATAGATTCTCGATAACACAGTTTAACCTCTGTCCCCTAACTTCACTTTTTATATTTCACAGTAGGAAAAAAGCAAAATTATTTAGTTTTATTTTTCCACTGATACTATTGGGCTATTCCATAACCTCAACCATGTAGTTTTAGATTCAGCAATGTGTGCAATCACTATAGGGGAAGTTGGTTTTTATCATGACGTTATAGGAGACACAAAATGATGTGTCGTAAGTGATAGAAGAGAAACATCACAAATACGATGCACAGAAAGGATTATTCTCCCTTTCAGATACAGAGCTCCTGAATCACTGATTAGTGGTGAGGAATTAAAGTATATTATCTTCCAAAAAATGGCAGCTTAAGTAATGGTATCACTACGCAATAAAGAAAACATATTACCTGAAACAGTAATAGCTTCTCCATTCAACTGGTTTTCTCTATACCAATTCAAGCAAAAAATATTGGTGTATTAGGTAAACTGTATCAGTTCAATAAAAATATATTATTAAAATGTGTATTAAATGTAATTTAATTACATTAAAATGTAAACTGTATTATTAAAATTTTAAGTTGTGTCAGAGTCAGCCTCTACCAAGCAAAGAATACAATATATTAAATGAATTTTAGGATGTTAGGAGAACTTGATATTGAAAGGTAAAGAAAACACCGTACTAAAAATTTACCATGCTTTATTTTCACTTATCAGTATAAATATAGCCATCTTGCCAAAGTGATATACTTAGAATATTCCAATAATACTTACCTGTAATACTACTGCACTGAAATCAGAACTATGATGAATAAAAGTGGACCAAAATAACCCAATACTGATTGGAATTATGAATGCCGTGCTGAAATAAAAGTAAATAAATAAACAAACCCAAACACATAAACAAAAACCTAACCATATTGTTAGTGTCTTGGATATATCTTATTTTCTGGGGTAAAGGGAAACATTGTGGCACAGCTAACTTGAGATACTCATCCCAGAAAGCAGCTAGATGCCCAAGTGAATGGCAGTGGGCAAGTTCTTTCAGTGTTGTCTTTTTTTTTTTTAACCACAACCCAAATTAACTAAATATTCCTCACATTCTTGATCTAAAAAACATAGTTAAGCAAGGAAAACAAAAATTGTCTCAAAAGTCAGTCTTTCTTGCCTTCTCTAGAAATTTCAGGTAAAACTGCAGTTTTAAGACCACTGCCTAAATATGATCTACATAGTTATATCGAAAAACATCAAGCTAGTCCTGTTACTGTCGTTCTTTAGTATTGTTATTTCAAGAATGCTTTGCAATATGCTGATGACATTAATCAATTTTTTTCTGTCCTGCAGAAACACATCATCTTTTTCATGGAGTTGATTAGAATTACCCATTCATAGGGAACATAAATTAAGAGGGAATAAAGAGCACCAAGTAAAACAGCCAAATTTCACTTTCCTGAATCCAACAAACAGTACGCTCCAGCGTTATGCAGTTAACTTCCCTGATCTAGAAATTAAACTTTTATTATCTGCTATTGGCTATTGAAATTTATTTTTAAATTGCTAATTTAGAGAGATCAGTTTAAATACACTGGGATGAGCCCACCCTAAAGCACAGGAATGACTTCAAGGTCCTTTCACTGAAAAGGAGAGATTCTTTACATCCATCGTACACTCAGATGCTGTCTTTTCTTATCATCTCCCTCACTCTCTTTGTGTTTTGCCTCTTATTTTCAGATGCTTCATGTATTTTCTCTAACCATTACAGTACTACAACATTCTCTGGTCATAAACAAATTCGTAAGCAGAGCTGCTCGTTTGTAGGGCGGAATCTAGACATGAAACCTAGAAGAAACACTTTTGGAAATCATATGAGAGTCTTCAGTTAACAAAAGAATCGGTATTATTTATTAATGAACATCCTCCTACAACGTCCTTCTGGAAGTCACAACAGGCATGCCAAGGAAGCCCTAAATGATAGATACCCTGCAGGGACTACAGGAACAGTTTTCAGCATTGTGCTTTCAAACTATTTTTTGATGCTAAACTGAATGGAACTTCCCTATCACAGTGTTGACCTTTCCCTGTGGAAGGATTTCCATTTATATCAGGTAGTGCTAGGTAAGAACATGATTACTGAAGAGATCATTTATGCTGTTTTACCACAGATGAATCTGAATTTCATTTTCCACAAGTGGAAAGCTAGAGCTGTGCAACACTTTTCTGTACGCTTAGTATAAATACTTGGACCTCATTGCCTCTCATGTGTAGAAAGTAAAAAAAAGTGAAAAGTTAAAAGGTTGGTTTTCCTCAGTATGAGTAACCCAAAAGCACAATACCAGGATGCAGTGAGGAGTCTAGCCAGCAAAGAGAGAGCTACTGGTAGCAGCTCAGGTATCATATATGTTACTGCCATGGGCACCAAGGAGAACGTAGCAGAAAGCAAAGATTTACATTTTTTCCCCCTCCCAGGAAGAAGTTTCAAAACCCACCCAATCGTCCACCATTTATTCACATGGAGAGACTACTGGAGCAGCCTTCCTGCCCATTCTTGGTGAATCAAGTTGGGTATCAAGAGCTGGATTTGACTCTCGGTTCTGGAAGCCTTATCTATACAGAACTTCCACACATCTCAAAACACAGTTTGAAGAGATACACAAAGTTTGAAGAACAAGACTTGAGAATGCCTTGCTTATAAAATAATCCACTTCAGAAAAGCCAAGTGGAATTCCTTGGTTACATGGGGTTTTCCACAAAAAAGGATGTTGCTCAGATGCTGCTAAACAGTAACGTTGCAATTCATCAATTAAAAGGAGTTGGTGCAGTCAACCTGAGTGTTATTTTGAGATGCGTGAGCAGCCACTCTGCTCTAGTTGATTACTGAAGCTGATGATTTTGCCACCATATTGACTCTCCAGTTCCAGCATTTCAGCCTTAAGTGAATATTGAGTCATTTCTCAGGAACTGCAAGAAACAGCCAAGCAGATGCGCTCAGTCAGCCTTGTCAGATTTTCCCTTGTGCAAATCCAAATGTATCAAAGTTTGATTAGCACTGCAGAGAAAAAAGACCATCTGCTAACAAACTAAACGTGTGTCCCATTGCAAAAAAGGAGCAAAGAGCTGTTATGACACCTGCACTGCTGAAATATAAAGGAAGCAGGAAGCTGTTGTTTCTCTCAAACAAATGTGTCCCCAAAATAATATGGTAAACTGTGAAACCAGTATAGCAAAGGTGAAATCACACAACTTTTTCTTACATTCCATTTTTGCTGTGTGTAAAAATACAGTAGTACTGCTGTTGCATCCAGTTTTCAAATCAGATTAAGGAAATCCATTATTCACTGGATAAAATGATCATGATTATTTTTTGTAGTTAATCCTAAACAATTTAGATTAAATTCCTAAGCCTGTGTCTGCTTAAATTCCTGTGGAAAGACTTTTGGAACACATTTTATAGCCATATGCTTAAGTGGATGATGTAAGGTCACATTCAGTAGAATTCTTCAATGAAAGACAAACAAACAAATAAATAAATAAATCTTTTCACAACTCTTGAAGCTTTTGAAGTGTTGGTTTGGGATGGACAGGAAGAAGAAAGAGGTTGTCACATCAATTATGTTTCTGTTTATCCAACAGCTATTGCTCCAAAAAGACTGTTAGCAGAACACAGAGTTTGGAGTGATATTTCATTCATGCCTGCAATATCTATTACTTCATTAAATAAACGACCATGAGAAATGTCAGTTTATACATTTTAAAACAAGTTTTAATTTAGGCCTGTTGTCACAGTACAGAGCAGTATCATAATTAATGATGTAAAACTGGTAGCTAAGATGTCATTACACACAGGAATGTCACAGTGAATCAAGTTAAACTAGCTACTAAAAAAATTCAGCATTGGAATATTAGTTTTTATACGCACAGTATCTCAAATAAATCTTTGACAAGCTACAAAAAAGGGTATGGACTAAATATGATATGGGATGAGCAGATTTGGTACAAAGCTGGCCCAGAATCTCAAAATGCCAGCAAATCAAGGCCTGTGGGTAAGTCAGGCTATTTATTTGCCAAGCTGACCTACTTCTATTACACTTACCATTCTTCTGAATACCATTTACAAGAGTCTTTCTGTCAGAGCAAGAGACAATGTTAATTCATCAGAGCTCTGATGTCATTTCTAAGAAGACTGCATAACTCCTGAAGACATGTTTACAAGCATTTCTAGGAAGTGCTGAGCTGCCCAAAACACCTTTATCCTACTACCAGCTAGCTTTTCCTAAATCAAATCAGCATTTACACCTAGAAATTAGATGTAAAATTAAATTAGCCTTTACACCAGATTAAAAAATACTTTCAGTTGCTGTTTTTCATTACAGAGATAGACTTGTTAGCAGCATAAGTTACTTATCATCTAAATATTCATGAACAATAAAAGGTTTTAAGACAGCATAACATAATTGAAACTCCAAACAGACTGGAAGTATCTGCTGGAACTGGTTAAGAGCCACATAGTCCATTCCCCTTGTGGCCCTGTCCTTGGGGTTCCTATGGGTAGGCAGGAGGGGTTTGGGCATGCCTAGCCAACAAAATTCCCAGCCCTAGGGGCAGAGGTGGAGTTTACACTGGGAATCTGAGCTGTTGTCTTTATAAAAATAATTTGCAGCTTACCCTTATTCCACCATATTCAGTGTGTCTTTACCTAAACAGTACACGTTATTCATTGACTGACTAGAAGAGAACAGTTATTTAAAAACAAACAACTACAAAATCTCCAAGTTTTACTTATTGTGTATGCATTAGCTCATAGCAAGAGACAAATACGTGTCTGCTACTAGCATGTTCTGATGCCTAGCCCTTTTCATTCCAACAAATGAGGATATATAAGAGCTATTGCTGTCCATGTACACACCAGTGGTTTTTTGCTCCATTTTGTAGATGGATTGTTTTCCCTTTAATAATCCTCCGTTATTGATCTTCTCTTGTTTAAACTTGATTTGTATGTTTAAATCTATTTCTTCTCCTTAAGTAAGGGCTGTACTTCTGTGGACAGTTTCACTAGCCACTTGTGCTCAAGAGTTTTGTAGCATCAGATACTGCAGCTGCTGGAAGGTCTAATTGCAACCTGGGTGTACATCCAGGCTCATTTTGAACTGGTTTGTTCAGACAAAAACTTCAGTGAGGATTCAGCCTCACAGGCTTTCTCCTGCCTTTACCCACATATATCCAAACACTTCCATGGGCTTATATTTTAGAAGCCCACACTCCTACCACTGCAGTCATCAGCCCCTTTAACCCGAAAAAGCTGTAGAGTGACATGTACAACAGTCACTCCTCCACTGTAGTATAGCGGGAAAATGCAATCTGAACTCTCTTTACTACATGACTGAAGGCAGAAAATAAAGAACATCACTGCTCACTGCAATAAAGCCAGCACAGAGTTTCACAAATTCAGCAAAGTTTCTAGGGAATGCCAGGCATAATGGATCATAAAAGTGTGCTATGTACTATGTAGTATGCCTTTTAAAAGTAACTTACAATGTTCAGATGTAGCAAAGGGCAAACTAAGGGTCATTAGGTTCAAATGACTAGACGAAAAGTGGGGCAGGTCACCTTGCTTATCTGAAGGCATTTATGGTAAAACACTGGCAGCACAATTTCGAAGGCAGGAGAGGGAAAGGAAGTAAACAAATTCGCTTTGAAAATCAATGTTAGTGAATTCAAATACCCAAGAGAATATGGTCAGTGTATAAAGATCAGCTTTCTGCCAACCACTGCAAACTGGAAAAGACTCAGAGATCAAATCATTCTCTCTGTATGCTGAGATGCTGAAGCTATGAGGAAATGCTTAATAGTTATAACATAAATAAGGATTAAAATAATATTGTACCAAAATCTCAGCTACTTCAAAGTGCAGCTGCTGGCCAAAAAAGACAAGTTTGAATAACACCCTACAAAAAAAAAAACAACGCACCAGCAAATCATGCCAGGAGATAAAGCGAGCACTTACTGGAGCGTGTGACAGGTATATTATTACTGTTCGTAAATACTTTTGCAGCCTGAGCACCATGGTAGGCAGTTTACAGACAAGACTGAATAACAAGATCTGTGCTGTGAAGAGCCTCCAGTCTCAGCTGACAGTTATACAAACAGGGACAAGGCGGTGGAATAACAAGGAGGTGTGAGGATACACATTTTCATTAAGTACCATTTCAAGAAACAGGAGGAGCCCAAATACCATTTCACTGCTGCCAAAAGAAAAAGTCCTTCCCTATCTCCTCCCCATAGTTTTTGCCTCCCATCCTTACACCCAAACACACCTCCTGCATCAAATTCTCCTCTCCCTCCCAGAATCACAGAATGGTTGGAAGGGACCTCTGGAGGTCATCTCATCCAACCCTTAAACCTCCCTTTCTTCCTTTCTCCAAGCCAACTTGACTCACTAGAATGTATAAAACTACTAAAGAAAACCTGAACTGTTTGTTACTGTCTTAATGAATTAGATTAGGTCTCAAAAGGAAGGACTGAGGTTAGACCTCATGTAAGGGTGTGACCCTGCAACTAGGGGAGAAGAAAAAGAGCAAGACTCCTTCCTCTAAGCAGTTACTTCAGTTCAACTGCACACACAATCTTCTTATCCTCTCTGCTCTATGTTTTATGGAATATTGCTATATTATTTTTAATTCTACTTTTTTGTGTTGTTGCCAATAAACTATCTGTGTAGGTGCAAGAAGGTAGTGCATTATATCTCTCTGAAAGTGTGCTTTCAGAAGCATTTTTATTCTGTTTTGCCTTAGGAATTCTTCCCTGGCAAGGGAAAAATCTTAGCCACATTTCCTGAGGCTGCCAAGAGGATTGTAAATGAGAGATTAAAGATCCATGAGATTTTTTCCCCCTAAATCTCATAGGTATTTTAAAAAACCCTGTTGTACTATTTTTGAGATTATTTTCCTCTAGTACACATTTTTACATATAAACCTCCACTGTTCTTTGAGTGACCTCAGTAGAGGCAGTTCGAGGTATTGTGTTGTGCTTCTTATGCAACCAAACAATGAGGGATTTCACTGGGAACCAGGCCAAAGAAGATGTTATAACATATGATACTGCACGACTCCATTGTTCTGTGAAGGTTTCTTTCCTTTTGATTCCTTTGCTTTAAAGATGTGCGGGTGTTTGGTGGGATGTTGTTGTTTTAACAGCTGCTTCCTTCTTCCTTTTTCCATGACCAAAATACATTTTAAAGTGGAATTTTAGGCAACTAAACTTAATTCTGCCTTGCCCCTGTTTCAACCTTTATTTTTCCCTTCTTTTAAGAGTATAACACTGGGCTCTCAATTCCATTTTCAAGCCCATCTCAGCCCAGTACCAGCTCTTACCCTTTCCCAGACAGGTGGCCAGCCGAGAGATTTTGCAGCATTAGTGCTCAACTCATTTAGACTTCCTTCAAGACTGAGTGATTTCTGGGAGGGTACTCAACCTCTATGACCTCCCACTGCACTGTACTTTGCTGCTAATCACTCCATCATCAGTCCCTGAAACGCAATTTTACATAATCTTCACCGGGTAAAAGGAATTACAAGTATTCTGCCTGTTACTGTATTTCTGCAATCAAGTTACAATCTCATCTGTATTCTAACCAAGTATTCGCATCTGCCTTTTTCTGCATATAAATATGTATGTATACATATATGTATGGAAATATGGAGTGAAAAGACAACTCAGTTAATAGACAATGGTGCCAGCATCAGAAGCTTATCCAAAGATAAGCTTATTACAATAGTCAAAGCATCCAGTAATATATAATGGGAAGGTCAAATCTGAGTTGAGTATATTCACATTTTATTCAGCACATCACATGCATTAATCCATAATAATCCTAAAAGGACAAGATAAGAATGACAATAGTGACTTGGATGTGTACTGCACTGACCTCTGGCTTCTACTTGGATACGTCCCAATTATAAACTGCACACTCTAAGTTCTGGAGGCTCCAGCTGCAGCTATTTAAAACGTATGGCTCCTTCTCTTGAAATTACCACCAGTCCCTTGCAGAACTTGCAGAAGGGATCACATTGATGCCCCAGTTGCCTCCAGCATCCAAAGGCATTGCCACTGGATATGAGGTCAGTACAACCACACAACCACTGCAGGCTCTAAATTGGAACAGCTGAAATCTAGGTACATATTACTTCAGCTGCTCCTGCCAGAGAGATGGTAGCTCTTAGCTTAGGGCAGTTTGTCTTAAACTAAGACAGTTAGACTTCTCCAGCTGCAGGAAAATTGACCACTGGTTTTGGCAGTGTTACTTTAAAGAGGGTGGCTGGTGACACTCAGGTCTGTCAAATGCATGTTTTCAATTAAGAATGTCGTGGTTTCCATACAAGATTTTAACAATAAAATGTATAACTATGCTGTATTTGAGGATACTTACCCTTTGAAATAAAACATGTGGAACTCTTCTCTGCTGGAAGAGCTCAGCAGTCAAATAGAATAATCCCTTCCTCAAAAGCTTCACATATCTCTCCTCCTGTGTGCATTACACTTCAGCTGAGCTGAGCAGAGTCTTGCATGCAGTTGTCAGGGCTGAAGCCAGGATTGCCTGAGAAACTGGAGGGTAACTGAAGGAACAGTGGATGTCAGGTATAATCTGTGAAGAAAAAAGCAAGTGACTGAGGAATAAAATAGAAAGCATCAATAAGAATAAAGACAAGTCAGCAAGAAAGAACAATAAGCTGTCAAAGGATGAATTTTTGATTGTGAATGCAGGTATTTCCACTAGCTTCACTATGATAAGTCACGAATGGTAACCAAGACTAGCTCCCTCTGAGATATAGATACGTAGATAAATTCAGAAATCCAGACCACCGCTCAGCAGAGAAAGAAAACTCATCCTCAGGCTAAACATTGAATTCATATTCCAGCCACCTCCTTTCACAAGGGGAAAAAAAAATGGTGTCTGTGTTGAGTTGAAGAGTCTGACAGTCACACTTTAATGCTTCTGAGATATGCACTGTGCAGTTAAAGCTGCAAAGGCAATATGGGGTTATCACACAGCTTTGGACCAGCAGTGGTGAGGACAGTGTCAGTGCAGGTATATGTCTGCTCTAGCATTTCAAAAACAGAGAAAGGCAAGGGTGGAAGATCTTGCCTTTTTTGGAAAAGTATAGCTAGAGAAGGAATTACTATGCAGAAGAAAGGGAGTTTTTTAAAGTTTGCAATATATACTGTTAATTGAAGAGCTACTGCTTAATCCTGTTCATAGGTTTAATAGCTTCTAAGGGAATTTAAATAAGTTAGTGAGGTTTAACATTCCTCTGGGAGATGAGTCCATGTATAACCTTGTATTTCATAATTAAAAATCTCTTTGATCTGTAGGACTCAGATAACTGATTATTGTAAATTACAGTCTGAACAACCAACCACTTGATGCTATGAATAATGAAGGAAAAAACTTTGAGAAAAGATTTAACATCTGGACAGTCCACTGAGGATGTGGAGCAATGTAGGTCTTAGCTGCATAAATGAGAAGCACATGCTATTGAAGAAAGGAATAATGTCATCATCTGTTTCTCCTTACACTTCATTAGCACTATCCACAGAGTAGCAAAATGTGCCTAATTTTAGCAATAAAGTGAATAGTATAATAATAATAAAAGAAACCTTAGCCCCTGAACTGGGCTGAACGTCTAAAGGAAAAAAAAAATGCAAAAAAACTGAGACAAAAAAAAAAATCCACAAAAGGAGTTGGAGAAAAAAAGGCCATTAAATAGGTAAAATGGACTGGCCTTATTGTGGCTAATGCCTTCCTGTGAACCCTCATGGAGAGTGTATGCTACAAACCCAAGCTTTTCATAGAAACATGCATAGATAATCAATACAGGGTGTGAAACGTATTATACATGGGGGTCATTAAACGGATTTTGTTTCTCAAGCAGGTTATATTTAAGGATGTGTCATGTTTTAAACCCAACTGGCAACTAAGCATCACAGAGCCGCTCACTCAGACACCAGCAGTGGGACGGGAGAAGAGAATCAGAAGTCTAAAAGTGAGAAAAGTCACAAGTTAAGATAAAAACAGTTTAATTGAAATAAAATAATAATAA
>VZZY01011097.1:11809-22591 GCA_013400335.1 Eurystomus gularis | reverse complement strand
TGCCCTTCCTTGTTTAGCCTAATGTATGAAGACCACTCGCTTTTCTACAGGTATCTGAAGAAAATATGTATAAGTATGTATCTGAAAATATTTTTTGTGCACCAAACACATTACCCAATTTGTACTACTTATCATGCCACACCTTAGCATTTTCTGAACTGACTTAAGTCTCAGTATGCATGTCTGTTTGTTGGTCTTCCCAACAAGCAGAAATAATCTGTATTTACAAAAAAATATGAAACATTTATTTCCATTAAAATATATGGCACTCAAAACAATAGTTCCACAATTATTTTTATAAAATTAAGTGCCTCTGGAACCACTAATTCAATCAGAATTACTGAGCAAGGAAAATGTACCACTAGTGGGTGAATTTAAAGTAGTAATTACAAGATATTATGTCCAATCTTGTGGTTTTCCCTGCTAATGCATTGCATTTTTCCAGTATGCTTTAGATTTCATTAGTATTGGTCTCCGACTACACTTATTGGAAAACTATTCTTGGCTCTAGGTAAGGTTTTTTTTTAAAAATTGAGGGAGACAAAAAATTAAAGTGCATACAAGTATATAGGAAAATATTGCAGTTTTGTGTGTAACCTATACAAATATCTATTAAATTTGGTACTTACACAAATCATATAGGTTTCAGAAAAACATCTGGTCCTTAGAATGGCAAGAGCACAATAATAAAAAGATAGCATCTATTCTACCTTCTTTTGTTCTATTCAAACAGTAATGAAACTCAGTGGAGTCTGAATAGCAAAAACTACTAGTGGAAAAGAACAAAAAATAATGACCAATAACTTAAAACATTTATACACTGAAGTTTGTAACCCACGATATGTGGATTACAGTGTATTGCAATTTGTGAGCTCTCCACAGACACATCTTGTTTCTTTCTATGTATCAGCCTTCTCTTTAATGAGTCTTACTCTTTGGCTTTCTAAAAGAGAACAGCCTGACTACAATTTGAATGCTGTTTTCACTCATCTTCCTTCAAGATCCTTTGTGGAAAAAAAACCCCTATCTACTTGTATTATAAAAACCAAGAACCTAGACCCAAGCTACTCAGAAATTACCCACTTTTTTGTTTAACCAAACTCA
This sequence comes from Eurystomus gularis, assembly GCA_013400335.1. Classification (NCBI taxonomy): domain Eukaryota; kingdom Metazoa; phylum Chordata; class Aves; order Coraciiformes; family Coraciidae; genus Eurystomus; species Eurystomus gularis. The sequence goes on along the minus strand of VZZY01011097.1, from coordinate 21,487 downwards.
AATTTAGCTTACTGTAGTATCTGCAGTTCTAGTACGAGGAAGCCACTCACCTGCACTCCATCATTACAGTGTTCAGATGTTAGAATGAGCCCAGGTAAATTGCTAGGTAGATCCAACCGTCGGAAATACCAAACTAGGTTCCAGAAGATTATTGGGTGTTGATTGATGAATTTGGATGTATGAATGACTTGCTCTCCCTCATTTTCCAACAGTGATTCAAGCTCCTTACGCAGAACCAAAGGGCTCAAGTACGGTACAGATACAGCAAGAGGGTTAGGTCTTTTTATTAAAGGATCCTAAAAACAAAGCCACACATATAAAAGAATTTATTTTTTTTTTTACAAAATCAAAGATTTTTCTTCCAGAAACACTCTGCAAGATTACTTGCCCTGAAAATCCCTCAGTGAACCATTTCTTTAGATACTGGAAGAAGTCTCTGGAAGTACTGAACACACAGTAACATTAATAGCATCAGCAGTTTTGACTGTGGAGGTGTTTCTTAACTTTAAAGAACAATCATCTAAGCTTGCCTTATTATGTGAAAAAGAGAAAATGCTGATTTGTTATAACTTGTTCCTGACTATGAGGTTTCAAGCTATGTAAGCCAGTACTAAGATGGCTTAGATGGAGATGGTGATGGAGAATGCGGAATAATGTCAGTAATTACATCAGCTGTGAAACCGAATCATGAGTTGACATGTTAACACAGCTTCTTGCCAATAAAAAGCACCAGGAGAGAGGAGAAACACTTTGCTTCTGTTGAGGTTTAGGTTCAATCCACCGAACCTACAACTGACGCTCTCTGTTAACCCCTCTTCCCTCCCCAAATAGAGGAAGAGAAAGAGGATAAGGGAGAGAGACTTATGGTCCCCTCCCCTCCCAAATGGGAGAGGAAGGGAAGGAGAGAGAGGCTTCCGGATTAGAAAAGAAAACTAAAACAGCTGTATGAAGATAAAAATAATAAAATGGGATGTATACAAATATATACAAAACCAGTATCAAGCCCAGCCTCCCCCTAATGGCAATTACATCACTGTCACCACTGAGGCTGTGCAGGCACTGGCAAAGTCCCAGACTGGGCTCAGCAGCAGACGGGAACCAGGAACACACAAATGAGATCAAAGGGACAAGAAGGTCCAAGAAGGGAGGGCCAAAGGGCAGGGTCCAAGAAGGCAAGAAGGCCCCCCAAGGGAAGCGAAGGCCAGCGAAAGGATCCCGAAGGCAGATGCGAAGCGAACGCCAGTGAAGGGCCAACAGGAAGGGTCAAGACCCATGTGATCCCTCAGCTTTATACTGAATATGACGCAGATGGGATGGAATACCTTGTTGGTCAGTTTAGGGTCACCTGTCCTGGCCGCTCCTCCCCACGGGTGCGGCCTTTCACTTTCTGCATCCCCTCCCCCACTGTGGTACACAAGAGTCAGCAGTGACCTTGGTCTGCATACCAATCCTTGGTAGTAACTCTAAACATGAAGCATTATCACCGCCAGAAGCAGACGCTGTCTGCAAAAACATGCTGTTAGCTTCAGAAAGAGCCGTTAGGTAGCAGAGACTCAGCTGAAAAGTAAAATGACTGAACAGAATTGGTTTGGTTCTAACTCAAATCAGGACAGCATCGTATTCAAGAAAAATATAATAATCTCAAGCCTGCCCCTTGCCTTCTCCCATCCACTAACAGGTAAGCCTAACAGAATACAGGGGAGGAGTGTAAGCAAATACGTGAAAAAGGAACAAATTTTAACTCTTGCAAGTGTGTTCTTTGCACTACCATGCTTATTCTGCTGTAGAAGTTGGGTTACTTTTAAAATCAAAATTCCAGTTTTTAGAAAGACAAAGACTAGCTTCTCTGCTAGAGAGAACATTTCAAATCAAGCAGCACCATTAGCACAATGTACTGAAAAAGCAATTTTAGGTTAACTAAAGCAAGATTTTTTTTTTATCATAAGAACATGAAGATAATGCTTGGCCACTCCCATTCCCCAAATGGACAAGAACACTCGTAGTAGAACATTATTCATTGTAAGTTCATTGCATTCATATTTTGCTGTCAGCTGAATGTGCAGCTTCTAAACTTACCACAACTTCTTGCAAACTATTTGGAAGACTAACTGTTGAAATGCCATGAGACGGTCTCTGAGAAAGATCAATGTTTTGCAGTGGACCTCCAACACTGTGGCTCCGAGTTAACGACACTCCTCTTTTTGGTGGGTTATTGACAGATGTCTTCAGGGTTATGGGATCTTTACTCTGTCCCTCTGCCATATCACTGTTTGGATTTTAGAAGAGAATATGCTAATGTGAAACTATTCAGCATTTCTACGGCAACAGGAAGGAAGCAGAGAAAGGCTGCCAAGTAAGTATCCTAAACCAAGTTTCTTTGGAATCATATTTGCCCAGTAAACTCCACACTTTAGGGGAAACAAAACAAAACACCTCTCAGAACAGTATTAACTATCCCTTCAGAAAAGCAACTAGGTATAACCTAAAACATGTATCTGAAAGCACTGCAATTCCATATAAGGTATCATTGCTGTGATACAGCTTTACTTTGCTTATAAAACCAGCAATGTACAGTTTCGTCCATATACAAAGATTATCTTGCTCTGACTATGCTCATTTTTACTTCCGCTTTCCTTTATGTTTACTTTCTCTAAATGTCATAATCAGAGCAAAAATATTTTAGAATACAATTTATAGGTTGCATGTCAAAATAACTGAAAAAACAAAAATGGTGTCAAATTGATCTGACAAGATACTTTAGCAAACTTGACTTCAAGCAAACTTTAAGCACATTTGTCAGGCTTGTCAAATATAATCCATACAATCAAGCCACTTGCAGATCTGGGAATATTAATTTTGTGCCCCTTATAACTAAAACAATGGAAAAAAATTCAACTACAACACAGAAGAAAAAAACATCAAGTGAAACAGAAAGTGCCTGCTTCCAAATAAGCTGCAAAGAGAGGGAAGAGATTAATGCAGAAGTCATTTCACTGGCTTTAGTTAAAAATACATGACATCAAAGTTAACAGATTGACATAAGCAATACCACCTTTCATTTTTAGAGGCTTTAGACTAACTACTACACATCAGTTTCAGTTTTAATAGCCTGATACAGGCACTAGCTCATTAGCTCACAGGCATTGATACTCCAGAACTCCAAACTGAATAACAACTTAAAAAGCCCTAATACAACAACATGTCAACAAATCCCAGAAAAAAAGGTCACAGGTTATAGCAGCACTATCTCAGTTCTTCCCCCTTCCAGTATGGCATCTTCTCCTTAATGCTTCTTTCCTCAAACTGTTTCAGAACTGGTGTTGTTTTTCTGAGTTTAAGCTTTACATCAGTACTGTCTGTCATAAAATGCATGCTCTATACAAACGTTGAGTGCTTCAAGAGCTTTCTCTCAAAAAAAGTGTTCCAGCAAAAGGACTTATTTTTCCCCATAATGCAGTGTCCTTCTTGTTTAATTCTAAATATGAGAAAAGGATAAATAATGCTTAAATTTCAGTGTGTCTTTAAAAGGTGAGTGTGTTCTAACAATACTGAGTAGAAATTATGCCTATTACTGATTAGTGGATTTGTTTCTATAGATGTATCTCCAATACTTGCTCATTTAGTGGAACCAGATGAATTCAAATTGATAAAAGCACGCTTAAAAGATGCAAAAAGAATGAGAGCAAACAATCACCAAGTTATAACTGTACTTTTCCATCATATCTGGTACATAAGACAACCTCCACTTTAGAAGTAGAGAAATACTGCCAGTGTTGAATACATTTCTGACAGAGCTAACAACCCCGTTTTACCTACCTCTGCTCAGCTGCAGAGCCAGTTTCTTCAGCAATGGTGTGGTGGGACTGTGGTTGATCTGAAAAACTGATCAAGTCAGCAACGGCTGGACTGGACAACTTCTGTTCCATGGGATCCGTGGATAATGGAAGAGCACCACTCTGTAAACTATCTCCTGAGGTACTTTGCTTCAGGAAAAAGCTAAGTTACAACATGAATGGGAAGGTAGAGAAATACAAAGGTTAAGCTGTAAGCATGAAGTCATATAAAAAATTATTTTCTACATTTACTTTTTGTCAAAAAGCAGCAAAAATAAGGAAATACAACATTAAAAAGCTTGACAATGGGACACAAGCTTCATTCTACTCTCTCCACTGTAACTTATATAGGCAGAGTAAACGAGCACATACAGAGATTTGATCTGCAAAATAAGAAATGCTACACTGGACGTAAATCATTACGAGTGACTTTAGTTTGTCATGGGTCCCAGTCAGCACCGATGTATCAACAACATCACTGAAAATGGTCATTCTTGTAAGGTGACATTACAGACTAGAAGACCATACACCATTATAGGCACAAGATGACACGAGTGTGTCTTGCTTTGCTATGGATTTTTCAGTACGCATTCTACAAATGTTCAGTTTCAGCATTAGCGAACACTAATGGAAGCTCTGTTTCACAGCAATAACCCCTACAGTGAGAATGCATTTTAAATTACCTTAAAATAAATTCCAGCCTTCACAGTGCAATTAAGGGAGGTAAAAGTAGTAAGAAAAGAAGCTTAAACTGGAGAACTACTGGAGAAACAATCAGCTGGAGCATCTGTAACCAAAGCTGTTAGTAAATTAAATTTGGGAGAAATTCTTCACTGACATTTAAAATCCGCTTCATATGCTTTTAAAAACTTAATGATCCATTAGCTTTGTTTTAAAAGCTAAACAAAATGAAAACAGACTTCTACCTTCTGGACAGTTATGCATGCAAAGACAATATGAAAAGAAAGTGGTAAAAAGGCAACCGGTTCTTTGCTTTTTGGCTGTTTTACAATGCAACTCAATAGCTTACAGGACTTAAAATTTCCTTCAGTACAATCATGACTATCAAATAGGCAGTGACATTCTTATTAATATCAAGACAAAAATACTGGGAGATATAACTAAGATGCTTTTGTGAAAAAATAAAACCATGTACAAGTGCAAAGGCAGAAAGAGGGTACCTATAAAACTCACTAACCTTGCAGAGCCACGCAGGTCTTTAAATTCAACATTAAGTAAAGGTAGGAAGGTAGTTTTACAGAAAGGACAGGTAGTGTTCAAGTTTGAATCATCTGCTGTCCATCCAGCCATTATTTCTTCATCATAAACCAAAGCGCTACAAGATCTACATTGAGAGCAGCTTGACATCAATACCTACAACAGCAAAGAATGAATACTATCAGTCTTGTTTCAGGGTTCTTTTATAATTGACTTTATAGGCTTAGAACCCACAGGAGTTTAACCGGTATTAGAATGGCAGTTGGGAGGCATGAGTTCGCTACTACTTATGCACCATACTCAGGAGTCATCTTGTCTATGTAACTTTTACCTGTGAGATGCAAATACTAATCATTTGTTTTTGTTAGATATTTTAAGACTTGGAAGAAGCATTACCTTGAAATGCTACTAATTTAGCATGTGCAAATGCTTGCTCCTTTGAAACCTTCAGCATATACAAATTGTTTTGAATTGTATAAGTAAATGCATGTCTACTCAAAAACAAAACAAACAAACAAACAAAACCCGCAAAAAACAAAACCAACCAAACACAAAAGAAACCTTTACAGTGGTGTGGTGGGTTGGCCTTGGCTGCCTGCCAGGTGCCCACCAAGCCATTCTATCACTCTCCTTCCTCAGCTGGATAGGGGGAGAAAACCACATCAAAAGGCTTGTGGGTCAAGATAAGGACATGGAGATCACTCAGCAATTACCACCATGGGCAAAACAGACTTGAATTGGGGAAAAAAGGAATTTATTACCAATCAGATCAGAGTAGGATAATCAGAAATAAACCCAAACCTTAAAACACCCAATACAAGTGGAAAATCCAGAAAGTTGTTTTTTACTTAATAAGTGTCTCATTACTAAACTGGACTGAGGACTGGAGAAAATATGGTAAAAAATAATCCTGTACTAGCTGAAGAATGGTATAAGAGTTATTTTTTAGGCTTCTTCTTACTTCATTTTTTCACTTCCACAGAAAACAAAACCAAAAAACCACCACCAAACACAGCTATTTCAGTTCTAATACTTTTTAGATATTTGCCAAATGGCAACATTTTTTCTTTTATTATGCTATGTCTCTTATATAATGCAGTGCAGAATTTTGATAAGCCTAGACGTCCACAAGATTAAACATAAAAGAAAATTCCACGGGACCTAGCAAAATAACATTACAGCCAACAGAAAAGTGAGAAAGGCGGATACATAGGCAATGGTCACTGTGTTTGAAGTTTAAAAGCATCTACAAGCAATAACTGAAAACAGAGAGGCATACTGAATCATTATTGTGCTGGGTTTGGCTGGGATAGAGCTAATTTTCTTCATAGCAGTCTATGGTGCAGTGTTCTAGACCGGTGAACAACTCATGTTGGTAACACACCAGTGTTTTAGCTATTGCTGAACAGTGCCCTACACACCATCATGGCCTTTTCTTTCTCACCCTGTGCCCCAGCCCAGCAAGGAGGCTGGGAGTGGACAAGGTGTTGGGAGGGAACACGGCCAGAACAGCTGATGTCACCTAACCAATGAGATACTATATAACATCAGGCTTAGCAATAAAACTGAGGGTGGGGGGGAAAGATTTGCCAAGGTAGCTATTGCTTAGAGTATCGTCATGCTGACTGAATGCCTTTGCATCACTTCTTTTTTTTTCTGTCCCCCTTCTGCTTTGTTTTATTTTTTCTCTAGTTCACTTATTAAACTACCTTTACCTTGACCTTCAAGTTTTTTTAACTACTTCTGCCCTTCCAATTCTCACTTCTGTTCTGATCAGGGATCAGTAAGCAAGTGCCTGGCTGAGGGCTTAGCTGCTGGCTGTGGTCAACTCACCATTAGTATTAGTAACACATAACTTTCATAAAGGGGAAAAAAAAAAAATCTTGTTTCCTCTCTAACTTCTGTCTCACTTAAAGCTTTGACCCTTCCCTCGATTGTCTCTTCTCTCTATATAGAGATATAAAAAAGAATTTAACATGCTTTTCTTTCTTAAAGCTACTGACACACTCTGGGCTAAAAGTATAAAGCATCTTTGCAGTAGAAACATGGAGAAAAATGTGCTGAAAAATCAAACTACAACTAAACAGGTTAAGTAATGCATACAGTAATATTGAATAATTACATCTTTCATCTATGAGTTTATTAATCTTACCTCCATCGCATAGTTCTGGAAAATGCTGGATAAACTAGTATTATGTGAAGAGCTGTGCTCTGACTTCTCAGAATCTAGAACTTTCATACTTCTTGGGAATGAAACTTCACCTGTACAGAAAGAGTTGTTTGGGTCTTGTATTCAAGGAAAGAGTAAATAATTCACTCCCAAGGAAAATAAATTCAAGCAAGACACAAAATTGTACCAGAAGACACGTGTGGCTCTTTAACTTCACTGATGTCGAAAGTACATTATAGATAAATATTTTTGCGATGAACATTTCAAAGTTATTTTTGTCTAACACAGCAGAGACTGGTAAAAGAAAAAAGCATCAGTGAACAAAAACTGAGAATACAAAGAAAGAATGAAGAATGGTAAAGAGCAGTAAGGTTGCTCAACATATATACTCTAAAAAGTAGTTCTAGGTTTCTTGAATTATACATCCATATGTAATTAGCAAAGAGATGGACAGTACCAGGCGAGACACATTATACAAATATGCCATTACTGTGCCTAAGTTCTCCCTGGCTAACACTGCAGTAAAACAAATAATCTTCCTTTGGTAAGGCTGGGTTTTAGGGTTATGAGCTTTGCCCAGGAGAAGGGGAAAAGGTGTTGGAATATATTTATCAGAAGGAAACAGCTGGAATCAGTTTCAGGAAGCAAAACTATCAGCATTACTTCCTCTGACAAGCCCAGTCAAACTTTCCTATTCAAGAATCACTGCCAGAGGTCTGTTGCCATAAAGAAGGCTCCTCTGCTTCTTTAGTTAATGACTGTAAAGAAATTTTACATATCCTGTTGATGGCCACCACTTTTTATAATTGGTTCTTACGACTCTCTTAACTAACTAGAACTAGAAGATAGGTCACTACGATTTTTCTACACAGGACCAGCTTATATCCAGTCCTTCCAGAGGAATATAGTTCTTCCTCTCTTGATGGAGATGGATTTATGATATTCGAATCATTGAAGTACTGCAAAGACAGCCAAACCAAACCCCCAGCTAGTTCAGCAACACACTTTTTTTCTCAAAATAAGGATCAAATCTAATTCGATAAAATCTGAAGTGAAAATGGTTAGATTTACTTCACCCAGTCTTAGAACTGCGAGGGACAGAGAGGGTAAATCAGCAATAGGCATATACTCATCAATTATTTACCTTCATAGCTCAAATTGAGTATGCATCCAGTACCTCCTATTCCACACAGTAAATCTGCTGCATTTTTGTGTGTATGTTGCTTTGGGGTTTTTTTGGGCTTGGGGCTGTGGAGTTGTTTTTGGCTTAGGTTGGTTTGTCTGTTTTTTCTTCCCTCAGAAGATCTGCCTCTGTCAGTTATACAACTATTTATAGTTCTTGAACACTACTCCACTTTTCCAACTCAAGAACTTTCAGAGTATTATAACTTTGCATGAATGAGCGGGTATTCCTGGTTATAACTAGTTAGCAATCTTCCTATCACATATACAGAGGAAGTATTTTTGCAGTTAAATCCCCGTATTTTGTATCAAGTTTTTATACACTTAGCAAAGAGAGAAGCATTAGCTATTTGCTACTGCAGGAGAAGAGCACAGAATTGAAGTACAAATTTTCTTGTACTTAAGGGCTTGAAATAAATTCAGAGTACCATTGCTTCCACTATTACAAATTACTTAATTACATAATAATTTTCCATGTTCATTATATTATAAACAAGTTATGAGGGGGAAACAAACAAACAAAATCCCACCTGCACTGTAATGCTGTCTTCCTGCATCTCCACTGCTACTGCTACTGCCAAGACTAGTAGTGCTTTGTGCAAGCTCATTCGTCATCAGCCCTGGGACTCCGGTTCTTGATGACACATTATCTCCTAAAATACTATCTTCAAAACCAGCAGGGAAGTTAAAGTCTGGTTGATTGCTTTCTTCCTTTAATACAAGAAGAAGAAAATGAGCATTTTTGAGTACTTCCAGATCCATTACTTGACATCCATTTTTAACCTAATAATTAAAGCAGCAGATTAAGACAAAACCCTGAGGAAAAAAATTATGAGATGTACAATAAATCTATGCAACCCCCCAAAGGAGCAGATATTCGACAAACCAGAAGGATATTGGGAAAATGAAAGGCTTTAGCAGTGAAAACACTTAGCTGAGGATCAAAAAAGGATATAAACTTCTTAATTACAAGAGAAATGGGTAAAATGAAGTGGAAATTGTGATTTGGCAGACATTAAGCAAAATGAAGGAATTTTCAGAAAAAATGTCTGAGTTAACTCATATTTTCAGAATGAAACGTAACAGCTAAAATGATGCAGCAATAACACAGTCACTAAGACACAGAATGTGACAAAGTATAATGATTAGGATATTAAAAAAGGCAAGTTACAGAAATAAAAGAGGAGAGAATGAAAAGATCCTCGAAGGAAATAAAAATAAGTCACATTAAGAGGATTATGATGTGACATTAAACAAAATTCTACAGAATAGGTC
>VZZY01011095.1:12774-46675 GCA_013400335.1 Eurystomus gularis | reverse complement strand
GATCAAGGGGCTTTGTGAAATTGTATATTCCGCAGTTTCTCACACCATCTGACTTTTTTGGTGTCCTTTGCACTTTTGGGAGGATAAAGCAGTGAAGACAAACTTTTGAGTTAATGCCAAAAGATAGGCAAAATACAGCTGTAAACTGAAGAAAATCCCATTTCCCATATAAAGCTGAAAAGTATAAATATAACTCAATTTCTTCAGAAGAAAAAAAAAAATTCTAAGATGCACCTCCAGAGCTGGACTTTTATTTCCAAGAAATAAACACCAAAAAAGAAAAAAAGATCACAATGTCTCCAAATAAACTCTACTCTGAATGTTTCCTGCAGTATTGTTGTTTCTTGCCTCCTATCACTCAAAATGCAGATGCCTGAATTTCTTGCAGCTACATTTATACAGGACATGGTATCACCTCGCCCTTTATGTTTTCCTTTTTTCATGCACACTAAGTCCATCAAGATTCAACAGATGTGTTTAAGTCCTGCTTTAAAAGGGAAGGATTTGATCAGCTACACTATTGGTTAACCCCCAAAACACTGCTAATCTGATGACAGAGAAGTATTAAGCTTTTGTATGACGGGACCAAAACAGGGGCAATCTAGGGGTTACTGTCAAAGACAGTTTCATGGATTGCTTGAAGTCAGAAAGAACAAGCAGAGAAACTGTACATGAAAGTTTAAAGATTGTGAGTCAAGTGGATAACCAGTATAACACATCTAAATGTGTTACAGTGGATTTTTAAGACCTTGGGTGATGTTTGTGATTGTATTTGTCTAGAGAAGTATAAGGAGGTAACCCTTGGCTGACTGCATGCAAGCTAGGGATGACTCTTGATCAAAGACTGTTGACTTTAAATAAAATTCTACAGGAAATCAAATTCATTTGATGACTGAGGAACTTTAGAAAATCTGGTTGCGAGATATGTGTTTTTAATACACACTTTTCAAGTTAACTGGAAAGGACAGAAGTAGTTGGCTTGAGGGACTGAGTGAAAAATCAGAAAGAGAAAAGAGAGAATTCTGGAAACATGGGTCCTACTGCAAATGGAGTTCATGAAACATTATTGCAAAGGAATCACAGCAAAATATAAACTGGTAAAGACTGAATCTGTTTTATTAAGTGACTTCAGTAACAAACTCCTCAGTATTTCTGAAAAGAATGTTTAAAACAAGCTGCATAGAAGAATTTCCATTGCAGGAATTTAATCATACTAATTACTGTAGTTCTACTAATTTTCTTAAAACAGAATGCATAACAAGGATTATTTCTAGGATGGAATAATAATTTACACATAATAACAATATTTACAAATATGACTTGCCAATAATCTCTAAAAACAAGTTAGAGCTAAATTGTGTGACTATATTCTAACAAAAATAAGGGCTGTTCTCAAAAATCTTAAATTATTTTGTTTCATATTATTTGTCTGAAAGTGGATTAACTTCTTTCCTCTTTCTAAGTAAAGCATATACTTCTATGTTTTTCAGTCTATGTGGAGTAATTAATTTTCTGCAAAATTTTTTATTTTCTAATCACTGGTGCTCTTCTACTTGGTCTGATGTTTTCCACTGTTTTCCCCTCAGATTGTTAATCTAACAATTCCAATTCTATGCTTAATTCTAGAATAAATTTGCAGACTGCTTCTAAGGGATTTATAGCAGATAATTTGAAGTAACAATTCATACCACAATAAGTAGTCCAGAAAAAAGTCAAGTTTTTCTGAAAGATATTTATATTCTGGTCTCCTATATCATGACATTAATCTTTTGAGCTATTAGTAATTTTCACAATTAACTGAAGACCTTCAGCAAATACAGACTGAGAAAATCAAGACAGCCTAATGCTGACTGCAATACAGGTACAGTGTTCAGATATATAATTTCTGGTTTATTTCATAATAATACTTATGGGTGTTTCTACCATGCACATTTAATTTTAGATTTCAAGGGGAAAAAATGCATTAATAGAATAACAAGAGGAAAATCCATTTATAAATGATCTCAGCCACTATCCAGCAACAGATTAAAATCATGGCAAGATGATTAACTACTAAATGATTGTTGCAGTAAATATATGTCTAGATAATGTAACAAACAGTGTAATTTGCATTTTCGTGCCAATTCATTTTTGAGCTTTATAGATTATAACACTCTTAAGTCCAAGATATATTAGTCAAGTGTAAAATTGTTTTTTATTTTTAGGATGAATGGAGAGCTAAATTGTGTAGATTCTTAACTGTTATATAAACAAGCCTAAGATTTTGCATATTATATAGCAGTCTCTTCAAGACCCCTTTAGGAAAACCCTCATTCTGATTCTTCCATTGATCATACTGCTGTAAGAAATTCCAGAAAATAATACATTTCTGAATATTTCAATATCATTATAATAGTCATAAGGTAAATTTCTTCCTCACTATACCACTGGCTTCCTCAGCTTTAGGAATTTATTATCCAATAATAAATTGGATGCCCTAACTTAATAATGGTTGTGTTATCCAGACGTGTTTAATGTTTATTCCCTTCATGTCTGTTTTGCTGAGACATACATAACCTCTCTGGCTGGAAAGGAAGTACTGTTAAGACTGCTCTTTACAATGAAATACACAAAGGAAAATGTTATGTCCACCCATAAAGCTTCTCTGCTGATACAATAGAGTGTGGAGATGTCTTCAACTTTCACTCTTGAGTACTGCAAACAGCACTGACAGGGTGGCAAGGGTTTCATTCAGCATATCCTCTAACAGCTGTCTCCAGCTTGTCTTCATAGGCTTTGACCATGCTTCAGACCACAGCATGATCAGACAGGCTAAACTGCTGGCCCATCATTATTACACTGGGACCACAGCTGGTAATTCTGCAGTGCCACCTATTAGTCTTGAAGCTAGACCCGTTCACTCTCCTGCTGCAGTTGCTGGAGCTGCCATCCATGTAGCAAACACCACCATGTGTGGTTGAGAGACTTTTGCCCCAGCATTCTTGCTCTGTGGGGCAGTGAAGCACTGAAGGTTGATGTGTTCTTGTACAACAATACTGCTCCTGCTCTGTGACTGGAAGGAGTAGGCAAGCCTCAGTCTTATTTCCCGTCTCATGTTTTAAGATCTAAGTAATACAGGCTCATGTTTCTGATAAAATATTCATGGCTGAACACTTTCCTCTGTCTGCAAATCCTTGTTGAGCATTCAAGGTCCTACATGCTAAATAAATTCATTTTTAGTGTAGGGAGACACTGTGGTAAAGTTTTCAGCACATGTCTGCATTCAAACAAGACTCTAGTTGCCTTCAAAATCCTGTATGGCTTCTTTCTGGATTTTGTAGTTTAATTTTAATGTCCTTTGGTTTGTCATATACAATAATCCTTTAGAGTCAAATTACAATTATCTACTCATATACAGAATATGTTCCATTCTTAATATTTTTTAAGAAATGGAGAAAATCACAGGGCAAAAGGCATCTGGAGACTGAAATTTTTTTTAAAAAAACAAAATCTATTTAATTAATAAAAATCCAGATAATGTTTTTGGGTAAATAAAGAAAAAAGTTATTTAGAAATAAGCATTCTTAAGAAAATTTATTGGGAAGGACTATATCTTTTTATTTTAGAACAGAAAAAACGTGTAGAATATTCCAGAAAAAAAAGAATATATTATGTAACTGTGCAGCCACAATTTACAGTTTTAATTTACCAAAGATTGAAAGAAGCTTATCAGATAGAAATCAATACTGAGCTGAATTTAATCTTTTGTAACTTGGGACTTCTAAAGAATATTGAATACATGCCATAAAAAGTACAAATGCTTGCCTAAATAATTTATCAGATGATAGCTGTTTCTTTTTATTCTCTTGAGTATGGATGTCTAAACTGGACCAACACCTGCATTTTTATTACACATTTTTAACAACAGTTCTAAAACGTGTTTTAAAACAGAACCCCACATAAGACAAACAATACATATCCTTAACTTTACTGACTTGCTCAACAGTTGTATGAATGTGTCTTGTTAGAAGTAGGTCTGAAGCTTAGAGATAGCAAGTTCAGATTACAAAATTGAGCTGAATTTGAGATTCATTTGCAGTAAATTATTTGTCTTGGTTCTGTTGAACCTCAGGATGAAAGCTGCTAGTGTTGTGTCCATGGGTGAATGCATCTATAAAATATCTCAACAATGTGAAGGGATTGTATACTGCAACAATAATCCATGAAGGACATGTAGTGCAAATGTGTCAGCACTCCTGATCCTACATGCCAAAACATGTATGTAGCAAAGGAACATGTCACACACACCTTGGAGAGAAGATATGTGAAGGGCAAACTACCCAGAGAGGTAACACAGAAACCTCAGAGGTTCCACTTCTCCTGCTTAGTGTATGGCAAGGTTAGCTATACAACTGATTGTCAGTGCAACCTGCTATACTTCCACAGATGAAAATGTGGGTATCCAGGCACAGATTTGGTGCTGATCTCATGGCACATCTCAGCAATGGCGGCCATGTTTCATCTGCTCCGTGGAAGCGTGCAACCCAAACGCCACTGCAGCTAATATTTTATCAGGAATCATGTTGGAAACCATTCTAGTCACAGTAGTAGTAAATAAAATTTAAATTCAGTTCCACAGCTAAGTTAGTTGTGTGCTCCCCATAGATTTCTATGAAGTCAGGAAATTATTCCAAAGGACAAAGTGTTTTGGAAAAGTCCTTAGTTGTATTTTATTGTCCTTTTATGCAATATGCCTTGTAGAAGCACAAAACTCGTTTTCAATTTTAGCATTAGTATTTCAAATTTATATGCAGAAGACTGGCTGAATGAAGACTGCTCTTTGAAAGTTTTCTTTAATATTTATTAATTGTTCAAGAGTGTAATTTTTAGTCTGTCTAGAATGATTGTATAGCAGTGGTTTATATGAGTGGTGAAATGAGGGTAATGTAAGAAATCTCATGAATACTTTATGCTGTTGAGCACAGACAGGAATTTCTTATCTGCCTTTGAAAATCCTAGGGTTTTTATCTAATAGCTTGAATCATCTGTGTAACAGCACATACCTTCTAACAATTTAGATGATAAGCTCTCTGGTGAGGAGGCAATCTTTTCTTCCCACGTGTGCAGGACATGGCACAATGAGGCCTTATGCTTTAATTTCTGCTAAGTTCTATTCAGAGAAAATAATTATTAAAATCATGTCCAGTACACTTCTGTAAACTTGAATAGGAGAGAACAGTAAATGTCTAACAAAAAAAGGTAGCAATATGCTAAAACTGTTTTGTGTACTATCAAAGCTACCTCAAACCCCTGGCTTTTTAACAAGTACTATATGCCCTAAAGAGGTGTTACTGATTTCATTTTGTTGTGGGTATGCAGTACTACCTTCAAAGGGCCTCAGTGCTGCCAGAGAAGGAAAGAAATCACTTCGCAGCTACTCACAGCCATCACAGGTAATACCCAGTGTAGCCAGTCTCCCACTCCCATAAGGACAGCAAGGAAAGGGGGCATACAATGGGAAATGCATGCAGGCTCTCTGGTAGAGTGGTGACATAACACAGGTTCTTCTCATACAATCTGTGAGAGGGAAATGTTAGGGAATGAGTGCAGAAGGCCAAGGCTATAATACACTAGCAAGTTAACAACAGGGAAAATGGCAAAGCATTAAAAAGAGCAAGGAGGAGTAACACAAACACAGAGGCTGGCCAGCCTTGACCTGTGGCTACAACAAAAAGACAGCAACATGGGAAATGGCAGAAATGGGAAATATTGTCTATGATCATGTGATTGTGAAGCTCAGGATCCAAAGAGGAAGGAGGGGGAAGTTGATCCCTGTTGAAGTTTGATCCCTGCAATTTGGAGGAACTAACGACCTGCTGCTTTCCAAAGTATCTGTGTCTCATACACCAGGAGGGATCTGGTGTATTCAGAGAGCTCTTTGTAGCATCAACAGAGGACCACTTGGAAGGTACTACCTCATAGCACCACCCTATGTCCTCCCCTTCTAACGGGAGGCCTCCATTCATCTTTTGATAGTTTCTGATTCTAATGGAACTATAAATTCATAAGGAGAACCAGTTTTCTCTGTGTTATTTCTAGACACAACTAGAATTTCTTGCTTGACAGCAATATTAGAGTTATGGTAGATACGAATTTGATATATTTGAAACTATACAATTCAAACAATTTGAATATTGTTTACTTAATTCCTCATCAGGTTAATGGCTGAAAAGAGCATGAAAAATACCCCCTAAACCTGAGAATAAAATTTTCAGCTACATTTATCAAAATCATTACATATTCATAGGTATATGTTTAAATCTCAAACATCTTTCTTTATGTTAATGTTATTAATAACATTCTTATTGTGCAAGTTCTATTTGTTGATTTTGGCACATTTGGCAATAACAAATAATCACCAGAACTAGTCCAGACAACTCTAGAAGTGGAATAAAAAATTTGCCTGTGTTGGGTACAAGAATTTTATCTATGTTGACTACAAGAATAAAAGTTTTCTGACCACTTGAACATCATCTATTGGTTTGCAGAACTGCTGTTGTATACTAACTCAAACAGTTTTATACTGGAAAATACCTAGCAGAACTAATAAGAGAAAATTTTATGGCAGGATATTTTTCCCCCTGTCTCTCTGCAGCATTAACACTGGAGACAGCTATGCTCCTCCACTCAAACTTCATATAAGATTTAGTTATGGTTTATGTCTCAGATGATGACTACTGTATTTTTGTCTTTAGGAAAGTTCTATAGAAGACTATTCTTTGTTTTGTACCTACCAATCTATATTTTTTAAAATCTCTTTTCTGTGGTTAATTTTTAAAAAGTTTTTAAAATCTTAATATTTGCTACACTTAAAATAGGAAATTTTCAGAATTATTTCTCTTCAGCTTGCATGTATCTTCTGTTTCTGTTCCTCTTTTACTTTCTTTTTAATTTCCCACAGCTTAATTCAGTGATATTATTAAGTATTTTATTGTTCTGAAAGAGATGATTTTATTAACAGTTTAGTTTCAATCTATACAGTTATGCTTTACACTAGCTATGAACAGTTTGGGCACTACTCAGAAATTCAAATTTCGTAGTTCCATTAAATCATACTCCATTCAGATGAGAATAGAAATTTTATAGTAGCTGAATCTGGAAATACTGGAAGCAGCTGAGTGTTGGATGGATTAACATGATTTTCAGAAGTGTTTGCAAATATGATTTTCTGGAGATTTATACTTACTTTGGAATGGTGTGGACTGACTCATAGAAATTCTGTTGTATTTTCAGTACAAAAATAAAACCTCATTTGAAGGTTTTACTAACTTTTAATTCATGGGAGCTTTCATTTTGAGACAGTTAACAAGCTTTTAAAGATCCTATTTACATGTTACATTGTGGTGGAAGATACGGTAGAAAATGATATTTAAAAAAGCAATGTTTACAGTATAAAAATATCCCTCATTTTAATTTTACAGTCTTGTATTTCTATTGGCCTTGCAAGAGTTGTTCATAATTTACAGTGCTGTGAACAAAACCAGAATGTGCCAATAGTTTAATCATAATTACACCAATTCACGTGTAGGTGTTGCCAGAGGCATATCGTGTGGCAGAAGAGTATAGCATGTTTTTACTTCACTGCCAAGAAGCATCCAAGAAGCCAGGGAAAAACAGAAGATAGTGAGCAGGTATCATTTTTACCTGGAATTGCCTCGGAAAACATTGTTTTCCCATAAGTAATTTCATGAAGACAAGACCATTCCTGTTATTTTAGGGTCTGTCAATAACCAACATATTTTCTACGATTCAGTCATCCAATAACAAACATTGTGAGAGTGGGGTTTTTTATTTGGTTGGATTTGGGGTTAGAGGGGTGGTTGTTTGGGGAGGGGTGATTCTTTTCTTTTTTTTCTTTCAGTAAGTCCTATCAGCAATGACCTACAAAATTTCAGGTTTTATTTTTTGAAATATTTCAACAAAAGTCCCATGGTTTAAAGAAAAAAAAAAGAGCAGGTACTTTAGACTTCTCATTTATATAAGATTTATATAAGTGTGAATACAAGTCTTAGCCTTGTGATTTTTAAATTGAGTATATAAAACTCTCTGCAGTTGAGTGATTTATTTGAAAACTATGCGACCGAATGTTTTGGCTGCCCCACCAGCTTCTATACCAGCATTTCTGTGCTCTTCAGCACATATGGGATGACCAAAGATACTGACAAGGGATTTCAAGGAACCTCATGAAATTTACAAAGGGTTACATAAGGAAATACCAGCAATGCATGACTAAAAAAGTTTCTTTTCTTTTTGATATTTGGAAAATAAAGTAATGTTAACAAGCTAGTTATGGAAGGGTTTACATTACATAAAAATATGTTAGCTGCAGTTTATAAGTAAAAAGAAGGAATTTTGAATAAGTACATTAATTAATTATGGAATCAAAACAGCATAGATTGATTTTTCAATCATGTATTGACTTACCTGCGTGCCAAGAAAAGAAAATGAACCGTTCTGTTGTGTAGAAAGCCTATATTCAGTAAGTCTTAAATATAACCTTTAAGTTACAGAATGCATTTTAATTAATAGCTTTCAGACGTATTGTGTATGTGTTTTCCATATAACAAATGTGGAAATTAAAGGTACTTTGTTATAACAAAGTTTTTGTTTTGTTTTGTTTTGTTTTTTCCTCCAGTAACTGACAACTCTAAAATTCATGAGATTGGAAACTATGCCTTATAGAATGTAGTTGTCAGATCATATTAATCAAATTCACTAATGTATAAGTGCACATTCATAATGCTTTATTTTGAGCTTTATTTTTAGATCATCATATAGGAATATAGAAAAAGAAAGTAATATCTTCAATTTTTGTGTAGATGTGCTTATGGATTACTTGAGTCTTTTTGTAGAAGAAAACTCTGGATCTCAATACCCCAAGTATCCTAAGCAATTTTCCATCCATCAGATCATAAACAGCTTAATGCAGTTGAATTTATAGAAAGGTGGCATACACTTTTAATTTTAAGAATAAGAATTCTTGAACATTATTTGAGTTTGCACAGCCTGCTGTAAAAATCTAATATGATGTGAGAGTATCCTTCTCCTTATGTGCCCCAGGAGATCACAGGTACATTAAGACTGTGTTTGCCATAGATAAGTCTCTTTGTTATTATTTGAGAGGATTTCATTTCAGGGAATTTAGGCCTAGATTAGGTACATATTTAGATTTGGGCTAGATCAGATACCCAATTTCAGATGAAGATAGTTGATTAGGTAATTTCTGTGGTTATTACTCAAGCATACAAGGTCATTGCATTTTAAAATAAGTACTCATGCTATCTGGGATAATTTTAATATGAATTTGCTTTTTACAGTACTAACAGTAGCCAGTAAACTTTCAGATTATTAAAATTAAGCAAGTGATCTTTTTCCTGATCACAAATTCCTAAGAGAGAACATGGTTCTTCAAAGTTTAGTTATTTTCTTTGCTTTATTGTTCACCAAAAAAATGTAATATTTTTTGTTTTATTTGTATTATTTTATTTTTCTGTGTTGCAATGGGACTCATTAAAAAGAAATGCCTGTGCTACTAGACTGGCATTAAGACCTGGCAAATTTCCAAGTATCCCAAGAGTCATGCATAAATACCATGGATCTTCAGATACCTAGGAGAATTTAGGATTTATAAAAAAAGTTGAGTTATTGTACATTTTATCTCTTTTCAGAATGTTAATTCTCCTGCTCCAGAGTCTTTCAAAATGCTGCAAACTCAAGCCATTCCTTTAGAATAAGAAATGGGTCACATTAATGTTCCTTGGAGGAGATTTCTAACAGGATTACCTTGGTCCTATGGTGCAATTTCACTCTCTTTTAATGGTGTGTCGGAAGGGACATATGTTTATCTTCACTTATTCTTTGAATGACAAATGCCTGATCTTATCAAAGAAGCCAAAATTACACAGTTTTAGGACATCATACTTGAGTATGGTAATTCTGAAAGCCATTTGCACATAAGGAAAAAGGCAACCGAAAACTGAAGCTCTGTGTGCTGCAATATGTGGTCATTTTAATCACTGTAATTGTAGAATAGAAACTATTATTTTCTATGTTATAAAAAAAAATTCAGGGTTCTTCTTGAGAAAGAAAGTTACATGCTATCAAAAATTTAGATTACCTCTGTACAAGGAAAATAGATCAGTTACTGATAAAAGAACAAAACAGAGTTGGTGCAAACATTGGCATTTAGCTTATCTATTTCTAAAAAATGGTGACAGTAATGTCTTTGTATCTGTAATCTATCTGGCTATATAGTTTACCTTATAGTTTATCTAATGTTTATGTGCGTTGTTAGTTTTATTTGTTCAGAAAATATTTTAAAACATTATTATAAGATGTATGATGGCTTTCCATAAATAAATGAATATCTGAAATGTTGCTAGGCAGTTTATAATGTTTAATCTCTTAGATGAATACTGAGTGACCTTCACACATGGTCTATTTTTCTGCACTTCAGCTTAAAATCAAAATGTCAAATTCTGGAGTAGCTTCTGAGCTACTTGCGTCACAGAATGTTAAGAAGCTGAATTGTATTATTTATAAACTACAGAAATATTGTTCATCAGAATGAGGAGTTATTTTGTCAACCATATGTAGATTTATGTTTTTCTACGCTATTTTTATCCTGTGATACTTTTCTAAATGAATTTAGTCTCAACAGCCCAAAGAAAAGACTACACTTCAAATGTGCTGTGAAGGATAAAACGATACTGTATATGAAGGTTTTTGAGCTCTGTACTGTCAGTATAATTAATACTGTCTTCAGTCTACAATATGTTACTTACTGGTGCTAAGGAAAATTATGTCTTTATTATTTTTGTCCACTACATATGGCCAAATTTTCAATTTGCTGCCATGGCTCTCTAATGATTTAGAACTGCTACAACTCTACCTATGCTGTTAGATATTTAGATTTATGAGAAACATAGAAAGTTTCCAAGGCCCATGCAATTCAAGTCATTATTAAATCCATACCTCCTATTAAAAACTCTTGCAAGTATTCCATCTGCTTTTTTTAACATCATACAGTCTGGTATTCACCTGAAGGAAAACCTTTTGTTTCATTCCCACCTACAATTGCATGCCTCCTTGCTCAGGCACTATGTCTGTCTCACTCCAAGTCTGAAATTCACACAGTATTTGTTGTCTCTACCTGTCTGCCTCCAGCAGTACCCAGAGTGCTTCTAAGACAGTATTTGCTACTGAGGTAGAGAAACAATAGTGACTACAGAGCACTTTGGGAAGAGTTAGTGTGTATTCATTAACATGATGATAAAATTCACATTTAAATAAAATGAAATTGAAGTTGCCGCATATTTCTAAAAAACTTTCACTCATACCTGAATGGTTTAGCCACTATGACCTGCATTGAGCCTTTACTCTGAAAGAGCTCTAAACCTGCAGGATTTGCTAGTTCAGGCATGTCAGTGAGTGAACACACTTCTCTTTCAAGGACCAGCAAAGCAGTGCTGCCACTTTCCAGCTGCACTTAGAACTGATGATGTGCCCAGCCCTCAGCTACCTCCAGGCAGCTTGTCTGTGTCCTGCATTTTCTTGTGCTCTCACCTCAGAGGGTACATTTTGGACAGTGGTGCTGAGCTGGCTTCACACTGTGTCTGTCGAGCTGGATGTCTTGCTATGATATGTCCCAGCAAAGAGAGACTCTTGGAAGCAAGCACTAGGGAGCATGAGTCAGCAGGAGCCAGGCTGCATCCAGAAAGGCAAAACCAAGCTGCTGATAAATGGCAAATGTTGGCCCTCTAATTACGTTGAGACTTACTATTCTGTACTAGGGAGTGTGACATGCCCCACAGTGTCTGTGATATCCAGATTCACTAATTCATCATGTGGGATTCCATTATGTTTATTGTTCCACTGTGGTCATCATCTCAGACTCTTGGGTTTTTGGATTGTGTACTTGGTCTACTGATACATTTGCAGAACAATATGCTTCTTCAATGATTACCAATCATGGACACTTAGAAAGACATCCTATGGCTATGTTCCTAATATGATTGGTCACAGCTACAGACTGTTAAGGTGACTATTAAGCAATTGTATGTGTAGTGTGTGACTGCACTACACTCTAAGTCACTACATTCTAAGAGTGCTAATTCTGTCTTGTCTTGTTCCCTACCTGTCTTTTGTTAATACTCTTTATAAAGTTTGCATTTTTATTAGAAAACTGGTGTTACTGAATTTTTCAGGATAAACTTATTCAATACTTGAGCCTCAAAATCCATCCTATGATCTAATACAATTATTCCAAATGTTTTAACCCATTAGCATTAATGGTTCATTATCCAGAAATCTATGCTTATTACTAAGATAGTAAACCTTTGCTTTTCAAATTACACTATTTCTGAAAAGACAGATTTAAAAATTTGATAGATTTTTTTGCTTACTGATGATTCTTCATCTTTACCAGTTTCTGTTGTAAATTATTTTGGTGGATTGCCCTTAACTGGCTGCTAGACTCATCTGCTCTTGCACTCCCCCTCCCCAACAGAACGAGGGAGAAAAAAGGACTGAAAAGTCCATGGTCCGAGATAGAGGACATATCTTGTGAGTTAACTCCATAAGCACAACAGCCTTGATCTGGGAAAAATAGTTTATTGACAGTTAAAATAGATTTAACCTGTGAGAAACAAAGGCATATTAAAAAAAAAAACTTCATTTTTCCTCCCTTTTCCCAGGCTCAACTTATTCATCCTAAACTCCTCTACCTCCCCATCCCTGAGCAGTGTAGGTGGATGGGGAACGTGGGGTTGTTGTCAGTTCATGGCAGTCCTTCTCTACCTCTCCTTCCTCTTCACATTTTTTTCCTGCTCAGCATGAGTCATCTGCAGGGGCTGTAGTCTTTCAGGATAAACCTGCTCCAGTGTAGCTGCTCCACAAACTGCAGTTCCTTCATGACATATCCACTTGCTCTGGTATGGGGTCCTCCATAGGCTGCAGGTGGATATCTGCTCCATCATTAATCTCCATGGGCTTGCAGGGCAACAGCTTGCCTCACCATGATCACTTGCAGAGAGGCTGCAAAAGATCTCTGCTGAGGCACCTGGAGAACCTCTTCCCATTCCTTCCCCTCTCCCCTTAGTGCTGGTAGGTCTGTTTCTCAAACTTTTTCTCTCACTCCTCAATGCTGAACAGTGTTTTGCCCTTCCTCACACAGGCTTTCCCCAAGGAGCCGCCATCGTGGCTCAGCCATGCCCTGTGGTGGGTCAGTTGGAGCTGTCTGGAACTGGCTGTGACAGGCGTGGAGCAGCCCAGGCCACTCCTTACAGAGACTACCCTGCAGCCCCCAATGCAAGAGCCTGGGCACCTGTCACAGTCCAAAGATGAATAAAGTGAAAAGCAGCATATATATGCTATTTTATATTGTTAAAATAAAATCAGTCATCTGAGGAGAAAGACATATCTTCCTTAAGTGATAAAAATGCCTAAGTGTTACACAGAACTGGATGTGGATCTGACCAGGACAAATGAGACTCATTCACAGTGTTTGAAGTTTGACAGTGAATAAGCAGTCATGACAGGCTGGTGTTATGTTTCAAATAACCTCTCCAACAGTGTAATTTTCTAATTCTGTTTCTTTTTCTGTGATACTGAAAAGAGTCAAAATTTATTCTGACTCTTCTTACATTTGAGAGGTTTACAGTCAGAAGTATATTGCAAAAAAAATGCTTGAGCAGTGTTTACCAGCTCAAAGTTCCATGCCCATCTTAAAATTCATACATGGATGGGAGGGAAAGTGACCTCAGGAGGTTGTGTAGCCCCATTCCCTGCATGTCAGCAAGGTCATAGGTGTCTGACTAACCTGAAGGACCTGCAGTGGTGGAGACGTGATAAGTTCCTAAACTCCATGACCTCTAGCAAAAAGGAAAACTGTTCCTCTCTTATGGTGGCACGGTGCCATTCATGAAGCTGCAAGATGCTGCTATCACCATCTGACTGCCTTTGACACAAACTGGCATATCACATTTAAAGGTTCATTCTAAGAGTAAACTATTACTCCTACTTACAGATCATGAGATGCATATTTGGAAGAGAGGCGCTACAGTATCTTGTCAGTTATGTTGACATTTTCCTAAGAGTTAAAGGAGTGTGTCATATACTTCATTAATAGACGGACACTGAGTATAAACAAGGTGTAAGTGACTTAGTAATCTGACTTAACAGAGTGGTATTATACTGAGGTTGTAGCCTTTGCATGAAATTAATGCCCATGTAGGAAGAAAAAAAAATCATACTGACATCTAGCCATTGCCATCAAGCACTGGTTAAATTTTAGTGTTCATACAATATGAACAAGTTAGAGATTTTCAATCTGCGAAAGTCAGAGCAGGATTACTTAGCATAATTCAAGCGCAATGTTCTTACTCTTGTTTATCTATTTGTTGATTCTCTTTACTGTGTACTTTGTCCACTCTTTTTCTTGTCAGACTGATAAATTAGATCTTGGTTTCCTCTCTCCACTCTCCCTTGAATCAGTTCAAAATGTATAAATCCCTAATCAGGTGCCAATTTTCAACAGATTGCTGTTCCTGCAACAGCTTATACAGAATAAAGTTCCTAGTCAAGGAATTACAGAAAGGTCTAACACAACTATATACCAAAAGTAGTATTGCTTACATTGTCTGGTCTGAAAGTTGATTGTGCTTGACATGAATACAAGATAGTTGGCCAGAATTACAATGAAATATTTTAACACAAATAATGTTGCAACGGTCTTGTTATGGTACACTGAGATTATATAACTGCTCTAACACATGCCAGAAAAAATAAAATAGTAATGTTCCTTTGGCTACTGGGAAAATCCAGGTCACAAATGGACATACCTGAATATTGCCATTAGAATAGTTTATCAGGAAAATATAGCATACCAGTTTGAGTAAAGTCTCCATTATCTTTTACAATGTGTGTTTGTCTTCCCTTTGATGGATGGTGTTTTATGGATAGCAAATATGAATTCAGACCTTCTCTTATTGCATGCTAAAACAGGGTATACAAAGGTGGTAATAAGATCAAAATGAGCTCATAATAACAGAGCAACTTGCAGATAATATAGATGATCATTGAGGTTAATCTTGAATTTCTAAGGTAAAAACTGCTGCAACTGCAAGTGGTGATATTACTATGCTAGAAATAAACTTCATAAGGTCACAATCATTCTAACATACACATTGCATGCATTGTTTAAGAATCAACTAAGTTCTTTTATCATGGATTATAATGCTTCTCAATAAAGCGAGACCAAGATGATTGTTGATCTTTGCTTCACTGAGTTAATGAAAGTAAAGCTGATAATGATTTGCTGAAATTATCCCCTGAAGGTACACTGCTGTATTGCTTGCCCATTGGCAGCTCACACTGCCTCTGTGCTCTAGAAGTTTTTATTGCTAATGTTATAGCAAAGTTGTAGCTAAATTTATATTTATGTGAAGACCATCACTGATATATATTATTATCATCATTTGGCATATGTATGAGATATAAGTACATTGGATCAAAAAATATGTGACTACTTTATTACAACTATTGGAACATAAATTGTGCACAAACTAGCTCGCATCTTGGTTAATGGCAGTGTTATTGCACAATGTAACACAATGAATAGAAGATGATGAGGGTGAGTAGAAGTCTCTGCCATTGCAGTGCCACTTAGCACAGCAATACTTGGCAGGATGCCTTTAGTATTATTTCACATGTTCTTGCCTTTGCATGTTCCAGCCCCTGGGCACATTCTATGCTCTTAATACAGTGAGAGAGGTATGACACTGTTGGAAGAACAGGAATTTGATATCCCTTGATGGTTAGCAATGATAAAATTTGGAAATATTAAGACTATGATGCAGACTACCTCTTAATATAGCTTGTTGGAAGTAAAAGTTTGTGGCTTTCTACTGAAATGCAAATGTCCTTTGGAAAAAAAAAAGGTCAAAAATGTAGGTTTTGTTTGTAAAAGCAATCTTGAAGTTTGGTCCTCGTTTCCTGAAAAAATCAAAAATGTGTTTCATAGTCAATAAGTGTACGAGTTTGAAGAGCTGGCTGTAAGAATGAGATTGAATATAGGGAAATGATGTAGTTATTGGAAAATAATGACCTCACAAAGTGGCACTGGTCATGGGGAAAGTGTATATAGTGGCGTAAAAGAAGAGCAGCGAACAGTGAAAAGTTTGGGAAAGAAAAAAGTAGGTTTTTTCTACTGTTGCTCCAACTAGAATCTTCTAGGTTTCTTCAGCAGTAGGAATAGATACTTGAAAATAAAACTAAATATATCACAGCCAGAATGAAGAGTGAAGCTAAAATGTCTCAAATCCCTTTTAATACCAACCCTATAAAAATTCATTGTAATTTCGAGTACAAAATTGATGAGGTTGACAGTTCTTTGTCCAAACCATCAAATTTGATACAATTTGCAACAGATACATTATTTTATTTAGAAACAGTTAAAAATGGCTTTCTTAGAAACACGTTTCAGTATACTGTTCACAGGTTTATAAACTTTCCTGTATAAAAACAGTGAAGACAGTATAAGGACTCAAAAGGAAGGATATCTTTTTTTTTGGTGTATCACAGAAGATTTTTTAAAGTATAATTTTCCTCAGTCTTATTAATTTTTTTCAGTTATCTTCAGAGGACAAGGCAATTATAATAATAGATGGTGTAATTACATGTTCAGTGACTATATAATAAGATTGCAGCTCAGACAAATTTGAACTACATACAGTTTCTACACTATGAATGTTATTAAATTGAGTTGCTTTTCTGTTGGAAATTATTTTTCATAGTTTTATGATTCCATATGTAAAAAGTGCTCAGATATGAATTCATACTAAGCTATATTGATTATTGATATTAGTAGCAACAAGATAAAATATGTTATTTTCTAATATTGGTTAAATAGTCTTTTTAGGGTTGCATCTGTGCTTCTGATCTTACAGTGATTTCGGTATTCAATACATACAGCCACTAAGACTGCTGTAAAAAAAATAATCAATCAGTTCTCCTCCAGAAAAAGATACATTGGGGTCTACATAAATTAATAAAAACAACCAAACAACCAAACAAAAAACAGAACAATAAAACAATATTTCCAAAACCAGTTGTCTTCTTTGATAAATCTGTACATCTCAATTTTTATATATGCCTGAATGTTCCATAGAATATTTATTTTGTGTGTGAAATGCAATATTCCTAATACTGACATTCAAAATTTAAAAATCTGTTTTAAAGAAATAACTCAAAAATTGAAATGTCTACCAAATAGTAGTATAAAATTGGCTATCAGAGGTTATCTTTGTTATTGTAAAACTATCAATGTAGATCAGTACATAAAAGCAATGTATGTGTCCTTAAAAATCACAGTGATAGTAACAAGAAGCATGTTTTGCTTTGTTAAAAAAATCACACAGCTGCAATGACTCTTCTCCAGTGTCTAAAAGATATTAAAAATAAATTAACTGTGCCATCAACAACCTTTATCCATGAATAGACATTTTAGGAAAATTCCAAAAGCCAGATGGAAGCCTTAACATTCAAGCATTCTCTCAAAAAATGTCCTTCTCTGTTGTATAAAGTCATAAATTGTAGATATTGCTACAGGTTGACAACATTATTCTATTGTAAGAATTATGTATGTACTCTGTTAACATTGTACACATTTATACTACATTGTGAATTCTTCCCTTGATTTTGGAGGATCTCACATTAATGTTCAATTCTGTTTTCAGCATCTTTACTTTAGAAAGTGTTTCTCATAGCTGATTCCAAGTATGCAGTCCTTGAATGAAAGCTATCTCAGATAAGACAACAAAGAAAAGCTTAAATTATTAGGTAAGAGTAATGCATATTGTGCATTTTTCACCTTCCTTAATACATATTTACACCTACAAGTAGCTTGTAACTTCAGTTCCTCCTTTGAAAATGTGCTGTGCAGTCTGAACATGAGGAAAACATTTTCAAGGATATTTGGCTGTATGCAAAAGTTCTACTGGGTGTACACGTTTGTTTTATTTAAACAACAGACTTATAACAGTTTCCTGGCCATGCAAAACAATTATTTTATTCTGACAAAAATACATAAATGTGTAAATAAATAAAAATAGCATTTCCCAGACTTTTAGAGAAGAGTTTTTATATTGTCTCAACTTCTGTATGCACACTCTGAAATACAAAACTATCTCAAATACTGCATAAGCAGTAGATAAGTAGACCCTGAAATATTAATTTGTAATAATGAGGTTCAGTTTGCAATCATTTTGCTAATAACCAAATTCCTCTTTCCTCTTTCACCTAATTTTGATCTCTGAAAGTAACAACAAAAATTGTGTTCAATGGAAAGCTTTCTATCTCCATATAACCTTTATGAAGTGCCTTATCCTAGTGTGTTTTTTATCTGTGATTTGCTGAGCTTCAGTGCAGAAATATGGACAGGTCTTCCAGTTTAAATTGCCATGTTACAAGTTCTTGTTGCAATACAGAGAATAAAGTGTGTCTGAGAGGTGCAAATGCTTCTGAATATCTGAGATTCACAATGCCAACATAGTAATTCAAAGGATAATACTCCAGGGCATGGTTAATGGGGTCAGCTGAATCTTAAAAAAAAAATTCCTAATAAAATAAGGTTGGTGTTCAGAAAGAAGAAAACTCAGTGGAAAAGATGAATTGCCTTTTTTTGTCAATATTAGAAACATGAAACTGGAAGTTTCTGTGGCAAAATGCAAAACAACGAAGCTGAAGCTCCTTCTTTGGCTACAAAACACTCCATCTTTTCACCTTTTAACTTTTTAACTAAAATAAAAATGCTGTGAGAGCAGTTTAGATATTGATTACTGAAATAATTCAATGTTTTATTTGTTGCTAGAACAGCAAATTCAGGATTTTTTTATTTCTCTAAAATTGTCTAAGTTATGGTGAACTGTCTGGTCCTGAAGCATTTTGCTAAGCTGTACAGATCCATTACCTGTTTCTAACAAAAAAGAAAACCCTAATTCATTTTCTTGTTGCCATTCTTTTAGAGCCCAAGAATATAAGATATTCAATAAGCAGCACTCTTAACTAAAGCCCCTAAGAGTAAAATACTTCAGCAGAACCTATTAAGACTGGGCCTGTTACCTTATTTCATTGAAATTGCCTAATCTGCTTGACATTAAAATTAATACAGCTCTTAATGATTGCTTTTGTGAAGGTTTTATTTTCTTTCAAGATGTGTTTTAAATATCTTGTATGTGCCATCATTTATTTTACACTATAATGTAGGACCTACATAGCGGACAGCAGAGAATTCTAAGTCATTTTCTCATCAAAAATAACTGCCTTTTTGTTGCTTTATTAAGACAACAAGAAAGCAGAGATACAGGATAATTTAAACAAGAAAATGACATCCTAAGATATAAAATTAGAAGTGAGGAGCTATTTTTCAGCCCCCTTCTCCTAGAATGACCCTGAGGTTTGGATGAGAAAGACAGATATGGAAATCCTTCCACCAAATGATAAAGGTAGTAATGACTTGATCGGTACAGATGTAAACTGTAGTAGACTTAGAAGAGAACTTTATGGTGTCAGAGATATTCTTGGCAATCTGGACAGTACAGATATACAAAGAACAATGGGGCTTGTGAAATGTCTACTGTCCTTTACTTAGCTTACTGGGGTGCATTTTACCTCCTAATTGACTGCATCTCATCCCCATGTGACTTGCAGTGGAGAGAGGAGATCCTTCACTTAAGCTCTTCATGACATTTTGATAAAGATCTCTCTGTTTAAATAAAAGGAATTGCAGGTATTTATATTAAACTTTAGGTATGGACTACTGACCAGTCAACCTCACCTCCATGACCTCAAGATCACGGAAAATGTGTCCAAACATATGGAAGACAGGGAGGTGATTAGACACAGTCAACATGGCTTCGGCAAGGGCAAATCGTGCCTGACTAATCTGGTGGCCTTCCATGATGGAGAAAACAAGGGAAGGGCTGCAGATATTATCTACCTTAATATGGTCCTACACAACATTCCTGCTGTTAAATTGGAGAGATATAGGTGTGATGGATTAACTGTTAGATGGATAAAGAATTGGCTGGATGACCACTTTCAAAGAGTGGTAGTCAATGGCTCAATGTCTAAGTGCAAACCAGTAATGATTGGTATCCCTCAAACGTCTATACTGGGACCAATACTATTTAATATCTTCAGCAGTGACACAGTGTAGTTGAGTGAACCCTCAGCAAGTTTGCAGTTGACAACAAGCTGAGTGGTACAGTTGATTAGCATAAGTAAAGGCGTACCATTCAGAGGGACCTTGACAGACCTAAGAGGTGGGCCCATGCCAGCCTCACGGAGTTCAACAAGGCCAAGTGCAAACTTCTGAACCTGGGTCAGGGCAATTCCCAGTGTTAATAAGACTGGGGCTTTAATGGATTGAGAGCAACCCTGCAAAGAAGGTCTTGGGGGTGTTAGTGGATAAAATTAGACATGAGCCAGCAATGTGTGCTTGCAGTCCACAAAGGCAACTCTATCCTGGGCTGCGTCAAAAGAAGCGTGATTAGCAGGTTGAAGGAGGTATTTCTTCCTCTCTACTCCACTCCCAAGAGATCTCATCTGGAGTTCAGCTCTGGAGTCCCCAGCATAAGAAAGACATGGACCTGTTAAAGAGGATGTAGAAGGTGGCCACAAAAATGGTCAGGGGGCTGGAACACCTTTTCTTTGAAGAAAGGCTGAAAGAATTGGGGTTGTTCAGCCTGGAGAAGAGAAGGCTCAGAGGAGACATTATTGTGGCCTTTCAGTACTTAAAGGGGGGCTATAAGAAAGATGGAGAAAGACTTTTTACCAAGGCCGGTAGTGACGAGACAAAGGGCAATGGCTTTAAGCTGTAAGAGGGTTGGTTTAGATTAGACATTAGGAAGATGAGGGTGTTGAGACACAGGAACATGTTGTTCCAAGAAGTTGTGGATGTTCTACCCCTGGAAGTGTTCAAGGTCAGGTTGGATGGAGCTTTGAGTAATCTGATCTAGTGAAAGATGTCCCTGCTCATGGCAGAAGTGTGGAACTAAATGATCTTTGAGAATCTCTTCCAGCTCAAATAATTTTATGGTTCTATGAATAAGAATGTTAGGAAGTAGAGGCTTCTTTCTTTGCTCTTCACAAAAGAAGAATTAAATGGAATAGTTTCTTATGTGAGAAGAATTTGTAAAACTCAGCTTTCAGCTTCTTCTCACTGTAAAACACTCTGATGTCTGGGAATCAGACTCCCAGTCTGATTCCTCTAACACTGTCATTCCTTTGATTAAAATAGTATCTATTTCCTGGGCATTTTAACTATTCTCTGGGGAGAAGAGCAAGTCACTCACTTGGCTAGCAAGGACTCCTGATGTCTGTTATGATCAGTGAAGCTGAGGAGGGCAAATTTAGGAAGAAAGTGGAGACCAGCACCAGCTGCACAAGTCGCTTTCTCTACATAGTCACAAGAAGTCACTGGTATTGTGGGCAGAATCCATTTTTGTATCTATAACGTATTGCAAGATGGTATATTTGATTCACTTACTAGGGATGTTTCTTAGGAAGAGGTTTCACAGTGCGTTAGTGCCATGGAATCCCACAAAGCTGAGTTGCAGGAGAAGGATATGAGTCTATGTGTTTGTCTCTGTAAAACTGCAAGAGCAAAAGTAATACTTCAAAATCAGAAAAGCTATTGTTTAATTTCACAGATCCTGGTCCATTTTGTGTCCCTATCTTATCATGAAGTGTTGTAGGGTTTTGCTTTACCTTTAGAAGTGGCACAAACATCATAAAAGAGAAATACACAGGAGTTAGATTTACAGAGAGAGGAGCTTAGCTACTATATTTAGAAAAGTGTTAGGAAAAGATGTCATATCTGACATACTATGTCAGTAGATGTATTAGTTGGTGCAAATTTCAAGTAAGTTTGATATTTATTTTTTGTATTATCTCAGATTATAACTGCATTTTTGCCAACATAACTCACTGAATCTATCCTCATACAGAATCTTCGGGAATTTTGCTTTAGAAAGTCTCATTGGATAGGACCAGTTGTGGATATAATTAACAACCTAAGGGACTAATCGGACAAGTAGTTCTTATATTCTACTTCTTACAAATGAATGCCTTTTGCAACACCTATTCTTTGACAGGAATTTTTTTATTTATTTAAATAAGTTAACAACTTTTCACTGAGGTCTTATAGTGAAGACTGCTAGATAATTAATGTGAAAATTTTAAGAAAGAAATATATTTTCATGTGCTGTGTAGGATGCCAGTTACTCTAAAGTATTTTCATGGATAATAGTGACTTTCTTCTGCTGACAAATAAGCTTCACCTTTGTGTACCTTTTAGAGTACTCAGTATCACATTAACCTATTGACATTTGTAAATAGTAACATGAGTGTTGGGGAAAAAATGACACTGACAAAACTATGAGAATGTGGGAATTTAGTTTGACTGTTTTAAAAATCAAATCAAACATTACCCTTGGGTTATGTTATTTAAAGAAGATGGAGAATTATTAATAAATAATTGTGACAGTGAAAAATAAATTAATTACAAACTATTTCAAAGTAAACCAATTTAGGCAATGTAATTTTGAACCATTACTCAACAGAAATAATATGAAGGATAGGTGATGCCAAAGAGAATACCATGAGGATTTTTCAGTTAAGTAGTAGTATTGCTTGTATGCATTAAGTGGGAACTTATTTTATTTATGTTTCATCCATAAAAGCAGTAGAACAAAGCCCTTAAAAAACATGACATGACAAGGGTTAGTTAACACTGTTTCACTAATCACCATATGAATTTTTACTTAAAGATATTCTGAAAAAATAGTCTTTAAAAAAATATCATGTTGCATAAAGGACTGGAAAATATCAGGCACTTAAAACCTGTATATAACAATACTGAATAAATGAGATTTACTATCTTATGGGTTCAGGAACATAAATTCTAGTTTTGCTGCGTATCATCCTTAAAGACTAGACATACTTTATCACATCTAAATTAAGATCAACTAACTGAACCTGATGACAGGAAGTATGTTTCCTTGCATGCTAGTGAATATGTCACGCTCATCTTCTGGCAGGCCACAGGCAACATACCATAAGTATGGAGCTAAGAATTCCCTGTTTGTCCGAGTAATGCTTCAGTTGTCTTTTGCAGTCCTTAGTCCATTATGAAAAGCTTCAGTAACAACCGTTAAAATCACTATTGAGCCTCAGGAATTCTTCCCAGTACCTACACCTTGTCACTGCTTCTGTGGTCCAATATCCCTGTGGCTTGAAGCTGAGGCTTCTGCCTCCTACAGAAACACCTGAGCGAGATGGGCTCATCATCCCCATGGTCACTACCCTGAGCTCTCACCAGGACAAGTGTGATGTTGAGGGTGAAGTCTCTTCCTCCTCTGTCCTGGGGTCTTCTTGGCTTTCTTTTCATATATTTTCCTTTCACTTCATAATCCCTACATACTCCCTTTCCCCCCTGCTCCAAGTGGAAGTGGTGAAAGCTTCCCTACAGTCCCTCAGTATCAGCCAGGGGCTGTTTGTCTGGCAGGGACTGCCTGGGGCTGTCAGCCCCTTCCCAGTGGCACTCACAGAGCTGGAGCTCAGACAGGCTGGGCAATGGGCACTTGGCCACAGGCTGCCTGGTAAACCCAGCTCAGCCCTACTCAGGTCAAGAGCAGCCCAGCCCTAGCACCAAACACAGCCCAATGCCTGCCCCCAGTAGTGGCAAATATAATCATATTTACTGGGCCACAACTATCAAAGCTGATATGGCTTAACCTAATTAGACTTTGTGACATCTTTGATCTATGGAATTACTGAAGTTAAAATACTTGCAATTATCGATAGTGTGTGTTTAGCTTGTTATAAATGATTTTAATTAGTTCAAACATTTGAAAATATATAAAGCTTTTGATTAATGGCAAATATTGAATACCTATTTTTACATTTCTTTTGAGAGGAAGTTGGAAGAGCAATTTACATATTCATATAGATTTGCAACTTCACAGCCTCATTTAAATTTTTACTCAGAAATTACAGCTTGACTCCTATTTATTTCTTTCAAAGCATGTTTGAGAATGATGACAAGAAGAGGGGAAAGGTACAAAACTGAAGCATCCAAATGGTGAAAGATGGATTTATTATTAATTACATCTCCTGGGACATGCATGTGCTATGTAAATAAGGGTACTTTAAGTATTTTATACACAAATGTTGCAAGTATAACTATATTTTATTAATGATCCAGAATCCTTGCTCAAAGAGTTTTACCTAGGGCCAAAGAAATTTTAATCTAGGTTTTATTCCTAAAAAAATAGAGCATATGCATATATCTCTCAGTAGATCCTGACAAAGATTTCAAATCCCCACTAGAGTTTTGCTTACTTAATCTTCATTATCAGCCAACTTTTTAAATAGAATTTCGCACAGCGTCTGGTTAAATATTTGGAATGCTATCTTCTGAGGGTGAATTGATGAAAAAAGGTATTTTAAAGGACTACAAAAGGCAAATACTTAAACAAATTACATGCTAGAACAGTATATTTCCAGCTACATTATGCTGTTATTGTGTGCCTTCTGTATGTTTGGTCACATTTCTACTTCCATTAATTCACGGTATCACTTCTATGCCTGCTGTATTAATACTGCAGCCATATGAAAGAAAAATTAAGAAACAACCCCCTTGTTTTCTCTTGTATCTTGTTTTATCTTACAAAGGTGTAAGAGACATTAGATAATGATTTGCTAGTAACAAAATCACTGCAGTATCTACAGACATTCACAACAGATAGCAACAATTCTGCTCTGAGTCTGGAAAGTGATTAATTAAAAGGGAAATATTAGTAGAGTTCTCCAATAATTTTCTTTTTCAAGTATGTTGCATCACTGGACATATTAGAGATACGTACATGGTACTCTCACAGGCTTAGCTCTTCTGTTTTCATTTTGTTTTGGTTTGGTTTTGGTTTTATTTTTTATTGTAAAAAGTAAGGCAACAATGCATTTACACATCAACCTGGTGGTCAGGAACCCACACAGGGTAGAGGCAGGAGGAAGTCACTTGCCTTTGCAGATTATTGGTGTTATTATTATTGTTATTTAATTTTTCATTCAACATCCAGCTTTCTACCTTACTGTTGCAAATATTCAACTCTTTCTTATGAGTCAGAAGATTATAACACAAAGTCTGTCTACTTGATGGATAATATATTACTATTTTTATCAGAATTCAGATAAATTTGCATTCTATATCCTAATGCATTACAAGGATTTAATCGCAATTCCTGGAGATATAGGTTGTGTTTGCAATTTTTCCTCTAAGTTTGTTTGAACAGAGGTAGCATTTCTGCTTTATTTTTTCTTTTAACAAAAGTGACGATAGTTAACAGTCTTAATATTTTCATATAGATTATCACATACCAGATACAAAAGCTGTTATAGAGAGTGAGTTATCTTTCCTACAGTACAACATCCCTTGAATATCTACATTTATAATAACCACACTCAGAACACTTTATGGGGGCAAGGGAGGAGGAGAAAAAAGTAAAGCATGGCAATTCATACCAGTAAACCTGTTAAGAAAAAAAAGATTGGTCTGCAAATTAAATGTCTGTATGCTTTCTTTCCGGTATAAAGAACTGGAAATAAACCTCCTTCCTCTTAATGATTTTTATAGCAAAATGAAAAGATAGCAGAGATTTAGGTTCTTTAGGAAAATTTTCTTGGTTTTACAGAGAGCACAATTTTTATAAACATTTATGACTCTGAACCCTTAAGATGGATCTTATATTTTCTCTTTATTAAGAAGTATTTGATCTTGACTGACTTTAGAGTAATCTTTAACTGGTCATTTAATAGGAAGCTCAGACTATAAGTGCATTAAGTACACAACTTTTTCTAGTGACCACTATCACTATCATTAACCCATCTTTAAGCCATATTTTGAAAGGAAGCACACAAAATTCCACAGTTGCAAAGTAAATTCGGTTACTTGGCAATCCAAGACTTAATCAGCCATGTCACAGCAAGAACGACTAAAAGGATGCTCACTGCCATGCTCACTCCCTACACCCAGAGTGGAGGTTGGATGGGAGAAAAAGGAGGGAAAGAGGTCTGTACACTTCAGGTATGTGATTCTTATGCTCATGTGGTTCCCTGAGTAGGGAAAAAAACCAAATCATTGCATGTGTGACTTTTCCTGCAAAAATATATTCTCTTTGGTGTCATGTTGTTGTCAGGATATAGTACATAGTTGTCTAGATGATGCCATGTAGCATCCTGGAAAGGCTGTCACCAACCCCTGAGTGCATTCTCCAGCACATATCTCCAGAATATTTTGTGTGTATGTAACAAACTTAG
This sequence comes from Eurystomus gularis, assembly GCA_013400335.1. NCBI lineage: Eukaryota > Metazoa > Chordata > Aves > Coraciiformes > Coraciidae > Eurystomus > Eurystomus gularis. The sequence continues at coordinate 20,260 of VZZY01011095.1, read as the reverse complement.
GAGAACCTCTGAGGGCTGGCCATACTCAGCAACGAGCCTCTGGTACACCACTGCTTCCCAAAGGGTGTGTTTGACTTTCAAAACATAAGTATTTGCTGTGAAATGATGTCTACCGTGTAGTAGGGTGTGCTGGACATTTCTATCTTTTCCTCATAATTCCATCTCATAACATTACAGCTTCCCTTGACTAAAATGGTAGTATCATTTAGGTGCTGAGCACTCTCCACTCCCACCTACACAGTCTTGCAGTATCAAGTGTCCTCAAGTCCAATCATTTTAATCTAAGTATAATAATCTGTCCATATACCCACTTCAGTAAAACTGTCAAATTAGTGTGTCTAGAAGGAGAATTATATTTATCATCTGAAGATTTTCTTGTATCATTTTTCTGAGATGTATGCTACAGGGGAAAACTTTTTAATGGATAACAAATACCTTAATATAGCCTAATGTTGTTGTTCTGCATACTCTTGGACAAGCAAAATTAGATCTATATATCTCCAAGTCTCGTTGGTTGTGAGCATTTATTTTAAAATCTTTTTAGCTAATTGTATCAGGTTGAAAGATCTTTTTTAAAGTTGGCAAACAGTTTCAAACTCTGGGTTTTATTGAAGAGAAATATTATTTCCTACTGCAATAATCTGTATGCGGTACATTTATCTTGTATGATCTATGTTTATTTTATTGTTAAGGCTACATTTTCTATCCAGGTACTTTAATGTTCATAAACTGAAGTTACCAAAGCTATTCTCCTCATTGGGTGAGTTATTCCGTCTCAGATGGAGACATATACAACTTTCACTGAAGTTTGATGATCCTGTATCTTTGCTGATGATAACCTTGTCTGAAAGTGTTTAAGAAGTAAGATCAGCTCTGCAAAGTGAACTGAATAGGAAGCAGTTGCTCACTCCTGTAAGCAACCTGAGTTTTCATGCCCCACTGGAAAACAGTAGTGTTTGTACCCACATAAGAACTGCCCCTCTGTGATGCCTCAGGTTGTTTTGGTGAGCCTTGTGCCTGGGAGTTGACAAAAGACAGGGTGAGTGAGCTTAGTCTTGGCCAGCAGTTGTCCTCACAACAAGTGACATGTTAAAGCAGCTGTAGCCTTTGAACCTTTTGGTTTCAGCCTGGTCTGGGCTTTCAAAAGATTGTGAGGGGGTTTCTGCTAGCAGAAGAGAAAGTGAATTGAGCCTGTTCTTCTCAAGAACTACAGTCTGATGCTGTTTTTTCAGTACTTCTGTAGTTCTTTTGTGTAAAATTTGATTGACATCAGGGTCAGAATAGTAGTGGAAGACAACGCTTTTTCTTCTTGAAATTATGGCAATCTGTACGCAACCGTCATTATCAATATCAAGGGCAGCAGTTATTACTGTGTAATTATCTGCCCATCATTGTTTCACATTGCTTCAGCTGTCTGCCATAAGTGTTCAAAAACCTTTTCTCTATAATTTTTACATAAATGACAGTTCAAATATCACCATTAACTTTATGGCAGAAGTATTGCACACATTTCTGAAACAGAAAAAAAAAAGATGAAAAGAAAAGAAGAAAAGAAGCAATGTGATGATGCTGAAGGTTCAAGCCTTCTTGTGGGCAAAATACTATTATTCACTGAAATAGCTGTCTTTCTTCAAAAAATTAATTATCATTGGTGAACAGGTAGATAAAAAATAATAATAATGTCTCTAACATTAAATTTGAGAGAAGCCATAATGGGAGTGACTTTCTAGTTATCACTATTTATCCTATATTCCCACATTGCTTTAGATTTCAGTCAGTTTTCAAGGTTCATGCATCATATGGTCATTTAAAAAATTGGCTACTCTACCATGCAAGTTATTAGTTTTTGACCTTTTCATAGAAACTATTGATTTACAGGAAGCATTTGTAATTATTCTCAGATAAAAAGAATATCCAGAGGCAAATTTACCTCTCTACTAAGATAACATATTGTAACATAACTGTACCTTTTTCCCCAAGAGTAATACCACTAAAAACAATAGGCAGAGTGTTTAAAAAGTATTGCAGAATTAGGATGTGATACATGTGTGATACGTAAGAAACAGTAACAAATTGAGTTATAATCTATTACTAAGAGAATTATGCATCTCAACAAGTGTTTATTTAGATGATGGGGATTGGAAAGACAAATAATTTCAGCAGTTAAAAAACTTAGTGGCAGTGGAACACCTGGACACGTTTCTGTGTGACCTGATCTAGGCAAATGTGCTTTAGCAGGAGGGTTGGACTAGATGATCCCCAGAGGGCCCTTCCAACCCCTACCATTCTACCATTCTGTGATTCTGTGATTTTAGAGACTAGCGAGGAGATTAATAGGAATTAATTTCCTATTTCAAATCACTATGCAGCTACCAATATCTTAAAAACAGTTGAGCACAGGAACAGTTTATAATCTAAAATTAGCTAAATTGACCTCAGAACAATGTGATGCTTTAAACAGCAGCATAACTGTAGCAGAAGTAATTAATGGTTTTAAAGATATAGCAGAGGGTAAAAACTGTTGGTCCAAATAGATTCTTGAAAAAAACTTTTAAGTCACTACCTTTGAACTATTCATACATTTAAACAGGTTAATTAATATTTTGATATCTAAAATTATATGACATTAGTAAAATTATATTCAACAGGAAGGACTGCAGCACTGACAAACAGGTCAGCCAAATACCTTTCTTGTAATGCAATTAGTGTAAGGCTACTAGTAAGCCTCCAAAAATGTTCTTTTTTTAAGATGTTACATTCCTAAACAGAATGAAAACAAAACAAAACAAAAACATACTTGCAATATGCTCTGCAATTAAGTTGTGATAAAGTCAAAAAGAACTTCAGATACATCTTTTACTTGCCTCAAAAAGTCAGGAAATCAACTGATAGATTGAATCTTTATTTATTGGTGCACCTGAAAAGATTTCTATTTCTGTGCAAGTAACCCTCAGAATGTGATTTCTTTCCAAGAAACTGACCTGTTGTTGCCCCATATTTGGGGAATTGGAATAATATTTTTTTCCTTTATCCCATCTGCCTTCTACAACACTTGCATTTCACAACTTGTACAGGGAAAGGGCTAACTTGTTACATCTTTCTACTGGTTTGTTTTCAGCTATGCATTTTGTTTGCTGTGGTAGACTATTTTTTTAAGCAGAAACACACCTCAGTGTCATCCTTTGTTTCAATTTTTCTTCTGTGATTGTGAATAGAAACTCTCTACATTTTTTGCATACTACTACAAGACTTCAGCTTCTCCTTTAGCTATAATGCTTGGAAGCACAGAACACAGTGGGACACCCTAAGCGCCACCAGTGATGGTGCTTTAAATAGGCAGGCTTACTTCTTTCTTAAAGGAATATGGAGAAGTTCCTCAGCTGAATAAGTGTAAAGGATAAGGGCCTAACACTTTTACTTCCAGGTGCTATGTTTACATGGTTTATATACATATATACCCACACATTTAAGCATGTATATATATAGGTGTGTCTACACATACATATGTGCACATATATATACATGTAGATGTCTATTTATGATATATATTTCTAGACACAAAAATATACACATATGCATGAATACTTCTGTGTTTTCAGTCTTAGTGTTTGTATGATACATGAATAAATAGACCTGGGAAAGTTTTAGTATTGCTTTTATATACAGAAATTTTAATAGCTTAACAATATATGTGCTAGAAAAATGAGTAATAATAATAATAATACTAATAATGATAATAATAATAATGACAGTACTTACTTAGTTTCCTCATTGTTACCTTTATTTTCCTGTGGATATTCCCCCCACCTTCCTCACCCCCTTGAAAGCATGTGAGACAGTAGAATTTGATAATTCCACACAAAAATGGCTTTTCAAAATGATGTTTCTGTTGTATCTCTCAAAGCTTGAAGAAACCTTGAGTTCTTCAACATTATATGCATCTTAGAAAGAAAATAGCAAATAGAATAAAAGATCATCCCTAGGCATAATCTCATCCTTAACTTTCAGATGCGTCTTCAAATCATACATCTTTAGATGTCTTGAGACCAGCATGGCTGAGTCAAGACCTGATGGTCAAACTGAAAGGCAAGATAGAACTGCACAGGCAGTGGAAGCGGGGACAGGTGTCCTGGGAAGCATACAGGCACATTGCCTGGTTGTGTAGGGATGGGGTCAGGAAGGCCAAGGTGCAGCTGGAGCTGAACTTGGCAAGGGATGCAAAGAAAAACAAGAAGGGCTTGTACAGGTATGTAAACCAGAAAAGGAAGGTCAAAGAATGTGTACTCCCCCTGGATGAGCAGCAACGATGAGCTAGTAACAACAGATGAGGGAGAAGGCTGAGGTCCTCAACAACTTTTTTGCCTCAGTTTTCACTGACAACTTCTCTCCTCACAGCTCTCAAGCCAGGGAGACAAAGTCCCCCTGTAAGTAAGGACAAGGTTTATGACTGAGAAACCTAAACACACACAAGTCCATAAGACTTCCAGGTTGAATGAGATTTAAAAAAAACCCAAAACCCAAACAAATTGTCCTGGCTTCAGCTAGGATAGGGTTAATTTTGACAAGAAGCTGGGAGAGGCCACAGCCAGAATAGCTGAACTAAAGCAGCCAATGGGATTTTTGATACTATACTGATGTCATGCCTGCTGTGTAAGGGGAGGGCTGGCCTGGCAAGGGTGTGGGGTTTGTGTATGGCATCAGTTTGCAGGTATTTTATATTATTTGCTTTATATATTTTCATTAGTATTATTGTTATTACTGTTATTTCTTCTCTGTATTGTTCTATTAAACTCTTTATCTCAACCCTTTTTCTCCTGATTCATCTTCCCATCCCATTGAGGTGGGGAAGGTGCAGAGGAGAGCAAAGTGAGTGAGCAGCTGAATGGTGCTCTGTTGGTGGTTGAGCCTAAACCACAACACAAAAGCAAGCCATAAGACTTATAAACTTTGTAAACTGGAGAAATGGAAATTACATTAATATACGACAAAAAAAAAATGCAGTTAATGCCACCATCTCCCTACAAATATATTCTGATAATTCCAATAAGCAATTTCTCTTCAGAGGGCTACAGAGCACTGAAACAGCAACTTTACACATTTAGGATTTAACAGCCTAAAGTAAAAGACTGAACAATCTGCCTATTCAGCTAATTAACACTATTGATTTAGATTCAATTAGGATTTCCTCGGGGCAGAGGAAGTATTCCACAGGTTGTTTGAGTTCATTGATCCTCATCTCTGATGCCTCTTTTTTATACAATAAGGGGAAAATGCCCTCTAAAAATAATTTGAATGGAAGTAGGTTTGTTGCATAACAATGTAAAACAATCATTTTGCAACAACTGAATTTCTCAAAAAAAAAAAAAAAAAATTCAAAAGGTTATCTTGACACTGGTAGTGATAGGAGTGGTTTAGGACACTGGTAAACTAATATAATAAAATCCACCTCAAGCCATCTTATATAAAATCTGAAGTTAATGTAAAATATAACAGTACACTTTGCTTTCTGTGTGACACTTAGGATTTTGTATCTGGAGCAGTTATATCTTGGGTAACAAATGGAGTTTACCGTGTTTAAAAACCTGTGGGTTTTTTGTTTGTTTGTTTATTTTTTTTTTTCCTAATTCTACTGCTTCATTCAAATGGAGTGAAGATTTTGAATATTTCAGAGTTATGAACAAGGAAGCTAAGCTTCTTCCAAAATAATTTGGTTTTCATTTTTATGGTATCATTTATATCTTAAGATAAATCTGACAGACAAGAGTTATAATTATCAGTCTGCAGACTGTGATTCCTTTGAAGAGTAGATTTATGGCTTCTGATTCAATTAGAATAAATCATAATGAAGACATTATACAAGCCCTGAGCATGAAAATTAAAAACCAGCTCTCTGGTTCATATGTAATTTTTCCCAAATACCCTCACAGTAGAATGAAACAAGTTAATCAAACCCAGAGAAACAAGAAAATATGTCACAAATTTTTATTCGAGAGTTGACTGTCACTGAGGGAAAATAAAAAGAAACAATTCCACTTGACTTTCATATCTGCACACATCTATATTCCCTTGATCCGCTCATTAGGTAAGGAAAAATATTTCAGAGGTAAGAAGGGCATTAAAGATCATGAATTTTCCTCGTGAGATCAAAGATTTGTTGTTCTTCTGTAAATGATATTTTTGTATCATTCTGGCTTTTTCTTCATTGACAGAATTACACAATGACATTGCTGAAATGGATGATGGGGGGACATTTTATCGTTCCTGAATTGTGTAATAGATTAGAAAAAAGCTTTTCATTTTGTCTATGAACTTCTGTTTGTGAAATTCCAAATTGTCTCTCAGCAAATTAGCAGTGTTGTGTTTTATACAGTATGGGAAAATCACCATCATCTCTATAAAGGAATCAGAACATGAACAGAATGCAGTCTCATTTTTGTCACATATATGAAAGACCCAATTAATTAAATTTTGTGAATTGAAGTGGCTAGTCAGCTTTTCATCAATGTATTCTTAGCTGCAAATGTAGCTGGAAATCTGTGCAGCTCAGGAATAAGTGCCTGAACAAGCACCAAACAGAAATCAGTTACAAAAGCGTATCTAGTGGGGAAGCTGGGGGAGGTGGACAGATTTGGTCACACACAGAATTATCTCAGGAGATGACAGTGTTTGTAGAATTTTAAGGAAAAACAGGAAAATAGCATTTTTGGTATAAAGATTTCAGGACATTGATTCTCCAGGTGGATTTTTGTTTTGTTTTATGAATTAATTTCTTGGCTAAGAATAAACATCTCCTCCTCCACTCTTCTTCCCTTCTGAACAGTAGAGAAAAAAATAAAACAATATTCTTTGTCTTTTGTATTTCAACACATGTGGGGAATAAATAATGAACACAACTTTGCCATATGCTAAAATCGTGCACTTCCACTAGTATGTAAAAGTTCTGCAACATTTTCACATTTTCCCCACCACTGTTTGCTACTGTAGGTTAACACACATCACTGAAGGGGCGATTTTTCAAAAGCAGAATTGGTAAGTGCTAGACAGTCCATTGTTGGTTGGGTTGGGTTTTTTTGTTTTGTTTTGTTTTGTTTTTACCTTTGAACTTTCTTACCTCACCTGATAAAACAATTTTCAATCTTCATTTTATATGAGTAAAAGTATATATTTAAATTTTTTAGTGAAAAGTCATACAATGTAACTGTAGTGAACGGAGATTTATGTCTCATTGAGACAGTGAATTTCCTTGCCCAGAAATGCTTTGTGACTCCCATGAGTCTTTTGCAACTGCTAGGACTGCTGGGAACGGCCGAGTATTGCCTGGATTCTTCTAGAAGCTGAAGATAACGGTCAGTATAAAAGCGGAAGAAAGCTCCTCCTCTTTTCTCTTTTGACTGCGCCATCGGAGGGAGAGAGAGCAATTCCCTTCCCCGCTGGGAGTTGGCCGAAGACCAGGCTGATAGCTGGGAATGGGCAGCGATTCTTCCAC
>VZZY01011095.1:0-12565 GCA_013400335.1 Eurystomus gularis | reverse complement strand
AGTTGCCAGAGCTGAATTTTAAAGGCACAAGCTGTTAAAATTCAGACTGACCAGATTGACTTGATTCCAGGCAAAGAAGAGGACGACTCTGAGACATCTTCTGCATTTACATACACTCACAACATATTCATATAGTGATAGGGACCTTTCTCTCTAATAAGACCCTTATTTCTACCCCTCAAAATCTTGGTTTTCCTATTCCTTTCCTGGGTGAATTCTTTAGTAGTTGTTAAACGTTGAAAGATCTTTTAATTATTGTGTTGTTAAGGCATAGACTCCATAGGCTGTGATAACGGTATTGCAATATTTGGATAAGGCATAGATTGTAAGATATAAGAGTACTTCATAGAATAGATTTTGGCTTAGTATAAATAAACATGTATTTTCATAAGGAGGTGTGTCTAATTCCTGCAATTGGTTGTGGATTTGGAGAGAAGTGCCTCACCCTTGATTCCATTTGGGGAGTGGTCTGGGGCCCTGGTGGGGGGAGACCACATCCCTTGTGGGCGGACCCGTGACCCCATATAAACAAATCACAACAGTAACCTAAATTGTCCATTGTGTTTACACCACAGGAAGAGCCAACAATATATTGCTTGCGTCCAACTGGAAAAAGAGAAGAACATTAGGCTTAGGAGGACAGTGCACATTGCATAAGGTTAATTGCTTTATTTGACATAGGTACATATATAAAGAAAAACAATGGAAGGGACTGGCATTGTTTTACTTGTTTTGATTACAATATATTCATGTACAGGTGTGCAAAAGCAGCTATCTTTATCCCTCCACTCTCCATCACTTAACTCTTAAACTCAATATTTATTTCAAGCAAGCTGTCAGAATTGTGTAGAGGTCTCATTACAAATAGAAGTGGCCCAAGAGAGATGATCTTGTATGTTGTCACATCTTTGCCCAACTAAGTTCACTTTTTATGAGACTAGAAAGAATCCACACCAGAAGAGCTCTTCAATGCATCCCTGCTGCAAGGAACTCATCAATCAGGGCTCACAAACCAACACTGAGACACAAATCCATAGGAAACCAGGCTTCATTACTTCTGGTGCTTGTGAAACTGCTTGGCTTGCAAAAGAACTCTAATAAAGCCTGCTTGTCTCTTCAATATTTTAATGAAGTTTCTTTTTGAGTGTGTATATGTTCATAAACATACAACATTAAAGAATTCTAACTATTTACAGACCATATTCACTTTGAAGGTACTGTCAGAACTAGCATAATTTTAACTATTTATGTTCATAATCTGGTTTGTGTTATTTTACCCCTAAAGCTTCACACTGCTTGAATCTCCTTATCACAGTGCTGGCTGACTTTTTCTCATAACAGAACCCTAGTCACAGTAATGTTCCTATAGCTTCTTTACTTTATATGCTCATTAAAGTTTTAGAGTTGAGTCTTCTCATATACACAAAGCTGAGATCATTCTGAAGTCTTTGAAAGATTGAAATCCTTGTAACCCTAAATAAACATTGATAATGTGATTTTAAGACAGGTTAACATTTTCTATTTCAAGTGTTACCAATTGGAGAATTTTCTACACATGACATAATCCTTGCCTCATCTTTAAAAAGAAAATGAAGGAAAGACATTGACACAAGATTGGATAAGAAACTAGGTTGCTTGTTCGTCCAACATCAAGGTTTTCCCATGACAGTTTTATTTTCTCACAGGCTGGCTGGATAAGTGCAAACTGTAATCTCTACATTAGTAATGTGATAAATCAGGTTCCAAGATGGATCAATTTGTTGTCCTTGCCATTTTATCCATCTCAATTACTGATGAACAAGTGTCATTCTATGTTTCAGAGAACAAATTAGTGAAATACAGCATGAAGCACTGAAGAAACATTGCCAATCCCAGCAGGTTGCCCCTCCTCCCTTAGAAAGGTGATCAAGAAGGGAATAGAGTAAGTCCCTAAAAATGAGCTGAAATGAAACAGATGTTTGATAGCAGTGCCAAGGCTGCTGAAGCTGCACTATAACAAGGTGCCACTGATATTGATTCTTCCAGCCTAAGCCTGCAAGTTGCAGGATCAAGGACATTTTCTAAACTTTGTTGAACTGCCTCAGCTTTGTAACATTGTGCACACTACATTCAAAACACTCAGGGACTGCTGCACTCATGCATTAAAGGCACTACTTAAGCATTCTTGGAATCGTCTCTAAGAGCCGATCTATGTATAAAGGATTGCATGTAAAGTCACGAATCTGGGTACAGAGGGCATATGAAGTGGAACCAGAATGTTAAATGTGATATGTTTTTATTTTGTAAACGTGTTTCAGAATTGTTTGAAATGCCTTTTGTTTTGTTTTGTTTTTGTTAATAAAGGTAGGTAATACCAGTTACCTGGGCATTAAGGTCCTAGTCTGGGGCATTTCTCTGATCTTATGTTGGACTCTAAGACTACTAGCATTTGATGTGCCATATTAATCTCAGTTTCCAGGCATCTCCATTTATTTTTAATAACTAAGAGGAAAAGTATCCATCTGCTACTTTATGCAGCGGAAACAGAATACTGCCAACTTCTCTAGTCCAATAAAAGGGAAAGAAACAAAACCAGCAAAAAAAACCCCCAAACCCAGCAACCCGAGGACAGTGAAAAGTAAATTTGCAAACAGATTGGCATTTGTCTTATATGTTGATATGTTGGATATCAGCTGAAGATATGTTGGATTTTAAGGATGGGGCTTATTTGAGTATTAATACCTTTAAATTAAGAAATTATGCCCTTAATGCAACTCTAAAGTGAAACATTAAATCAACAAAAGTAAACGTTGATTTGCTTCTCCTGATTAGAATGAGGATTAGAAATTTTAGTTTAGAACATTAAGTAATTGAAACCTGAACAATATCTTCAACATATTAAAAGAAAGCATAAAAAAGCAAACCAGCCTACTTCAAAGCATTCTGTAGAAACAAGTGTGTTTCACATGGGTGGATTAATAAGAATAGTCTTCTGGACAGCCCTTTTGGTCTTTATCAGGGACATGGCCGGACATGCAGTGAGAAGGGAGCAGGCAACACATTCAAATAACCCCAAAGAGACCCAAGCCAGAGGAGGAAGGAAACCCCCCAGGTACGTCATAGTGAAGAACTCAGGAAGCTGATGACTTTTTGTTGACTTCCCCATCTGATTGTTCTGAAAAGAAGACTGAAACTGTTGATATTAGCACCCAAAGTGAATTGGAAGAGTAAGCATAGCACCAGAAAAAAAGGGGTAGAAGGTATTTTTGTCTAACAGTTTTAGCCATACTACTAATAAGGCTTTCTTGCATAAATTAAATAATTTGGGTTTGTTAGAACAATATTTGAATGAAAACTGCATTCTTGGCTCTTTATACATAGTGTGTTCCTTTTTGCCAATTACAAGACTTTGAGTAAAAGGACCACAACTGTATGCAATGTTCAAGAAGTCAGTGTACTGAGGCTTTATATAGCAGCAAAATGACACCATCTGTCGTGTTCTCAGTATCCTTCTTGATGATACTCAACATTTTGTTGGCTCTTTTGGCTGCCTCTGAACACTGAACAGATTATTTCACAAAACTGACAGATCACTTTCCAGAGCTGAGACTGCCAGTTCTGAGTTCAAGCATCACACAGAATTTAGATTATTTTTGCTACATGTGTTGCCTCACATTCATCTATGCTGTAGTTCATTTCCAATTTTTTGCTCCCATATTCCATTCCGTGAGATCCTTCTGTCATTTGTGACCATTGGTTTGGCATTTGACTACCTGGAAGAGCTTAATCGTTTGTAGACATAGTGATTACATTGTGTACTGCCTTGTCCAGGCCTTTTCATAAAGATATTTAATAAAACCAGGTCCCAAACTGATCCACTGGTGACCCAACATCTTGCTGGTCCCTATTGCAATATTTGATCTTTAAGATTTTTCTTACTATTCTTTAAGGAATTTTTTATCTATGAAAATGAAATACGTCTCCTACAAAGCAAGCAACTTTTCTCCAATCCATGGTAGCTCATTTTCCTGACCATTTTTAGTCTAGAACTTTGTCAAAGGCTTTTGAAAATCCAATGTACTGTGTCTACCTGATGCTCCTTATCCACATCATTTTGACGTCTCCTATGATGCTAGCAGGCTAGTCAGCCAGGATTTCCATTACAAAATCCACACTGTCCATTTCCTGACAGACTTTATCCACAACCTCAGTGATCATATTCCTGGTTACAAACTCTTCCATCTTACAAGAGATAGAATATAGATCCACCTATACTGTATCCTGGTATCCTACAGAGTTCCTTTATACAGGGGTTATGAAGGCAGACTAGCAGATCTTTGGCACTGTGACCATGTTCAATGCAGTCGCAGTTGGCTGGAAGTTTTCTAGTTTCACTTTTTAATTTTTCCAGAATGCATGGGTTCATGTCATCAACCAGTGATGGTTTATTGAAATCTATCTTGTGTTTTGGATTAATTATAATTATGAAAAATGGAAGTATAAAATCCTTCTGCGAAAACTGTGATAATACATTCTTAGTTGATTATTAAAAAATGCTGAGGACGTTAAAAGTTAAATCGTGACTGCTATGACGTTTATTCTGTTAAAAAATATCTAGGAAGCTATAAGAACTTTGCCATGTTTCTGTCCTACGGTATGCAGTTGCAGAAAATAATTTCTACAGAGATTTTTTTCAGTATTTTTTTAAAAATAATCTAAAAAATTACCAGTTGTGGTGTATGGAAATAAAAAGAACTAGTACTGAAAATCAGCCAATTTTCTAGGACACAGTTTCTATCTGAGTATACTGATTTGGAAGAAGGAAAATGTATCATGTGAGTTGTTGAGGTTTAGGTTCAATCCACCAGACCTACAACAGATGCTCTCTGTTTTTAAAGGAAATGGCTAGAAGCACCTTTAATATTATTTTCAAAACAGCTTTCTTGTTTCATAATGCAGTGTGTAATACGACTGGCAAAATAGAAGCCTAAAGAGACCCAAAATACTTTCCACTGAAAATTCCATTCTTCATAAATGGCTATAGGATTAAACTGAAATAATAATTACTTATATAAGGAAATCCCTATTACTGCACACTTTCGTCTACTAGTTAAATCAAAGCATAGTGTCATTCTACCCTTTTACTACAGTTTCTTCTCTTTTTCTCTCCAAGCTTTACTGAGAGTCATTTCTTTCCAGGGTCATCACCTCTGGACACTGTCATGGAACATGAAACAATTTATTTCATATGAAGATCAGCATTACATCAACCGTTTGATTCCCATCTGTATAAGGCAATCCTGTTGGATAAGATGCTGTAAGGCTTGCAAAAAGTATTCAAAGTAATTCAACAGAAAATGTTTTGGTGACACCTACAGGAAACTGTGATTTGAATGATACATCAGTCATCACAGTAGTTGAACTGGAAACATAGAATAACATGCAAGTGAAAAGGATGTTTTAATGTACACATAACTACATAACTCCAGTAGCAGGAGCATGATTTTAATAGCACAAATGTCAGAGGTTCACATTGGAGAACAAATACATGATGCATCTGAGTGATTAGTAATGCAAGTAGGACTTCTACATTGTACAGGTTAAGAGTCAGTGAAAACCCAAAGAAAACACACAACTGATGAAACGTCACATCTTTTATCTAGGAGACAAGAATAAACTGTGATCATGACTGGAAGTGAGCTCTTATTCTCTCTGAAGTATATTATTTGGTAAGATTGAGGAAAGACAGAATGAACCAAATCAAATGTTTGTGACAAAAGATTAATGAGGTCATCCTTCAGAAGGTTTTGAGGTTTTTTCATGAAGAAAACTGCTGGTGGTATAAAAGATTCCTTTTTCAGCCCCTGTTGCTCCCAAGGGAAACTTACGTATCAAATGCAAAGTTGAAAGTGATTAATGAGGCTTTAAAGCTTGTAATTTTTGAAGACTCTCTAGTTTACTAATTTGTCAGCTCCTAAAATAAAGCCAAGGCATTTTTTATGTTCTACCTACTTTATAGATGATCAAAAGGAGTAAGGGTGGATATTGCTTTTAAAAAGAGTGAAAATCAGATGTGTTTAAGGACAAAGTTTTAAAGACCACTGACCTTCTTGCCTATTGAAAGTGGTAATATCTCAAATCATAAAATTGTTTAGGTTGAAAAAAACCTTTAAGATCACTGAGTCCAAAAGTTAACCTAACACTGGCAAGTCTACCACTAAACCATGTACCTAAGCACATCTACATGTCTTTCAAACGCTCTCAGGGATGATGACTCAACCACTTCCTTGGGCAGCCTGGTCCAATGTTTGGTAACCCACGTTAGAGAAGACAATCTTCATGTAATGATGAAATACATTTTATGATGTCAAATTTCAACTTACCTTTAAATTAAAATAATAATTGCACCTTCTTCCTCATCCTTTTTCTTTAAAGAATACCTAGTTAGGCAGTTTATCAACATTTTACAACATGCAGGGAATTGATTGAGATGTTAAGAATACGGTATAAGAAGGAAAGTTATGTAAATCTTTTTTTCAGGTTTGTTTTTTTTTTTTTTTTTTTAACCTCTGTGCTACTATAGAATGGAACAGGTCTTGCAAATGCTTGATCACTGAGGTTAATGTGTGGGAAAATACTTTTTTTTAAAAGTCTTTTAATACATTATACCCCAGATTTCAGTGTGGCTCTGCACTCACCAAGAAAGATTGATAAGGTATTTTTCTGCCTTAAATGTTATTTTGATGCTCATAAGCACTTGTGTATTACTCCTGAGAAAATATGAGAAGTTTGGATGCTCTGGTAAGCCACATGATAGTTAGTGTCACTTGAAAATACTTTAAATTTTCCACTGCATCAGCAGTATCCAAAATTATAAAGATTAGCTGAAGTTGCCTGCTAGAACTACAGTAAAAGATTTGTCATATATCTGAGTAGTTTGGTTTTGAGTTTGATAGTTCTTTTTAAAGAAAAGGTATTTTTTTTCTGTTTTCAATCTGTACCTTAGAGAGTTGTACATTGGCCCAGGAATGAGATGGGAAATCTTGATGTTCCAGGGCTTGTGTATATAGCAGGAATATGAAGATGAAGTAAAGAAATATCAGTTCTCTATTCTGAAATGTCTGACTTGGCTGAACAACATCTATGAGAGAAGTCATCAGAAGAACTGGTTTGCACATCTTTATTTAAAGTCTTCTTCTAAATGCCTTCCAAAAAATTTGTTTACTACACATCTCTAGTCTTAAAAAAAAGTTTTCCCTGTGTTAGATAATGACTTTAAAAAAACATCTCACCAAAAGAATTGGTGTAGGAGGTTGCATCCTTATGCATCTTCTCCGGCTTTCCCTCTTGCTGCCTCACTAGAAACACAGAAGTGATTCTCCTGTGTCATAAGTTGTGCTCTGATATTTTTGATCCCTAAATTGAGCAAAGCAAATGAACCTGTTAGCTGCTTCTTCAGATTCATGTATGATTTATCTAGAAATGCTTATGCATTTTTTCGATTGCATGTGTGTGATCTCAGTGGGAATCCCAGTGAGGGAGAGCTTCTCAGCTTCAGTACTCATCTAACTATTCTTTCTGATATAAGCATAACTAGGAGCTATTAAATATATGCTATTACAAATTTGTTTCCAGTGTCAGAACATCTATTTGAATGGAAAGGTTTTATTTTCATTCTTATTCCTTTGTGTATTTTTCAAATCTCAAATTCTTGCAAGGTCCTTCGTATTACGGTATATCCACATTCATGTATTACAAATATGTACTTTGTGAAACTGAGATGAGGATTACAAAAAACAACATGTTATTGTCTTTTGCTAACATCTAAAGATCAGTAATCATATCACTGAGATATGAAAAATTTCTCAGCAGTAACAAACAGCTGTAATTTGGGAAAATGTCCTACCAGAAAACAGATTTCTTTCTTTCATAATAAAAAATTTCCTCCTGATTCTTTCCCCTTACAAAAAAAGAAACAGCTTGTCTCAGAATAATTTATGCCCTAAACACAGAAGTGTTGAGACTCAAAGATTTTCCAGTAATATGCACCTAATCAATTTTAGCAGGATAAGCAGGATAAGGACTACTTGGAAAAGGGAACAGTTTGGAAGCTAATTGCTGCTGACTTTATCTTGTAAATCTCGCTCAAGAAAATTTCTTACAGGAATTAAAGAGTTTTAAAAGCTGAACAGCATTGACTGGTTGCTTTATTGGCCTTTTAAACCCCTGGGAGATTTCCTTGTGTTCTGCTAAGGTAAGAAAAAAAAAGAATAGCATGCAGAGGTAGGAAAGGAAAACCAAGGCAAGGAGGTATGCATTATAATGTGAAACAGAATCATAGAATCATTTAGGTTGGAAAAGACCTCTAGGGTCATCTAGTCCAACCTTCGTCGGATGTCTCCCTGATCCCTAGACCATTTCTCAAAGTGCCACATCTACCCGTTTTCTGAACACCTCCAGGGATGGTGACTCCATCAATTCCCCGGGAAGCCTGTTCCAATACCTAACCACTCTTTCAGTAAAGAACTTCTTCCTGATATTCAACCTAGACTTCCCTGGCACTACTTGAAGCCATTACCTCTTGCCCTATCATTAGTTACCTGGGAGAAGAGACTAGCACCAGCCTCACTAAAACCTCCTTTTAGAAAGTTGTAGAGAGCAATGAGGTCTCCTCTCAACCTCCTCTTCTCCAAGCTAAACAATCCCAGTTCCCTCAGGCTCTCCTCATAAGACATATTCTCCAGACCCCTCACCAGCTTTGTTGCCCTTCTCTGCACCTCCTCCAGCACCTCCATGTCCTCAATTCAAGCACAAATAGTCTTTGAGCAATTGAAATGGAGTAGGATTGCCCTATTTTCCTGCCAAATTTGTTTGCTTCAGTTTAAGTGAGATTCACTTTTTTCCCTTTTACTATAATTTACTTAGCAGAAGTACAAATTGAAGCAATAAATACCTCTGTGTCTGCTGGGAATTCTGCATGGATTTTGGAAGTGAAATTGCAAAGACTTTGGGTCCATCAGCAGTTGCACTTTGAATTCCTGTTTCCATTGTTCTGTAATTTAGAAAGGATTGTAACACTTGACATTTTGACATTTCTGACGAAATAAAAAAAAACAATTCAGTTATTTCTAACTGAGAGCAAGTAGCAGTTTGCATTCATTGAAAAGTGTCCCTTTTCAATATCTCATGTTCAGGTGTGAGGGTAAGATGATATGACTTTGC
The DNA here is from genome assembly GCA_013400335.1 of Eurystomus gularis. Classification (NCBI taxonomy): domain Eukaryota; kingdom Metazoa; phylum Chordata; class Aves; order Coraciiformes; family Coraciidae; genus Eurystomus; species Eurystomus gularis. The sequence continues at coordinate 3,364 of VZZY01011095.1, read as the reverse complement.
AGAGAAGTCTCTGTACACAGGGGTTCCATTCCGACTAGTGCTAAACCAGTCTGAAGCATGAAAAGTAATGGCAACAAAAGACACCACACAAATTGCCTGTGTGTCCAATCACATTTCCTTTCCTTTAACATGGTAGGGAGGCTAGACTCTTCTTTCACTTCCAGAGGAGGAAAAGCAGTGTGTGGATTTTGCTCTTCCAAGCATCAGCGATAGTATTTTTTCTCCATTTAGGATGACATGGTAGCAACAGGGATTCTCTCTTCTCTTCCCCCCATTCACTACCTAGGGAAATGAATGTGGTTTTTGTATTTTTTACTGATTTGTTACAGATTTTTTGTATCACATAGTGAAGAGTAGCACAATATTGCAACTCAGAAATATGATTCTGCATATTAAATGTATAAAATCAATGCTACTGAAGATTCGATGACAGTTTTCTGCATTTAATTCTGTAACACATATTTATCAAATATTATCTCAAATAACACAGTGGTGCTCTTGCTTTGTAATGAAGGACACATTACAGGAGTTCCTCTGATATTCCTCATAGAGTAATTTGCTAATATTTTTTTTGGCATTTTAAGATTGAGAAGAAGGACCTTGAAAGAGAGAATAATTTGCAACTATCCTTTTAATGAAACCAATTCACAGGAAGGAGTAACATTCAGCAAACATGATCATATGATTCTGGAAACAAATGTCCTGGCTTTGGCCTCCTTAATAATAAGATTTTGAGTCTCAATATGAATTCTTAGCTTTGTTTCCTAGGCAGTTTTAAATGATTACAACATTTTTCAATAGCATCTTGTACATAAATTATGTGAAATTTTTCTGCTTTATCCATTTTTTTTCTCAGTACCTTCAGACTTTTGCAAGGGAGTAGCAATACAGTTTGCCCTTGCAGCAAGAGTACTGAGCAGACTCAACATACTTTTCAAAGTTAAGTATTTCCTTTGTTTTTCACTTTATTTTGATCTAGTTAAATGAAATATATCAGGCAACTTGCTAGGCACATGTGGGGCACCTATCTGTCTAAATATTCCAAAATAATCCCAATAACCCTTTAAAAAAGTGATAGGATTTAGAACCGTCTCATCTTCTGGAATGGAAAGTTGCTGTATGTTGTTATTACGTCAAACGCTTCATATTTAACCTGTCCATATAGTTAGGAGTGTCATGTTCAATCCCATTATCATAATTCCATTTTTTATTCTACCAGTTTTCCATGCACCTCATGTCTACTAACCAAGCCCTGCTTGTACTGGCTTGATGTATCACATATAGAAACAGAGACACTGCTGAAGAGAGTAGGGAACAGGTACAGAGGCACCTTAGCAGGGAGAAAGATATATGGTATTTCCTGAGAAGAAAGAGGGACTGTGCAAAGTTTTCAGCAACCTGGAAAGTAAATGAGCTGTTAATTTGAAACTAAGCTGAAAGAAAAGATCTATTTGTAAGTACACAGAGGGTAGGGATATATTTCTTTAAAATGTCTTTCATATTGTAAGAATCTTCTATAAAGAAAAAATGTTTTAAAAGTTTCGTTGCAATAAAACTGACTTTACAGTTCAAAAGCATTTTGGGGCCCTGAGATGGATCTAGCACCCATCTCAGATCTCCAGCTTATGTGGGCTGCACCAGCTGAACCCTGGAGTGTTGCATGGAGCTTGATACATAGTGGAAAATCAACGTGTTTCTACATCAGCATGAGGAGCAAATATAGCTTAGATGAGTCTCTCTGTTCCATAGAAATATTACCAAACACAATTCCCCCTTTCATTACCTCGGAATTACACGACTGAAACACCTAAATCCAGAGAGCTACTGCCTGACTGCAGAGCACTTGTGTCAAAATGCACCTATGACTCAAAATAAATACATCTCAGCTGTTTAAGTGACCTAGTAAACACATTACTTGCACAAGGTCTGCACGCAGAGAGGAGATTTTGCTATTGTTTTCTTATTGAAATACAGCTTTGTGTTCAATTTATTATTTAATATACAAAAGCTACTCATCTAGTAACTGGAAAAGGTGAGATAATGAAGAACTAATTGATTTCATGACATTCTCAGCAATGCCTCATTTGTTTTTTTCTGGTTTCCAGTACAATTAGAAGTCTGGATTATCTAAAGCATATTTTACTTGTTTCTTGGCTATAACATCTGCTTGGTACTTCACCGCCTTGAGAGATAGCAAAGAAATCATAGTGGCAAAAATATTTCAAATTTTTGGAAGTTATTTCTTTTGCTTCTTTCTAAAATATATCCAGAAGTACTACCCATTTTGCACCATAAGTAACTAGTATACAATTTTGGGTGCTGTGTATGACAGGGAAATGGTATCACCTAAACGCAAACAACTTAGGAAGAAAGTATACTTGCATATAATGTTAATAACCTGTGGTTACTTTTTTTTTCAAACTGTTAAAGGAAATTATAAAATGAAACATTTGAATTTAGAAAAGTAAAATTTATTTTCAAATTACTTATAATTTGTAAATAAAAGCTTTCATATATTTTTCAATTGTATTTTTATATATAAAATACCGGATTGTTCAGGTTTCAGTTGTTTAATTACATAACTTGAAAAAAGCTGTCTATCTTTCTAAACAAAAATACAATATAAAAAATAACATACATATTCTTATAAATTATAGGCACATTTGAAATTATGAAGACAGGAGGCTTTTTCACATCTTTTTGTTATTATCATTTACTGGGGAGTACTCCTTAGCCTTCAAGAAACTCAAGGTATATAAATTGACATCTTAAACTGACAGCAATAACAACTTCATGAGTTAAGGAAAATTAGTATTTTCTAACTAAATAATAAAGAAAGTGACATCCATGTCAACTACAAATAATTTTGATTTAAATAAGCAAACTCTTTTCAACTTCGGTTACTTCTTTTTTAACTTCTTTTAGCAATAAATTTTCATGAGAGTCATTAAGCGTAATTACTACATATGTTCTTATACTGTCATAACGTTATGAAATGAAAATACATTTCACTGTCTGGCTTGATTAATTTTTTCGATGGATTCATTCTCTGCTGAAGGGCTACGTTCTTATACTTTATTCACATTGATTATCATCTGTTACTGAAAACCTTAATTTCAAATGGAACAACTTACTGAATAAATTACTAAGCAACCTAAGAATAAGGGTCAGTCACCAGGGGAAGCTGCTTTTAAGCCTGCCTAGCCAGAACTGGAGCAGTAGATCTGAGCATACAGGGAAGTTTACCTAGGTTTTCTGAAGCAGGGATACCTGTCCAGAGCCATCAGCTCTTGCGAGTGATGCTGATGACACGGTGTTGCAAAAACGGGGGAATAAACCCAGTCTTGTGAGGTCAGCACCGAAT
>VZZY01011094.1:167269-234848 GCA_013400335.1 Eurystomus gularis | reverse complement strand
TTGTCCTTTATATGGCTTGTAATGGCATTCAAGATGATCTGCTCCATGACCTTCCCTGGTACCAAGGTCAGACTGACAGGTCTATAGTTTCCCAGATCCTCCTTTCTGCCTTTCTTGTACATTTGCTACCCTCCAGTCCATTGGGACCTCCCCAGTTAGCCATAACCTCTGGTAAATAATGGAAAGCAGCTTGGCGAGCACATCTGCCAATGCTTTCAGCCCCCTTGGGTGTAACCCATCCGGTCCCATAGGCTTGTGTGTGTCCAAGTGGTGTAGTCTTACCTGCCCTGAAGCTGGTCTCTGAGGCAAAGCAGAAAACATGCGTTCAAATCCTCCTCTTTGCTTATTTGTGGCAGAAGTTGGAGTCTCCACCTCCCATAGAGTGGTCCTTTGTTTTTTAAGAGACTTTTCTCGTTGTCTGCCATCAAAACTGTTCCTCATATGTATAACAATCAAGTGCTCCTTAAGGCAGGGATTGCATCCCAGCCCACAATTTTCTCTCTCTGGCCTTTTTTGAGAGATGCCTGATTTAATAGATGAAATCTTGCCTGTATGGGGGTGAGAGGAAGGGTTGTGTGCGCTTTAGGGTTCTTTGTTATTGTTGTTTTTCCAACTGTGTAAGTTTGAGCAATAAAAAATACTCTGCGTATCTAGTGTTGGGACTCAAACTAAAGCAGGTGCAGAGGAGAGTTATTTGGACACCAGGAGTGAAGAGTCTGACTGGTCTGAGGAGACTAAAATTCTGTGATATTTTCAGGGCAGCTAAGCCAAGACCAAAATTTAGTAAAATTGCTGATAACAACTATATCAGGGGAACTAAGAAGAATCTGGAAGGAAGAAGAGTGTTCCTGAAGTTGAGAAGAGAGAGGTACATAACTCACTTCATACCTTAATTTTTCCATCCATGAAAGGCGGACTCTTCAAGACCAGTTTTACCTACTGGAACTAGCAGAAATATCACCTGCATCAGTCCTGGCCAGGTTTTTTTGTGTTTTTTTTTTTTTCACATAGCTTTCATTTCTTGTATATGAAGATTTTTGTTCAGGTAAAAATTGCACCAGTTTAACTCAGCTTTAGTCACAGCAGTAGAAACAGAAAGTCCTGGGTTGGAATAAGTCTCTGCTGGTGGGACACAGTGTTTGGAGTTTAAAGGCTGTGGTCCCTGCTGTATGGTCGGTTAACCTCCTCCAAACAGATCAGACAGCTACATCTATCTGCTTTAGCTGGCTTAGAATAATACCATTGAAAGTGAAGCTGCTTTGCCTTGTATTTTTCTTTTCGTAGTCCAGGAAATACATTTATTCTTTGTTATAAAAATGTTTAGACATAGGCAAAAAAGTGTCTATTTCAATGACCTTTTCCAACTTTCCAGTAGGAAAATTCAGACCAAAAAGCCTCAATCGCAATGACTCTTTTCATTCGCTCTGTTTCTTTGTTTTTTTAATTAAAAGCATCAATTTTGGTGGTGTTTCCAAGAAGACTTTGTTACAAGGTTTTGTTCCCTGAAATGAATGGAGGAGTCATAATCAGACTGCTGGGACTCAAAGGCTGCCAAGATGTCCCACATCTGGCACAATTAGGCTTTTATTTGTTAACCGCTCGTAATTTCCTTAAGACCCAGATAGACACCACGGGGCAGACGGATGCCAGCCAAAACCAGCAAAATCAAATGGTGTTTAGTGGAATTGCTGTTCTAGGCCAGCAAATTTCAAGATTTTGATGAGAACTGTGGGGGAAAAGCATTGAGAAAACACCGTCCACCTCTGCTGGTGGACTGATTCTTCTTCTTATTGACTATATTTGTTCCTCTCAGCACACAGAACTTCAAAACAGAATCCTGAGTTATTTAAATATCCCCAGGTCATTCTCTTTTGGTTTTCATCTTCGTCTCCATTCAGAGCTTCAGTGTAAGTGTAACTACCACATCACAAGCTGCCTTTTAATGAATCTTCCTGTGAATACATCACTTTCATAGAATCATAGAATGGTTTGGGTTGGAAGGGACCTCTAAAGATCCAACTCCCCTGCAGGAAGCAGGGACATCTGCAACTAGAGCAGCTTGCTCAGAGCCCTGGCCAACCTCACACGGAATGTTGCCAGTGCTATGCCACCTGCTCTTGCTATTCTACCAACACACAGAGAATTCAACTGGTCATTCGCTGGACAAACGGACATTTCAAGCACACTTGTTATAATTCTCCTTTCCAACCATTGAATGCTGGGCACACTTTTACAAAACTTGTGGATCACTTGTGGATCTAATGCTGCTGATGGTATTGCAGTTGCCTCTGCTTGCACGGGCAGAATTTATCTATGCGGCTGTCAATGAAGTGATGTCACTTTGCCCCCCTGAGGGTGCAGCACATGTCTGTAAATAGATGTAAATTACAGAATCACAGAATCACTGAGTAATGGTGGGGGTTGGAAGGGCCCTCTGGAGATCCTCTCATCCAACTCCCCCTGCTCCAGCAGCTCACCCAGAGCAGGGGGTCCAGGATCGTGTCCAGGCACCTTTGGAATCTCTCCAGAGAAGGAGCCTCCACAACCTCTCTGGGCAGCCTGGGCCAGGCTCCCACACCCTCACACCAAACAAGTTTCTCCTCCTGCTCCCATGGAACCTCCTGGGTTCCAGTTTGTACCTGATGCCCCTTGGCCTGTCACTGGCACCACTGACAAGAGTCTGGCCCCATCCTCTTGCCCCCCGCCCTTTAGCTGTTGATCAGCATTGATCAGATCCCCTCTCAGTCATCTCTTCTCAGCCCCAGGGCTCTCAGTCTTTCTTCGGCACCAAGATGCTCCAGTCCCTTCAGCATCATTGGAGCCTTCACTGGACTCTCTCCAGTAGATCTCTGTCTTCTCAAAATTCTTCTAGATCTTGCAGAATACAAACACCAGGGAATGCATTAAGCTATTTCAGAGATTAATCAAAGTGAGGCAAAGAGACACACACCCAATCCCTAGTCCCAAGTGGCAATTCTTTGTTATCTCCTGTTTGGATTTGCAAATCTAGGGGAAAAAAAAATGCTTAGGAATATTGCAAAGGACAAAACTATACAGTTTGAGGAGCACTGCCAGGAATTCCTTCCTTCAGAAGCCAGTTGTGAATGTAAACCACTGGCAGAAAGCTCATTTCTAGCAATAACAGCTATGTCATGTTTCCTGGAACATAGGCAGTGTGGAGTATCATAGGAAAAGGAAAATAAACACCGGTTCACTTTCTGAATCACCAGTCATAAATTCTCACTGAGGAAAAAAAAAAACACCCCCCCCACACACACACACACATACACACACAACTCAAAGAAGCTAATACAGTACCAGAAGAATTTTCTGACGCCCTCAACTGATGCATCAAGTGGAGTAAACATCCTCCTTTTCCAAGCTGAGATAAACCTAAAGCTCTAAGCGATGGGAATAAAACAAAGACTAACCACATCCTCCTCCACTTTCTGAGGTGGAACATGTTGTAAAACCAGCCATTCAATGTTTGCTCTGATTTTTAAACTGAGATCTTGCCTCTTTAAGGGGTCCTTTTTTCTTTTTTTCTCACTCTTTCTCTTTTTTTTTTTCTCTTTTTTTCTTTTTTTCCTTTTTTTTTTAAGTTGGTTGCCTTGGAAGACAGATGGCAAATGACATAAAATCCCATGAGGGTGCCTCCCCTGGTGGCCAAAATTTAATTTAATGTCTTAAAAAACTATTAGGGGTTGATCCTGAGCTGGTGAAAAGAAACATAGCACAGTAGAAATCATGCTGATCTATTCTGTGGAATCCTGTTGATTTGAAATGATGTTGAGGTGGAACTTCCTGGATTCCAGTTTGTGTCCATTGCCCCTTGTCCTGTCACTGGGCACCACTGACCAGAGTCTGGCCTCATCCTCTTGCCCCCCACCCTTTAGCTCTTGAGCAGCATTGATCAGATCCTCTCTGAGGCTTCTCGTCTCCAGCTCAACAGCCCCAGGTCTCTTAGCATTTCTTCGACACAGAGATGCTCCAGTTCCCTTAAGCATCTTCATAGCCTCCGCTGGACCCTCTCCAGTAGTTCCTTGTCTCTCTTGAACAGGGGAGCCCAGAACTGGACCCCGTATTCCAGAGGTGGCCTCATGAGGGCAAAGCCAAGGGGGAGGAGAGCCTCCTTCAACCTGCTGGTCACACTCTTCTTCATGCACCCCAGGATACCATTGGCCTTCTTGGCCACAAGGGCCCATTTCTGGCTCATGGTGAACTTGTTGACCACCAGCACTCCCAGGTCCTTCTCCACAGAGTGTTTCATGAAGATTGCTGTCCTGGTGAATACAAGCAGGACTGCCAAGTTGGAAACTTTACTGGACCAAAGGGATGCTGCTCAAGGACCATTGTGTCTCACCAGTTTGGTGATGGTTTCATTCTACCCCAGACAGAGCAAGCGAGGCAGTGTAAACCTGGATAGCTACATGGAGAGTTAGACCTCCAAAACTCTCAGCTGGCTTACACTAACAAAGAGAAATATCTCAGAATGAGGAATTCCTCAGAGAAAGTTCCACTCGGAGGGATTACTGGGAATATCACTACAGCATGAAGCTTGGCATCTTTATCCAGTACCTGCAAAACTGAACCCAAAGAGCTGTGTTCAGAGCCTGTAGCTGACAAGATGCGATGATGCCAGAAGGCTCTAAGCCACTTCTGACATCCGATGTCCTCTGAAGCCATTCCAGCAGGCTGGAGGAGTTACTGAGGCTGATCTGTATCTCCTTAGCCAGGCAGTCCTGTCGGATGGCTCTCCGGAGAGATGGTGAAAGATCAGTATCTGCGTGCTTCAGAAGGACAAATTGTTAGCGCTGGTATGAGCAACAATAGAGGCTTTGAGGACACCGGTGACCAACTGCACCGGAGCATTCCTTATCACACACTTACCTTCATTATATCCCGGCTCATCACCCCCTCTGCCTTTCAGCAGTGAAATGTTATCACCCTTCAGCAAGGCATCAAACCAGAGCTGCAGAGGGATTGCTAACACCGACCTGCCCTTCTCATCGACATGAAAGATAAAGGAGAAAAGGCCTGTTTGGGGCTGCGTTGGGCTGCTGGGAAAGGACGATGGGCAGGCAGTTTGGCTTTGTGAAGCAAGGCTGTGCAGACAGCCCAGGATAGAAAAAAAAACCCTTGAAAAGTGGGTGCGGGGCAGGTCAGATGTGTCTCCTGCCACTCAGGGTTTCTCAGGCTTTTTAGTCTTTTTTTTTTCCTTGTCTTCGCTGTTTATTGTGCTTGTCATAGTTCTGCAAAAGCATGGCCACATTCTGCCCGGCAGAATGCTCCTTCAAAACCATCTCCTAATGGGAAATGGGTTTTTGGATTGTGGGTTTGGGACTTGTGAAATGCACCTGTTTCCTCTGGGGGAAAAAAAAAATAAAAATGACAAATGAAACAACAAAATTAAATTAAAACTAAGTGTAAGGGAGATACATAATGGAAATATTTTGGTAAAGATGTACTGCTACAGCATCTCATGGGCTTTTTCTTTATGCTCCTCTTTTCTAATTGGCAAAGGGGAGCACTCAGAAATAGTCTCTCCATGAATGTGACTGGAGAAGAGATCAGTTCAATATAAGAAGCAACTAAATAAATTCTAAAGCTCGGTGGTTTGATGTGCGCTGTGTTTGTGTGACTCTTCAGCCCTGAGCTCTTGGGTTTTGTTCACCTTTATGTAAAATGACTACATCTGAGTATCACACATACATACAGTCACAGATGAAGTCCGTCTGCATAAGCCTATGATTCTTTCATGGTAGCCTTCATCTGGATCTTGATGAGATGTTCAATGGCAACACCAATAATACTTTTATCTGCTCTTTGAGAGGTGGGTTGGACTAGAGCTCTCCAAAGATCACCTCCAAACAGCATGGTCCATATTTCTGTAGCTGCACTAACTAGTGTTTATCAGCTGTTAAGGAAGCTCAGGATGACTTATTAAGACAAAGACATTGACAACAGCAGAGATAAATCCCCATTTCATATGCTCAATAACTTAAAATCACTAATTTATTGTTTCATCACTCAGTATTTTACCAAATCAACCATGTTGTGATTGCTGTCTAGGAAAAAATGATGTAAAATATCCCTACCCATTTTTACTCATTGTTGCTCTCCTCCTGAGTTTACTGGCACATGCTCCTTTTCTCTGCTAGTTACATTCTAAAGTGGAACAAGAAGAAATGAAAAAAAAAAAAGCCAAACAAAAAAAAACAAAACAAAACAAATAAACCAAAGCAAACCAAAAAAAAGTAAAAAAACCCCAACATTAAAAAACAGAGCAAAAATACTGCAATATCCTTCATTTTTTGACATAAGCACAAGTGAGGCTGATGAATTTTAAAACTCATCACTGGTGGGACAAATTACCATCTGCAAATTCTTTTCTATCAACTATGGAGTGAAGTAAAATATCTAGGTTCTTCGAGACACCTCTTAAGGGCAGAAGTTAGGTAAGATGAATCCTATAATAAGTATTTTCAATAAATTCACCTACTTTAGTTGCTGAATCACACCTAGGTTTTATGAAGATGAAGATCCATAACCCCTATCTTATATTCTACTTTGATTGTGAAGGTGAAATCCTGGAGCCCAGCTAGCAGTGAGTTAATCTATCTGCTGTGTGGGCCCAGCACCGTTCCAAAACACTGAGAAAAGCTTAATTTTTAATTAAGCTTAGAAATTACTGTGAGATAAGGACCACTTCACACTCACTGCTTGCATGAGGCCATCCTGATTTGGGAAGTAGGACGTGTTAACAGCACGGACACAGCCCATCTTAGCCCCACGGGCTTTAGTGCCAGAAAGCAGCCCTGTAAATGTTTAATTGGTATAGGTGCAACCAATGGTACCCTCCCCTCTGCATCACTGTTATGAACTGGTCTTAGTCAAAAGTTCTCCATCCAACTGGTATACCTAACAGATGCTCAGTTTATTTTATTTCACTTTTTTCATGGAAAATCCCAAGGTGTTGAATTCTCCCCTTGCTGGATTTTCTGCAGGGGAACAGTCTAATATCTGGAGGCAACAAGACCATACATTAAGGAATGGGCTGTAAGCGAAACACGGTCAGCTCATGATTCACCCAGACAGACTCACCCTCCTCAGTTCTCACACTTCAGTCTTGCAGAACAAGAGTCCCACTGTTTAGCATCCCCCCTAATTCTTTGGCTTCTCACTATTTATACTTTGCAGGATTTATTCCAAGGGTGTAGGTGGTGGTGTTGGGAGATGGAATGGCTCTGTTTTTCATGAACAGAAGTTTTCAATGGGTAATTTACTACTGTATAATTAAGCTTCAGATTTTGTTTTCACTTGGAAATGTTTTAAAAAGGAAGCCAACTATCTGGTCAGATTTGTGATGCGCAGTTGATGAGAAACAGAAACCCAAGACGCTGATCAGAAATCCAGAAATGGTTCAACAGAAAGAGGTCTCGCATCCCCTGGAAGGAGGTGAGCAGAGGTTAGTAGTCCCAGTAAGCTTCCTGTATTGCTCCAGTAGATGTAGACAGCAGTTAGGAGAGAGCTCTTGTTTTGACCCACAAAGGGCTTCTTTCTATAGAGTCATGTTTTCCTCCTTGCTGATGCGGAAGAGGGTAAGGTTCATGATATGGTTATCAACAACTCGGCTGAACTAATCACTCCAAGCTCCTTCTGTGATTATTGGAGTCAGATAAGCTCCCTGTAGAAGCTCACTCAGGGAGCAAGTCAATTGTCCTGTCCTGGACACCTTCTTAAGAAAATCACATCCCAGGTACAACAGCCTGAAAGCCTGTAAGGACAGTTCACATGATGATAGCTGGTTCATCTCATCTTCTGAGATGTATTTGAGCCTCGCGGGTGTACTTGTCTCCTGGAGGTGTCATTACTGAGCATAGGGAGGACTGGACAACTACTTAGAGGAAATCTATTTAATTTGGCTGAAGTTATGAGATGTATCCTACGCAGAAATATGAAGCTGATGCTTCAGCAAGGTGCTTTAGCTCATGATGTTTTCCAGCTTGGAAGGAGTAATATAGCATTCCTGTAGGTGCATTACTCTGACCTCCTTTCCATCCCTAATGGTCTTGCTATTTGCATTTCAGGTCTACTGTATAGTCAATATACTGAGAGGTGCCTGTGCCCCAGTGAAATGACTAGAGAAAATCTAAGAGACCAGGCACTTTCTCACTTTCAGATCTTCATGAAGCTGTCTCTTCCTCTGGTTTTGCCCCCACACGAATGCCAGTTACACTCCTCCCATTCTATTTTAATGTTTACATCAGGCATTGCCATGGATAACCTCTTGGTTATCCAATGCAATAATCTTTATCAGAATTTTATCTCCTGCTCAGTGGCTTTTCCAAAACAAATAGGAGTCTGAGTTTCATAAGCCCTAGCTGCTAGGTAAGAAGCTCTAGTCTGGCTAATGAGGATTCCTACTTTTAGCAAGGATGACTCTCTGTCTGCAAGAAGAAAAAACACTTTGAAAACAGGTTATTCCATGTTCACCTTATACAGAGCTATCTACAGCTCTTTGAAAACTGTGGAACTTGTAAATGCAGGGTTTTGTGAAGGCCAGAAAAAAAAAAGAAAATCTCTAAGAAGCAAAGACAGACAACCAAAAGGTGAGTCCATGAGGGGCAGCAAATATAGTAATATCAGCAAGTCCCTAAATATTTTGTTTACAAAACATGAACCAGGAAAATGTCTATAGTTCAACTTTTCCTAGCTTTTTACTGCTAATGACTCTTCGAGACAGGTTGCTGGGCTATATGGTCTTCTGTTCTCCTGTATTTATTTATGGAGTGTCTGCAGAAGTCAGTGGTTTTGGTTAGCTGGGGTTAAGAAGGTCTGCCAATACTTGTGTTTCTATGGGCTGCTTCTTGGAGGAGCCCATCAGAGATTCAACTGAGATCCAGGTCTTACTGGGTGAGTTGTTGCAGAGACATCTGCCACTCTTTATATAAAGACAAATGGTATGAAACAAAGAACAGCAAAGAGACCTGGTCAAGGTCAAAGAGCACTGCAGTGCTAGAGGAACAACAGGCTCCATGTCCATCTATCCTAGGCCAGCATCTCAGCTGGATACACCACTGCAAAGAAGCCATTTGACCATAGTATCGTCCAGTAGAACAGTGTCTGCTTGCAGGGCTTTGTTTTTCCAAACATCGTAAAGAGCCTGGCCTTCCTCTCGAGTAACTCAGGTCCTTTCTAGGCACAAAAATAGCAAAGCAGGCCAGACCATGGAGCATGAGGCAGCCATTGCTATGAGTCGTCACTGTGAAGATCCTCTTTCTGAGGGTATGTCAACACAAGGGCTCTGAGAGGCTCTCCCAGGCCACATCTTTTTCCTTGGTATCTGGGGCTTGTTGATCCTGGCACACCACCTGGGAACAGGCAGGAGGCCAGCCTAACAGATTGGCATGTGTGCAGGCAGGGAAGGAAGCTGAGCATCTGGCTTTAAACACCGGGGCTCAGATTTCTCTAGGAGGGTGTTGACAGGAAAATGCATGCCGGCGCTCCGCTGCTGCAAGGACTGCGAACGGAGTAGGATGTCTCTGAGGGATTTGTTGAGACAATTTCACTTCTCAGGTCTTTCCTTCCTGCCTCCTGATCATCACTGAGCCATAGAAAAAGGGTCTGAAACAGCAAGTTCATCACTGGAGACTGAGCAATGGTAGAAGTCGCCTCCGTGAGCTCTAGAGGAGTTTGGATCTGTCAGATGAATGTCATGAGCCTCGGCAAGTGCAATTCTGTGTAGCTGATCACATTAAACTGGGTTTTATTGCTGGTGGACATCACTGCATGCCACAACTTCACTTCAGCTCTAAGGTCAACAACTGGTCACTAATGAAGAGCCCACATATGGCATCCTCCATGAAAAAGGAGCAGGACAAAGGAAAATAAACAAATCCTAAGAAACGAGTGATTAACTGAGATGAGGTAATGCATTCAACATACCCCTTATTTCCCTGACACCTTGGACTGGATTTATCTTACCACCTTTAGCCAACTAAAGCCAGGCAGACAGTTTAAGCCAGTCCTTTTGGCTTCCTCTATGCCCTAGGGAGTAAAAAGAGATCCCCTGGAGTTTTGACCATCTTGCCTTAACACAAATGAGGCAAATCATCTCCTGGAGGTGCCCTTGGCTACAGTGAGCTCAGATTTACCTTGGACCTCTTAGATGACTGACCCTAAACAAGATGAGTCCCACTCCATTATTACAATTCCCTTTTTCCATGTACTCAAAAGCAATAACTTTCTCACAGCTTTTGGCAGAATTCAGCTTCGTTAAACAGTCTGAGACTCTGAGACGAGAGCTTTTAATGGCAATGTATTATCTAGAAATGGCTGTCGCAATAATTTTGCTCCTTACTGCTCTAAAAGGCTTTCCAGAGCTGCTAAGGAATGGCAAGGTTATTTAATAGCACAGGCTTGGCTTCTGTAGAGGCAGCTGTTTAAATGACATCAGTATTACCAGTCACAAATTGAACCATGGTGGTATCTTTTCTGACTTATTAGGAATTGATGAACACAGAAATTACAAGGCTGAGGGGAGGGACCTTTACCGTCACAAAAATTGTGGTGCCACTTCCTCTAAGGGGTTCATTTGTCTAAGCAACGGCTCTGTGATGAGAATGGGTCTGGTGAGAACCCAAGTAACAAAGCTATTTGTGCTCAGTTACAACCGTTGTGGAGGGGAAGGGAAGTATGTTTGTCAATGGAAATTTTTCCATTCCAACACTAAGTGTTTTTCACTGGGAGAGTTGATAGGAAAACAAAGCCAAAATATTTCGTCCTGTAGATAGAACTTTTTTTAATTTATAGTTGTCAAGAAATAAATTGATTTAAAGAATTAAATACTCTGGTGATTTTTTTCGAAGAGTAGAAAATCAAAATGTGTCACAATAAAACAAAAATGAATGCTGACAAGCACTCTCTTAGCTCTGCCAAAAATTGTCACCAAAACTAAGAATGTTTTCCAAAGCCTTCTTCCTCCTAAATCTTAGATCAGTGCCCTCACCATAAGACCATCTTTCCCCTCAGGAATAAACATGACAGGAAAGACAAAGAGCATCAATTAAATTATCCAGAATGGTGCTGGCACAGCCAGAGGAGCTGTGGGCATTTTGTGGGTTTCAGAAGTGAGTCTAGATGGTCTTTGTGGTTTGCACACATACGTAAACCGGTGAGAGTCCACAGATCTGGCTTTTCCTGCTGGCTCTCCCAAACATTTGTGGTTTAATTTTGGACAGGTTCCCATCCACAAGCCATTCCTCAGTTTCTCCACCCTTTGAGGATTCTACAATCCCTTTCTCATGCAGCTGGGAAGTTTTATAGGCTCCTGAAAGTGGGGAGAACAACTAGACTTGATAGATCCAGGCTCCATGAGGACCTTATTTTGGGTAATAACAACCCCCTGCAAAGCTCCAGGCTTGGGGAAGAGTGGCTGGAAACTGCCTGGTGGAAAAGGACTTGGAGGTGTTGATCAACAGCTGGTTAAGGATCAGCCAGTGTGTGCCCAGGTGGCCAAGAAGGACACTATCATCCTGGCACAAGCCAGCACTAGTGTGGCCAGCAGGACAAGGGAAGGGTTTGTACCCCTGGACTTGGCACTGGAGAGGCCACACCTTGAATCCTGGGTTCAGTCTTTCCAAGAAGGACATTGAGGGGCTGGATCACGTCCAGGGAAGGACAACAAAGCTGGAGCCAGAAAAGGGCAACGAAGCTGGGGAAGGGTCTAGAGCACAAGTCTGGTGAGGAGCAGCTGAGAGACCTGGGGTTGTTGAGCCTGGAGAAAAGGAGGTTCAGAGGAGATCTTCTTGCTCTCAACAACTCCCCAGACGGACATTTGAGTGAGGTGGGGGTTGGTCTCTTCTCCCAAGGAACAAGTGATAGGACAGGAAATGGCCTCAAGTTGTGCCAGGGCAGGTTGAGGTTGGACATAAGGACAAATTTATTCCCTGAAAGGGTTGTGAAGGGCTGTCCCAGACTGCCTGGGGCAGTGGTGGAGTCTCCATCCCTGAAGGGGTTTCAAAACCATGGAGATGTGATGCTGAGGGACATGGTGTAGTGGTGACCTGGCAGTGCTGGGTTAACAGTTGGACTTGATGATCTTAAAGGTCCCTTCCAACCAAAATGATTCTATGATTCTATGATTTTATATGATGGAGAAGCCGTGTATTAAATGCACATCTTATCAGTTCCTAAAGTGAGAGACTGAACCAGACATTCCTGCAGCTACACACACAGGGACTCAAGGTAGAAACATGCCATGCATAGTTTAGGTACAAGACAGATTGTTCCCTGAAGAGAGCCTTCTCCCCAGCTTTCCACAAAGCACTGCTGGTTTCCATGAGATGTGATGCCCTGGGGAGAAGGGGCGGTGGACAAAGAAGAAACCTGCTGGATGTGCTCAGGCAAGGGAAATGGTATGTAAATCAGAGCTGTCATCCCTTTCCTAACCCGTGCTGCAGCACATACTTCTGTCCGAAAGTATGTTTATACTGGAAAACAGATATATGTCCAGATTGCAAATATATATAAGTGAAAGCGTAGGGACAAGAGCCAACACTTCTTCACCTCAGACCCTGGTATCTGAATTATCCTGGATTTTATACCTGGGCTATAAATAAATACTCTAGTCCAAATACACACACACACACAGTTGTACAGTCACAGATGTGAGAAGATGGCTGAGAAGATTGGGAAGATGGCTCTCCTGCTGCCAGAGGCAGTTTGGTTTCTGTCCTGCACTTCAAGCATGGTGAACATCAAGCAGGTGCCCCTCCAGAGCATTAACCTAGCTTGCAAGTGGCAAATTTAACTTCCAGCATTCTATCACTGCTGCTTTGAGCTGAGCTCCTTCAAAGTCATCCAGGTGTCCATGCTCCATGTGTCACAGCAATTCTGACATCTGTCCTCAAGCAAAGCCACTCTGGGGTCTACGCTCTGCACCACTGCATCAGTGCTTTGGGTTGTGAAGGTTGTTATCCCAGGAGAAGTGCCAGGCCTGAGCTGGTTGAAGATCTAACCACAGGTCTTCCTAAATTAAAGGACAGTGTCTGCTCTTTTCAGGTAGGGCCTAGTACTGAATTTGCAGGAGATGGGTCTCAGTCCCATGTCCTTGGAGTCTGTGTTTGATAACAGAATGGCGGACTTAAATGTAGGCTTGTCATTGAACAGCAGTTGGCTTGGATGCATGGATAAATGAACTTTAAGCTAGTTCTTCTGGGGCAAATGCCAGAAAGTTAAGGGACTGTTAGAGATAATGCTGACCAGAACTAGGTCTTCTAGAACACAGGTTTCTCCTGGAAGCTGGTCACAACACTGCTACAGACAGAAGGGTTTCAGGTGTTTGCCACCGCCTGGTTACACAGCATCTTGTGCTTTCCATAGGTCAGCCCGGAAGGTCAATGACATCCTGGGCTGCATCCCCAGCAGCATCGACAGCAGGGTGAGGGAGGGGATCCTGCCCCTCTGCTGCGCTCTGGGAGACCCCCCTGCAGTGCTGGGGCAGCTCTGGAGTCCTCAGCACAGCAGAGACATGGACCTGGTGGAGCAGGGCCACAGGAGGCCCCAGCAATGATGGGAGGGCTGGAAGCCCTCTGCTGGGAGGCCAGGCTGGGAGAGTAGGGCTTGTTCAGCCTGGAGAAGAGAAGGCTCCAGGGAGACCTTCTTGGTGCCTTTCAGGACTTAAAAGGGGCCTATAAGAAAGATGGGCCTGTTGCAACAGGACAAGAGGTGATGGTTTAAAACTGAAAAAGGGGAGATTCAGACTAGACAGAATGAAATAATTTTTGACACTGAGGGTCATGAGACCCTGGCCCAAGTTGCCCAGAGAAGTGTCAGATGTCCCATCCCTGGAAACATTCCAGGTGAGTTTGGATGGGGCCCTGAGCTACCTGATGCACTTGAAGGCATCTCTGCTCACTGCAGGGGCATTGGACTAGAAGGCCTTGAAAGATCCCTTCCAACCTAAACCATTCTATGATTCTACCATCCTAAGCAATGCAACAGGTCCAGCTAGGCTCCTTTGAAAGTAGAGCTTCATAAACAAGGATGTCTTCATTAAAATGCTTGCTCCTGCTTGGCTACTCCCCTGTAACTGACAATGCCAGCCACCAAAAAAAGATGAAAATAAAAATTTGAAAACTAAAGGACAAGCTTGTGTGTGAGGGAGCCCAAAGAGAGAGCCAGTCATGTGTCTCCTGCTCAATTTGTGAACCTCAACATGTCTATCTTGGTTAATTAATACATTTGCATGCTGCAAGCAACACATCAGCCATGCTAAAACCTTGGGTTTTGTGATCCTCTTTTGGGCCCATCAGTCAGGGGCAAAGGGTGGGGCCGAAAGGAGAGTTCCCATCTTCCAAGGGAAAGGGATCTGCCCATTGCAAAGCTCCAGAGACTGCGGACAGCCGCAGCCAAGGATAAAGAGCTGTAGTCTGGAGGGAGTTCCTGCAGGAGTGAACTCACACGCTGTAAAGCAGCAAGTGCTTAAGGCCAGACCCCATAAATCCACCAAATTAGATGCTGGTGACATTATAGACCCGTTTTGTTAGTTTTTCCAGCTGAGCTGCAGACCACAGAAAATGATTTATGCTCCAAGAGTTGGGATGGTGGGGGAAGGGAGAGCAGGATGGGGGGAAGGGGGCAAAGGGGAGCATTTACATCTCTAATTGATTCTTTTCTTCAGGAAGGAGGAGAAAAATACAAGAGTAACTTTTTCTTGATGGTGGGAGGATGAAAAATGCAAACAGAGGGTGAGGGGGAAGCAGAAAGAAAGATCTAAAAATCTGTCTGAGCTGCATCTGGAAGGGAGTGAGGCACCAGCTACCCTGGAAGGGGCAGAGCACAAGCTGTGGCAAGGACGAAATAGAGGAGAAGGGTAGATCTGGGCCCAGGGTTCACCACATGCACAGCACACCAGCTTGTAGGAACATTATGCAGAGCTCCTTGGCCACTGATAAAGTCTTAGTAGAAGACAACCTTGAGAATATGACCAAAGTGCTTCTTCCTCATCTTGAAATCTAGGCACCAGTGTCTATGTCGTTGACACAGAGCTAAGCTGGGGGGGAAACAAACCACCTTGGCTTTAACTTGACTAGAAAACCAAACTGTAGGTGAGAGTAACTGCTTGTGTGAGAAAAACTTCAGAAATCTGACAGAACACTCTTGCCTCTCAGTATTCACCTGGGCTTTGAAGGACAACAAAGACGTATCCAAGGGTCTTCCACAGCTGAGACTAAATTGAGTCACTCTCCATGCATGTTACCAGGTCAGAGATGGAGGTCCTACAAAAACAAGGGAGATGATCAGTCCTTCAAGACCTGCACCGCTCATTCCTGAAACAGTCACCTGCAGAAGGAGTGTTATGCAGTGATAAGATCCACCGAGCTGTGAGTCAGACATGGCTGGGTCTTCTACTGACCACTGCTGAGTAGGTTACTTAAATAACCAACTAAAACCCAGCACATGATTTCTCCATCATATTTACAAATTAAGGATGATCACAAATTTTCCCTTCTGACCAGTCTGTGATAGAACTTTTGGGGAGTTTTTTCAGCTAAATAAACTCTTTAACACCTTGCAGAAAGGATCTTTTCCTGTGAAGTGAAAAGACAAACAGAGGAATGTTTACTCTTCAATCAAAACAATATCAATTTTCACTTTAAAAACTATTTTTTTGTTGTTAAATGACTAAAAGTCTATTTCCTTCAAAATATTACCTCTAAGCACAATGGGAACTTCTCACTGAGCTTTTCTGCTACCTCAAGTTGTGTTTATGGATCTAGACAGACATCCCACATTACATTAGATATCAGTGGTGCCTACATGCAGTTCGTCACCCCAAAGCTGATACCTTAAATAGGTCAAATACATCATACACTAAATATTTCTCTGCCCTGGATAATTCAACTGTAGAGATTTAAAGTGAAGTGAGTCAAACCCTGCCCTGTACGAATCTCAATTCTTGAGCATGAGGGCTGCTGCTGACAGCAACAGTTTGAATTTACCACTAATTGCTTTACCCAAGCTTCATAGTAATTTCTGGGTAACTCCATAGTAACTTCTTTGCCTGTGAAAGCTGCCACAGCATTGGCGTCTTATGATGGATTTTTCCTAAGATGAGCAGATCGTGGCTGTATTGGGTCTTGTTGCGATGGAGTTAACATTCCTCATAGTGCTGTGCTTTGCATTTCTAGCCAGAAAGGTGCTGGTAACACCCCAGTATTTTGGCTACAGCTGAGCAGTGCTCCACAGCATCAAGGCTGTCTCTCCAATCCACCCACCAAAGGCCAGGAGGCAATGGATGGGCAAGAGGTTAGGAAGGGACATAGCCAGGACAGCCGACCCAAACTGGGCCATTCCACGCTATATGATGTGCTCAGCAATAAAAGTTAAGAGAAAGGAGAAGGTCAGGGAGGACACTATCAAGATGTTTGTCTTCTGAAGCAACCACTTTGCATAAGGAGGCCCTGCTTCCTAGGAAGAAGCTGGACATTGCCTGCTGATGTGGAGTAGAGAATAAATATTTTTGCTTTTCTTTGCTTCCACATGTGGCTTTTGCTTTTCTTCACTAAATTCCCTTTTTCTTGACTCATGAGTTTTTCATCTTATTTTCTCCCTTATCCAACTGAGAAGAGGCAGTGAGAGAGTGGCTGGGTGGGCACCTGGCAGCCAGAAAAGGTCTACCCACCACCATGGTTGTACATGGCCAATAGAGCAATGAAATGTGAGCAGAGCCTCACCATTGTGTTAAAGTTCTTGGCTGTGTCTTCAAAAGGGATTAGGGGCTCCAAAGGACCCTGCCAGAGGGCACATGCTTAGGGCAAGCAGCTGAAGAGCATCACATGCTACCTTCAAGCAACCTGGTAAGTCTTCCAAAGGACATGTGTGCTCTTGTTTTCTCTTTCCCTCAGGTTGTTCCCAGGAAAAATGAAGGTTAGAGTGGATGTGGAGAAGGCTGATAAAAAAAAATTAAAATACTATTATAGCATTTTTGTAGGGGACTAGAGACTGGGTGATGAAGTCATTTGCCAAGGGCACATGGAAAGTTCTAGACAAAGTTAGGACTTAATCAGGGAGCTCTGGAATAGCAGACCACTAGTTCATCCTCTCCTTTCTCAACACATATAAAAAGGATTATTTTTTCTTTCCTTCTTTTTTCCAGTCCTACATTTCTCTTTCCTAGCTGGACCTGAATTCACATCCTTGTTATCTAACATTGCTCAGCATCCTTGATCACAGTCTTAATCATAACTTCATCTACTGGAAAACACCCACAACCACTTTGGAGGCAGTGTGGAACACATGGGTAAATCACAGCTGTTTTCCAAGTTACCTGTTGAATTCTTCTCCCACCAAAAATTCCTCCCTGTTGCTGGATTTTCATTACTTTCAAACTCTAAGCATATTTGTTAGCTTGGTTTTTACATAAAGGACTCCTGCCCACCCTCCAATCTCTCCTCTCTGTCCACCTGTTGCTGAAGAGGTTTCTCTGACTAGATGTAGATTTCTGCAAAGCAGATGTTGCCATCTGGCCCACGTTCCTAAATGAATTAAGATCGATAGCTGAGGGAAGCATTTCATCTCCTCCGTAAATGGATATCTAAAAAGAGGTCTAATTAATTAATGGCAACTTACAAGTGATAATTCTTTCCACTGACTACAAAGCAAACAAGGGACAATCAGCTTAGACAGAGGCCTTAACACAGTAGATATCTAAAATGGGATGAGACAGATCTCACTCATTGAATTTTCTTTCTCACAATCTGAAGTATGCACTGTTGAGTTTGTGCTTTCTCTCAGTCTAGTACTTCTGACATTCAAAGCAGAATAGGATATACTGTGTATGTAAATAAAAGGGGATTTTTCAAACAGACAGACAAAAAGAGTCCTGTTACCTTCCCATTTCACAAGAAAAACAGAAATGTGAGACGAGCAACTTTTTTTCCCTATGAGGAAGTTTGTGGAAGAGACTGGAGACGCATCTACTTCAGATTAGGTTAGATATATAATTGGAAAAGTAGGTCCAAGCTGAAATGTCAACCTTTTGGTCAAAAGACGCACACCACACAGAATCATAGAATCATCATTCTCATAGTGAAGAACTTCTTCCTAATTTCTAATGCAAATCTCCTCTCTTCCAGTTTGAACCCATTACTCCTCTTCCTATCACTACAAACCCTTGTAAAAAGTCCCTCCCGAGCTTTCTTGTAGACCTCTTTTAGATACTGGAAGGCTGCAAGAAGGTCTCCCTGGACCCTTCTCTTCTTCAGGCTGAATAACCCCAACTCTCTCAGCTTCTCCTTGAAGAAGAGGTGTTGTAGCCCTCAAGGAAGACTGAAGAATATAGGTAAGTCTATAGATAAGCTACTACATGCAGATTCCCTTACTAAACTACAAATGAGCAGTGAGTAATGAGCATATCTCTTCTCATCCAGTTCCTACTCCTACTTTAGGATGGGATGGGCTGCACCTATGGACTCCAGCTCATTCTGGAGCTCTATCAACCTGGAAGGAAACAGGTTATCAGGGCAGATGTAGATGTCTGTATTTAATTAGATAAATTCCATGCTAGAAGCTTGATCTTCACAGTTGGACACAGGCAAGTTGTACTTAAGACCATCATATGATACACACAGAGAAATGGAGCAAGAAGACATGATGAGACCAGAGCCATAAATCACACAGCTACTGCCTTTGCTCATGCAATTCTGACAACCACATAGAAAGCTTTGAAAAAACAAGATATTGTCATTCGATTAGTAAAAAAAAAAAAAAGAGGTTGAATAACAAGGGAGAAAAAAATAGCTGAAACGAGATTTGGAACGTTTTCTTTTCTTGACTGCCATCTTGACATGTGAAGGAAAGGGATCAGCATTAAAATGAAAGGAAATAGTTTCCCCTCTGCTTTTTGTAAATATCCGAGTGGAACATTTTGACCTGATTTGACAGATTTTGACGAGCTCATGTTGTGACGTGAGTGTCGGGTTGCCCAGCAATGCCAACCCATACAAGGAAGCAGGCAGGATCCTGCATTCAAAAAGGCTTCGGGTGCAAATAAGGGCTGTATTCTGCGAGTAGTCCAGAGTCAACGGGAAGTTTGGAGATCAAGGAGGAAGCATTAGCCTTTATGAGGTGAAATACTTAGTAACCACCATTTAAAGACTAAAATATCTATTCAAATATGCCTCTTTTTTATTTACCCAGTGATTTATAGCTCAGCTCACTTTGCAGCAATAAAGTTTGTTCTTGCTGTGACCAACTGAAGTAGCCTTTGGGTGTTGCATGTTTTCTCATCCTCTTCTCTTCTTTGTTCCTTATACTGGACTTTCTTTTTATATCTCCCTTATTGCAGTAAGTCTAAGGACCATGTGGGTTTCACGCCCACCTTTACAGCCATTACACCCACAGAATCACCAGTGTTGAAAGAGTTCAGACCAACGTGGCCTCCCAGGGCTTTCAAGCTAACAGTTTGGATAAGACATCAATGGAAATGAGGAGGGACAATCTTTCAGAGAAAAGGTATCAGGGTGCCTCCAAATTTAAGCAATCATCACAGTTATCAGCTTGTTGAGAAATTTACCACAGCAGCCACAGATTATAAAAGTATAAAGCCAGAAAGATGGATAGAATCACAGCATAGCAGAATTGTTGGAAAAGGCCCCTTCAAGATCATCAAGTCCAACCACTATCCCAGCACTGCCAGGTTATCACTGAATCAGTACCACATCTCCACAGCTTTGAAACCCCTCCAGGAATGGGAACTCCACCACTGCCCTGGCCAGCCTGGGACAGCCCTTGACAACCCTTTCATGGAAGAAATTGTTCATGTCAACCAAAAACTCACCTGGTGCAACTTCAGGCTGTTTCCTCTTGTCCTGTGGCTTGTTCCTTGGGAGAAGAGCCCGACCCCACCTGGCTCCAACCTCCTGTCAGGGAGTTGTGCAGAGCCAGAGGTCTCCCCTGAGCCTCCTTTTCTCCAGGCTCAACACCCCCAGCTCCCTCAGCTGCTCCTCACCACACTCCTGCTCTAGACCCTTCCTCAGCTTCGTTGCCCTTCTCTGGCCACGCTCCAGCCCCTCAATGTCCTTCTTGGAGTGAAGGGTCCAAAACTGACCCCAGAATTCGAGGGGTGGCCTCCCCAGTGCCCAGTCCAGGGGGACAATCCCTGCCCTGGTCCTGCTGGCCATGCTAGTGCTGATCCAAGCCAGGATGCTGGTGTCCTTCTTGGCCACCGGAGCACACGCTGGCTTATATTCAGCTGAATCCACTCTATGGGACTTGTGACAGCCCCCAGTGAAAGCTTAGCCCACAAGAGCATTAGAAACACTTGAATGAGGAAAGGTAAAGGTGTTGCCTGATTGAGCAGGTGGAAGGGTTCTGTGTTATTACATCTGGAGGAACAGGGTGCTAGGACTTTTCCCAGGGTTCAACGCATAATTCAAATTTACTAATTGCACAATTACTGTGTAGGGAGCAAGGCTTCATTATATTTTCTTAAGACCCATCTTTGCTGTGAGAGTAAGACTCTTCCAGGTCTAGGCCAGAGCATGAAAGGAGGGGAAATTATTTCCGCTGTGCATGCACGTAAGAGTGGATTTTGCTGAAAGAAAGTGTGAATTTTGAGCATTTTTCTGAGCATGTTGTTCTCATCTCATCCCCCAGCTTGCTCCAAGGCAGGGCTAATTCCCGCATCCTGGGAACATTAAGTCAATTGTTTGTCCAATTACCCAGGTGAGTTCACACTTGCAATGCGCTCGCTTTTACCTGAGGCTGCAGCTGGGCTCCAGGCAGGTCCTTGCTATCCCCTATTTTTATCCACCCAGGCATTGTTCCCTGTAGTATTTTCCTCTGGCATAGTTGGGCAACCCACCACAAATCCTTGGGAAAGACTGACCTCTTCTGGGAAGCCAAAATGCAGCTGCTCAGGGAACTTGAAACCAGCCATTGTGCCCTGGAATTTCCCCCGGGCATTTTGGGCAGCGAAATCTTGGCATTGGCTGCCAAACCTTTTCGAAGACTTTTCTGGAGATGCTTTCTTAAAGATGCTTTCTACTTGCTGCCTGTTTAAAACCCAAAGGATTGTGGGCTTGCACTAGCTAACTTTATATTCTCCTTCACATCTCTCACACTTATTTTTAAGTTCAGCACAGTTTCCTCAGCCACTCAACTGTGTATCATGCTCCAGCTTCTGCTTCTGCTTCTTCCCTAATGTTTCAGCTCTCTTCCTGGTGCTCAGCATTGGTCATAATCCCAAAGTCGCAGGTGCTTCCATGAAAATGATCAATCCCTTTAGCATGCTGACACTTTATTGTAGCCAGCAGGTCAAGGGAGATTCTTCTGCCCCTGTACTCTGCCCTAGGGAGGACATCTGTGGAGTATTGGGTCCAGTGCTGGGCTCCACAGTTCAAGGGAGACAAGGAGCTGCTGGAGAGAATCCAGTGGAGACTGAGGAGATGCTGAGGGGCCTGGAGCATCTCAGTACCAAGGAAAGGCTGAGAGCCCTGGGGCTGTTGAGCTGGAGAAGAGAAGACTGAGAGGGGATCTGATCAATGCTGATCAAGAGCTCAAGGGCAAGAGGATGGGGCCAGACTCTTGTCAGTGGTGCCCAGTGACAGGACAAGGGGCAATGGGCACCAGCTGGAACCCAGGAAGATCCATCTGGCCAGGAGGAGAAAATTCTTTGCTGTGAGGGTGGCAGAGCCTGGCGCAGGCTGCCCAGAGAGGTTGTGGAGTCTCCTTCTCTGGAGAGATTCCAAAGGCGCCTGGACACGATCTGGGCACCCTGCTCTAGGTGACCTGATGGAGCAGGGGGTTTGGACAAGATGATTTCCAGAGGTCCTTTCAAATCCCTACTATTCTGTGAGGGCCTGAAACTTTTGAAAGATCTCTGCACTAATTACATCCACATCACCCAGAGCATCACCAAGGTGTAAACACGGGTCTTTGAAATAATATAATAGTGCAGTTAATAGGTGCACTGGTCTTTCACTTGGGGTGGAGTGCTGCACTTTACACTTTATGTGTTCTCTGGTACTCTCAGACATTGCTTTTCTTCTCCAGGTATCACAGGGCACAGCCACACTCCCAGGCATTTGCAGAGTGTTTCCAATGGCCGGAAAACCATCTTGATCGTAGCTTAAGGGCACGGTGCCAACAGGCAATCTGTTAATTAAGAGATAACAGGTCAAGCTGCCGACAATCCCTTCTGTAAGGTGCTGTGTTTCCCCCAGCATATTCATGTTGGAGCATCTTCCCGTACTTTGGTATCAGCAGCACTAACATTTGTCATCTCCCAAAACACAGAGCTTTTCTCCAGCCTCAGAGGTGCCAGTCCTGCCAGGGATGCCTGGATGAAGCTGGCCGGCTGAAGCCACATGTCCTATGATGTTTTCTTGTGCTCCCAAGATATGCCAGTCACCAGGACAGCCTAGACTGAGATATGGCTGTGGGGTTTGTGTGCATGCCATAGAATAATTTGGATTGGAAGGGACTTTTCAAGGCCACGTAGTCCAAACCCCCTGCAGGGATCAGGGACATCTGCAACTAGAGCAGGTTGCTCAGGGCCTCATCCAGCCTCACCTGGAATGGTTCCAGGAATGGGGCATTGACCACTTCTCTAAGCAACCTGGGCCGGTATCTCACCACCTTCATCATAAAAAATGTCTTCTTTAAATCTAGTCCAAGGCACTGCCATCAGGGCCCTGTCCACACCAATGGCTATTACCAGCCACATTTGGGACATCCACCCCACGTCAGGCTGACTAGGAGCAGCAATTTGAGCTTATATCCAGCTCCTGGGCTGATGGGTGGAGGGTCTGCAGATGATCAGGGCAATTAAGGTGCATTGGTGCATTCATGGCCTTGAAATACATGTCATATGGAGGACACAAATCTAAGCAGGGATTTTTAGGAGAGATACAGTCTCTTTGCAGCTCTGGCTTTACAGGCCTAGGCACCAGAATCATAGAATTCTTTAGGTTGGAAAAGACCCTTAAGATCATCAAGTCCAACTGTTAAGCTAACAGTACCAAGTGTTAGAAGGACATCTGAAAATGGACGTGTCCCCTGAGCTTGCAGAACCACCTGTTTCTTGCACTCCAATTAAATGAACAGTAACTTTCCAAGTGCTGTGTAAATTCTCCGTCAGAGCTTAGACGGTTCTTTACACTTCAACGCCTTTAAAAGCCCAGCTTTGACATGTCTACTCTGTTTCACTGTCCCTCTCGAATGCAAATTATGAAGGGACATAAGAGCCAGGTCCTGGCATGCGCTCCTTTTTGTACTGTGAGCCAGCTCTGGCAGAGGAGACTTTGGAAAACCGAGTGACCTGCTAAGGCTTGTCCCAGGTTTCTTACAGATAACAATGGCCTCAAACTTGAGGTTTAATGAAATCTCTTAATCCATCCATATTTAGAATCACAGAATCATTTTGGTTGGAAGGCACCTTTAAGATCGAGTCCAACTGTTAACCCAGCACTGCCAGGGCACCACTAAACCATGTCCCTCAGCACCACATCTATATATCATTTAAATCCCTCCAGGGATGGTGACTCCACCACTGCCCTGGGCAACCTGTTCCTGGGCTTCAGAGCCCTTTTGGGGAAGAAATTTTTCCTAATACTTCCCCTGGCACAACTTGAGGCTGTTTCCTCTTGTCCTAGTGATGGATCATGTTTTTAGTGAGATTTAGTGATGGACTACCTGTGTTTTCCAGCTAGGTAAAAGTGCAGTCTTTGAATCTTGCTACATTGCTGTACTAGTCCTCTCCATGGTCTACTCCATAGTGTGTGGAAAAGCATTTCCTTTTATCTCATTTTAATTTCCCCATCTTTTTATTTATGCTGACTGTATCACCAAGGCGTTTTTGCCATGGGTCAAGTGGTGTGTATGTACACCCATTTAGGCCAAAATATGGTCCCATCCAAGGGAGTTCACTCATTACTCCTGCTACAGCTACAGAGGGGGGAAGAGAGAAGACCATTGGCTTCAACTGGTATTTTTGGCCACATGAGGAATTATCACCCACTAAAATCAAGTCAGAGAGAGAGAGGGCTTTGCAGTTGACTCAAGGTGAATAAGAGGATACTGAACTGCCCAGTCTAGTTGGTATGATCCATGCCCACCAAGAGCTCAGTGGGTTCCAGTAGCATTTGACAAAGACCCTCAGAGGTTACAGGGGATGGGACAAGCAACCAGCAATATTTGCCTGTATGGAGAACAAACATCCAAGCAAAGCAAGTCTTTCTAGGCCAGGGTTATTGATATTAAAACCACAGAACTTAATTAAAAATGAAAGTAATTAAAGCCAGATGCATGAAAGCACTTTTTTTTTTTTTCCCTGCATACCATGTTGTAGACTCATAGCATGACTCACAGGGAGAGAGCAGAAAGTCAAGGTGACTGGGAATGTTCAAGGAGTGATTATCTGGGATCATTAGTGGGGTTGGTGGGCGGCAGCTATAAACTGGGAACAGGTCCTGATGAGGTGCATGGCCTTTAACTCCTCTGGTATGTAATGAGAGCTGTAAATCTCCCCATTACAGGCAGTGGTGATGCGGCTGTATTCAGCCAGCAGCCTTGCTTTAATCTCTTTGTGACATCAAGAGAAGAGGAGGGGGACTCTTGCTCCAGAATCTGAGTGATCTGAGCCTCCTGAAACGGGCGAAACTACCCATTTTCATGTGGGAGTTACATGCAGTGATATGAAGGCTGAAAAGTCAAATTCTGATCCAAAGAGCTTTGGTATGAACCCTGAGGAACTGCACGAGCTTCCAGGGATTTACACCTCTCACACCAGAGCCTGGAGTTTCATATCTAAAATCCCTGAGCTTGCCCACAGCAATTTTCTCCCCTTTCTGTACACGTCTGAATGTTTCAGAGAGGAGATACACTGTTCGTATGGTACCACAACACTGATCTAACCTGTGGTCACCCAGGTATGAAACTCAAGGCTGAGATGACCTCTGTGTGCAATAAGTCCTCTTGCCAGGTGCTGACACTGAGTTATATATGAGCTAAACCGACAAGTGTCTTCTCTCTGTGCCTCGGTGTCCCTCACTGCAAACTTGGGGCTGCTCGTGTTCTCCAGCATGTAGTGGATTGTCAAAATTAATTAGGACTTAATACCTGGAGATATCTAAAAGATATGTAGAAGTGGTGCTGAGAGACATGGTCTAGCGGTGGACTTGACGGTGCTGGGTTAACGGTTAGACTCGACAATCTTAGAGCTCACTTCCAACCAAAACAATTCTGTGATTCTATGATTTTACCTAACATTAAATTAGTTTTTACCTAATATTAAATTAGTTTTTACCTAATATTAAATTAGTATTTACCTAATATTAAACTAAACAAGTCAGGGAAGAAAAGTTAGGTGGCATGAAGCAGCCAGGAGGTTATAGTTACTCTGAGCAGGACTCTTTTCACAGACTTCATAGTCTACCTCCCCCAGCTATCGTGGCTGAAAACCACTTTAATTCTTGAAAACGCTGGGTTTGTACAATAATTTTCTAGCTCTACTCAGTCCAAATTAATTGGATTCATTTATACAGCTAGCCTGGGCTCGCTCATCAGCTAGAGATGTCCCAACATGACCAGTGCCATCCACTGGGCTGGAGACAGGACTTTCCACTTGCCTCTGGCAACCGAGGATTTTGACAGTTATAAATCCAAAATCTGAAATCTTCTGGCATTTCTCAGCTCTCCTGGACAACAACCCCTGAGCTTGCCTGGTGTAACACTTTCTGCTTCTGGCAGCAAGAGCACTTATGTGCTGCGATGAGATTGCCTACAAATCATTGGCTTCAAATGGACCACATCTCTGAAAGGAATTTCCACAGCTTTTCTGGGCACCGATCGCGAGGTTATTAGCCATCTGCAAATCCAGACTGATTATGAGCTCACCACCTCGCTGGGCTATCTCGTATTGCAACCGCCTAATTTTCAGCCTCAGTTTTTCCCACTTCTGGAGTTGTACACGTTCCCCAGTGACTATCTCCATGAGCGATAAATCACTTCTGTGACTTCCTGTTCCAAAATTTGCCAGATTCAAGCCAATATCAATCCTTATCTATCCTTTCACATGTCTATTAAATATTGAGTAGCCCCTGTTCCCCCAATATTAACTCCAACGCTCAAGCCCAAAGAAGAAGTTGCAGTTAACCCTTGTTCCTCCAGCCGTTTGGATGCCACTTTTCCATCTAATCTTTTCCAGTTTATGTATATGCCTCTTTCCCAAACTGGGTGAATGATTTTGGATAAACACACTAGACACAGATGGCCAGTCTTGGCAAGCTTTAAATTTTTTTTTCAAGGGATAAAAAAAAGTCTTCTCTTGGTGGCCAGCTTTCAGAATATTCCCAGGAATTAACAAAAATGCCTTTGTTAAGTTTTTATTATTTTCAAGCTCCCTCAATTTGCAAGCTAAATGTGTATTTTTCCCTTGGTTCTTCCTCGCTGGCTCATGTTGTAATTGTTGTTCTTTCTGCAATGCTTGAGGCTCTTTGTCCTGTCGTTTTAAGTCCTCTTTTATAAAATCTTGGATGCCTTCGTGTTCCGTGCATTGCTCCATTATTTCCCCCTTGAAGAACAAGCCACAGTTTCCCTTTTTGGACACTAGAACACATCGCCAGTGCCAACATTGGCATTCTGCACCCTGAGATATTACCCAATATTTGGGATTTTGAGCAATGAGGCTCAGGTATTGCAAGGAGGAGATCTGTGAATTTACGGTGACTGCAGCTAAGATTCCATTTCCCAGAATGTGGCAGCAAAATGTTCTTTTGCACAGTTCAAACTCTCCGTCTAAGTAGCAAAAATGTTCTCTCATTTAGAGTTTTTTTTCTCACATTCAGCATGGGGTTTATCCCTGTCTCCTTGGCATTCCTGAATACACACCTGCATTTATAACTAGACCCAAACGAATCCTACCATTGCTGTAGCTAAACTTCTAACTTAGCAAATAGGGTCTGATAATTCCATACTTCTTTCTGTAAAGAAATTTAATGGATATTCGTTTGCATTTATCCCAAAAGATTGGTAAGCTTCCCTAAAAATATTTTAACACTGTGGCAATGACCAGTATAATTTAGCCGTTAGACCGGCTGCCTGAGCCTGAGAGGTCCATACTGCTAACAAGTGGAGGTCCTGCTCTCTCCTCTCTCTCTCCTATTCCTTCCTTGCCTCAATGAGAAGAAACACTCTGTGTTTTGCTGCTGTAAAGCTGCGACTGTAGTTTTTCGTGTTCTGCAGCTACATTGTTTTACCACTCCCAGTTTAAGTCATAAGAATGTCTTTAAAATCATTAGAATGATAGAATCATTTTGATTGGAAGAGACCTTTAAGATCATTTAGTCCAACTGTTAACCCAGCGCTGCCAGGTCACCACTAAACCGTGTCCCTCAGCACAACATCTCCACAGCTTGGAAACCCCTCCAGGGATGGGGACTCCACCACTGCCCTGCCCAGCCTGGCACAGCCCTTCACAGCCCTTCCCACCAAGAAATTGTTCCTCATGTCCAATCTCAACCTGCCCTAGCACAATATGAGGCCATTTCATCTTGTCCTCTTGCTTGTTCCTTGGGAGAAGAGACCAACCCCACCTCACTCCAAGCTCCTTTCAGGGAGTTTTCAAGAGCAAGAAGGTCTCCCATGAGCCTCTTTTTCTCCAGGCTCAACATCTCAGGTCCCTTAGCCACTCCTCACGAGACACATGCTCTAGACCTTTCACCATTAACACTTTAATCAATAAAAAGCCAGGACTTTGGGCTTTGATCATTGCCTTCTTGAGACTTTCTCTGTAATTACACGGGCTAGGAATATGCTTCTGGCTCTCAATGAAATCTGAGGCTTTCCCCAGATCACCAGATTCCAAGAGCTGGCATTTTCTCAGAAAAGAAGAACAAAAAGAAGCATAAAACACTTCAAAACTTGTTTTGATGAGTGAGCAGTTGTGTTTACTGCACGCTTGCTTTGTTGCTTCTGATCTGTTTTGAAACCTGCATGTTTGAAGTCCTTAAACACTTGCTTATCTTGGAACATAACTTACCACTGACTTCTACGGGAATGCTGCTGCACTCACAAAGCTACGCACACACTTAGAAATGCTTTGTTGGAAGAGAGATAAAGGAAAAAGATTGAGTATAAATTCTCCTTTCTAAAAAAGACAGAACCATCCACTCCATGCCACCCACATGTCCACTGAAACGAAAACTTTTATTAGCATTTTCCACTTTCTATTCTCTTTTTCCTCTAACAAGTTTCAAGAACACTTTCCTTCTGCTCTTCTCCCATTTTTGCTTACTTTTCATTTGTTTATTTAATCGTTTTTTTATTTTTGACAGGGTTAAACTTCAGGAGTTTTTATGGATTGAGTCCTGACTTCAAGAACTTCCCACCTTTTCGTTCTGAGGAAGCTGAAGCAAAAAGTCTCTCAGAAATAACAGTCCCCTCTCAACTGGCTGCAGAAGGGTTTGGATTGGGCCCAATCCCTGATAAAAATCCTGTTTCCACTAGCTGATGACGTTGCTAAATCAAGGTTACTGTACACAGCCACCCTGATTTTCACAGAATCATAGAATGTTTTGGGTTGGAAGGGACCTTTACAGGTCATCTAGTCCAACTTTGCAGTTCAGGATCTCAGGAGCTTGCTCATTTTTCAGGCCTACTTGTGGACAGATTGATTTTGGACGCCTGTTGAATGTGCAAAGCAGGAATTTGACACTCAGCCAAAGATTATCTTTTCAGAAATATTGTCCTTCCCTTATACAATGGCCTGCTGGGCTGCAGATTTTTTTCTCCTTTAACAGCAAGCAATATAAAAGTCTTTTGGACAGCAATATAATGTTGATTATAAATTTAACAGAGCTGTTTATTGCTTGGCAAAAGGGCTGCGTTTCCATTCTGACCAATAAAAGGATTGGGCTGCTGTTTCAGGTGTGGTTACACATATGGCTGGTGAACTTCTCTCTTGGTGACAACGAGCCTCCAGCATTTTCCATGCCATATCTTATGTCTTCCTACTTCTGCCCTATGTTGGGCAAAAGTAGCAAGTGGTAGGACAAGAGGAAATGGCCACAGGTTGTGCCAAGGGAAGTTTAGGTTGGATATTAGGAAGACTTTCTTTACTGAAAGGGTTCTCAGGCATTGGAACAGGTTGCTCAGGGCAGAGGTGGAATCCCCACCCCTGGAGGTATTTAAAAGATGCATAGACATAGTGCTTAGGGATATGGGTTAGTCGAGGACTTGCCAGTGTTAGGTTAATGATTGGACTCAATGATCTTAAAGGTCTTTTCCAATCTAGACAATTCTGTGATGCTGTGAGAAGAACAGAGGCCTTACACCTCATTGCATCTTCTTCAGACAAGAAGACTCTGATTTAGCACATTCTGGCAGGATAAGAAGACATGAAGCGTGGCCTCAGGAATTTAGAAAGATATGAAACAATAATGAAAATGAGTGGAAATTCTCAGGTGTGGAGGAAATTTAATAAGTAAACACAACCTTAAGAGTTGGACGCTAACCTCTACACGGCCGGAGATCTACTCTTCAGCCACAAAGCTGGAGAAAGAAATGAGTTATAGGTGATGAGCAGATTACAATCTCTGCTGGCTGGCTGCACCTGATATTTTAGCGGATTAAATCTCAAATATAGCATTGGGGCATAGTCAGGTTTTTGCCCCTTCACCAAGGACTCACTAATCTAGCTGTGGGGAATCTCGAAGAAAGAACAGTTGTGTTTCTCATAGGCACCAAATGAAACTTGATGGATCTGAAGAGGAGCCTGATCTTTTCCATCTTCATCCACAAAGCTGGGTGGTTGCACCAATTTTAGTAAATTGATTGTGCCAAGGAATGTTTCTTGACACTCAACTCAAACTAATTACTAGTAAACTATTAGAACAATCCATGGCACAGTTTTAGTGCTGGTCAACTATCACCTTCCCAAACCATTCCTGGATACTCTTTGGGAATTATTTGCAGAGATTGAACCCAAAAGCATTTGGGATGTGACTACCTGCCTCTGGAGATAGAAGATCTTAATAGCACAAATGCAGATCTTTCTACACCATGGCCTTAGGGCCAGGAAGCAGACCTTGAAGCTTGATTGTGATTGTCATGGAAGAACTCCTGCCTCCAGGCTTGTCTACAGCAAAGAAAACAATGGACCTGATCATAATATAATATCCATAAGTTAATTACAGCGTGAGCCTTTCTGCCTGTTCTGTTAATCTGATTAAAGTAGGCTGCTGAAATTGGTGGGAATAGATGCCAGGGCAGGTGCGACTGTGTGACGCAGACACATTGGAACAGGCCACTGGGCTGAAGTAAACATCTCCTCTCCTGTCAGCCTCAGACCAGTACATTTCTGTCAAGAAAAAAAGCTAAACAAGATCTGAAAACCTCAATAAACTAGATTGAAGTATACTTTTGGGTAAAGGCAACGTGTAAGATCAAAAGGAAGGAACCTCGGGCTTGTGAGGAATCATTACAAACAATAGAAATTATCAGGATGAATTGCTGGGAGATGATAGAGGACTATAAAATTGTGAGGGGAAACTAAAAAGTGAAGAGGGATTGGCTGTTACTGTGTAAGAACCAGAGGGGGTCAAATTAAATCAGCCTGTGGCATGTCCAGGACTTGAACGAGCTTTGAGGCTCCTTGTCATGAGCTGGCATGATTCAAAAAGCAGATTGATCTACAGCTCTCAAACAAATACACTACCTCTGGACATGAATTGTCAGAAGCCAAGGCATTATTTGAGAGAAGAGCAACACACACTTGTCCTGCTGTTACATTCCTCCCTCTTGGAATCAGCTGATCTCCTAGACAAGGAGGGTCTTTGGGCTGGCCCAGTGTGGCCATTTCTATGGTCAGACATGGATCTGGGGAGAGAAACCTATGCCTGACCTGGTAAAGGAAATTCCAGTCATTGTCCCTGTCTCATTCTTCTTTCCACCTCACCAGACAGGAAGCTTCTCACTCAGCCACCCTTTGTGCTCCCCTCTCCCTTGTTCCCAACCTCAACTTCTCTCCAGTTAAGTAACTCCATGTGCCATAAGCAGCTGATGGGTGAAATCTTTAATTTTGCCCTCTACCTGTGTGTGGGTCCTGGGGGAGAAGAAAGACCATCTGCTGCTGCTACATCATCTAACAGGGTACCTCCTCAGAGGAGCCCTCCTCACTGCAGCTCAGCATGGTGCTTTCACCATCTCATCACTGCTCCTGCCCTCATCACATAGCACTGTGACATCCTGTCCTTGATAAGTGACCCACAGCATCAGATCCACTACTCCTGTTGTGCATCAGATACGCAGCCTGGCATGATGTTATTTCTGCTCTGGAAATGAAGAGATCTGGTGATGGACCAAAGCTGAAGCAATCAATGTATCCATTGTCTTCTGAGCTGCTGTCTTGGGGTGGCTTCCTCAAGAACCCTGCTACGTTCCCATCCACTTGGGTTCCTCAGTTTCTCCATCTGCAGAAGGGATGAAGTGCATCTTATATCTTGACAGTGCAGGAGAACTCAGCAGGGTCTAAGGTCCTTCTGTGTTCACTGTGTCCTAGTCTGGCTGAAGTCCATCTTGGCAGCCTTGAGGGGAAAGGCTCCCTTCTCCATTAGCTCTCCATTGAGCCATCCAGCCTTCCATGCAAGGCTGTTTTATTTGGAAAACGTGACCACTTGTGGCAAACAGTATTTACGATTTAACTTCTTGTTGTTGTTGTTCCGGCTGATGTGGAGCTCGTTGGCTTTACAATGCAGGCTTAATAAAGTCTATTAAAAGGGTAAATATAGCAACTCCCGTTTGGAATTCCTTCCTTTTCTTTTCATTCTTAATTGATTATTTCTTAGAGGTAAAACTTTTAACGCAATGGCAAAATATCAGGAGTAATTAGATTAAGTAGGAAGGGGGAGATCTTGATTTTTTTTTTTTTTTTTTGAGAGCTATAAACCAGAAATGAAACAAAACTTACTTTATACTTGCAGACAAGTGTGTGTGTGTCTTTATATATTTCTCTAATACTTGCCAGTTTTGCTCTTTTTTCTGCTTTCAAAGCACGACAAGCAATAACACTGTGGATGATAGAACCCTTTCTGTTTATTCTTGTTTTCTTTCCAGTAATGAATAAGCTCGAAGGGCATTATTTTAACTAGGCTCTTGTAATCCTTTAACGGGGCTTGTTGAAAATAAGACCCAGCACTGCCAGACACCATGGAGCAAAAAGCTGCTTAGTGCCAAACTCCTTGGCACTGGAGAAGCTGGGAACTGGCTGATTTTTCCTCCCCTTCTGTGTTTGAATATGCACCTTCCTGGGTCCCAAAGAAGGTCAGAGTCCAGGCAACACCTGAAACTTGGTCCCTGTCCTCAAAGAGGCCTTTCGGTATCTAAAGCAGGCCTACAAGAAAGCTCGGGAGGGACTTTTTAGAGGGCTTGTAGTGATAGGATGAGGGGTAATGGGTTCAAACTGGAAAAGGGTACATTTAGATTAGAAATTAGGAAGAAGATCTTCACTCTGAGGGTGGTGAGACACTGGCACAGGTTGCCCAGGGAAGCTGTAGGTGCCCCACCCCTGGAAGTGTTCAGGGCCAGGTTGGATGGGTCTTTGAGCAACCTGGTCTAGTGGGAGGTGTCCCTGCCAATGGCAGGGGCGTTGGAACTAGATGAGCTTTAAGGTCCCTTCCAACCCAAACCATTCTATGATTCTGTAGTTCTATGAAAGAGTGACCAGGATAACATTTTGTGTCTCTCTTGGTTTAATGCATGGCCTCCAGCATGGGCTGAGACTTAAGAGGTTGGAAGCATTCAGTGCTGCGGGGTTAATATTATTGAGTGAAATCATATAGTGATGTGGCAATCCCAGCCCCTGTTTGAAAAAGGAGAGGTGCCATAGTCCTGATAGCCCTGGAGAAACACTTGAAAGCACAAAGTCTAAAAGCTCCAAAATGAAAAAGCAATGAAGAGAACCTCAAAGTTGTTTTTAAAGAAGATCTCAGGAAGGCTTAAAGCAATCTCGCTACTGTTCTGTTAGAGGAGAGACAGGAGGATCCCAGTCAATCTGAAACACAAGACCTGCAGCTCAGCAGCTCTCAGTTCAATCCTTTGCTCTCCAAATTGAGGCAGGGCATAATTTCCATTTCAGCTCTCCCACAAAGTGTGTCATGGTACCTATTCCGCTTATACCAACCAGCACTTTTCAAAAGACACGTCATGCTGAGCCAGGAGTCATCCATAACAGACCATATGGATGAAGCTCTTCTGTTTGGCCATACGGGTGGAAGGGATGAGGTGTCATAGGACCCAGAACCAGAGGATCCCTTGCCCCCTTAACCTGCTAACACAGCGGTAGTCCAAGCTTTTACAAAGCAAAAGGAAGTGTGCAAAAGGAAGGTAGCTCTGGCACAGAGATACTGCTGGCTTGTCATCACCCGTCGCTGCAGCCCAAGGGAGTGGCAGGGACATAAAAGCTCCCTTTGGGCTGGGAAGGGAGAGGGGAAATTGGAGTAAAGCACTCAGAACAACACAGATGTTGTCCAATGACCCTGAAATGCCAGATGAAGGTTTGTCTTCCAGGGATATTAGGCTTTCTACAAATCCTTGCCCTTTTGCTGGGGGTAGTGTTTCAGTCTGTAGCTGCACTCAGTCCCACCACAGCTCCTCCTGGTCATAGCCACGAAATACGTGCCACAACAAATGTGCAAGGTGGGCTAGAGGATCGTCCTCCCCACTCTGCCCCCCAGAGATGCCCTCCTGCATCCACTCAGGATTTTCACCTGCAGTCTGCACTTCTCATCCTCCCTGGGACAGCGTTTCAGATCCCCAGGGCTTGGCCTCAGTCACACCTCAGGAAGCAGAAGAGATCACTTGGCTCTCTTGTTATGAACACTCTGCTTTCTATAAGGTGAGTGAGCATCCAGGTTAGACAGCACAGCCCAGAGCAATCTTCTCCAAAGATTGGTGAGATTTCAGTAATTTATAAAAAAGGGATTTTATCATGAAAACGGTGATGTAAGTATAATAATAATAATGTAAAAAGTGGGAAGGAAAAACAGCAGGGAGGAAGGAAGAACAACTCATCTTTAAATCTTGCTGTCATTTCTTCTGCAGCTTTGCTGTTCATCAGGTAGGAGTTTTATCGGGATCAAAAAGGTTTCTAACAAAGTCGGGGTCAAATCAATCAAATGGTGGGCGTCTTAGTTGACACATTCTGGATTGGTAGAAGTGACCAAATTAAGCAAAATATTAGAATCAAAGAATCATAAAATGTTTTGTGTTGGAAGGGGCCTCTAAATCCTCATCTAGTCCAACCCCCCTGCAGTGAGGAGGGACATCTGCAACTAGAGCAGGTTGCTCAGAGCCCCGGCCAACCTCACCTGCAATGGTGCCAGGGATGGGGCAGCGATCACCTCTCTGGGCAACCTGCACCAGGCTCTCACCACTCGCAGCATAAAAAATTTTCTTCCTCCTCTCTAGTCTAAATCTCCCTCTTTTAGTTTTAAACCATCACCCCTTGTCCTATCACAACAGGCCCTGCTCAAAAGACTGTCCTCGTCTTTCTTATAATCCCTCCTTAAACACTGCAAGGCCACCAGAAGGTCTCCTTGGAGCCTTCTCTTCTCCAGGCTGAACAAGCCCAACTCTTTCAGCCTGGCCTCCCAGCAGAGGGCTTCCAGCCCTCACAGCATCCACACAATGGACTTGGACTGGATTGTCTAGACTCTTTTTCCTAAGTGCAGAAACCTCTCCAGTGTGGATTGGCACCTCCTCAAGAGCTCTGTTGCCAGCCAGCTGATCTGCTTCCTACAATCATGGGGTTTTGACACCTCCAACATTCTGAAATTGAGCAAAAAGTCAAAACTTTCCCTTGTCTTGCCACTGTCCCGGGTTGTGAGCTGAGACCTTCCTCTGGACCTCTAAAACCAAAGGAAAAGCATATCTAAGCGCCGGATGAAGTCCTCAATTAATCACATCACACAAGCATAAAGAGGACTGTTGAAAAAGCTTTTGCAAAATTGAGATAAGCTCCCCTCGTTGCTTCCTTTCTGCCAGTGAGTTCATCAGGGTGCTTACATTTTCCGTTCACATCTGAAGAGCCCAGTGGGAAAAATGCAAACTGGAGGAGCTACCTGCTTGCACCTGGGAAAAACAAACAGGGCCTGGAGATAAGAGAAAGTGGGAGAGCAGAGAGATAAGGAAAAGAACCAAACACTCCTCTCTCCTCTTTTCTTCCTCTCCATTTCCTCCCGGGAGCAGCAGAGTTCACAACGCTCTGCTCTCCAGCCGCGCTTCAAATGCAGGGTGACCAGCATTAGTTCCACAATGGACCTCTGTTATTCACATCAGCAAAGTGAGGCTTTCTACCTCTTCAAAAGACACCAGCCCTGAGAGCCTGAATGCACAGGTTCTTATTCAGAGGCCCAGGGTAGCACTTCTTGGGTAGGAATTTTGAACAAT
Source organism: Eurystomus gularis (assembly GCA_013400335.1). Classification (NCBI taxonomy): domain Eukaryota; kingdom Metazoa; phylum Chordata; class Aves; order Coraciiformes; family Coraciidae; genus Eurystomus; species Eurystomus gularis. The sequence continues at coordinate 199,394 of VZZY01011094.1, read as the reverse complement.
AAGAACAGATTGGTCCTTGATTCAGCTGATAAAGAAAAAGCCATGGAAAACCAATGAGTTGGAAGTCAGTCCTGGGCCCCACTGCTGAGCTGAAGGACAAGGGTGCAAAAGGGTGAGTGGACATCCCTACAAAGAGGTGGGTATGTGCTACAACAAGTTGCAAAGGTCCTAGTAGTCATCAGGGGTGTTGGAACTAGAAAATCTTTAAGGTCCCTTCCAATTCAAGCCGTTCTGTGATTCTATGGCTTACACGGCTGGGTTTGAAGGTCCAAGGCTCTCCATAGTGCCTTTGCCTACTTGAAACACCAGCCTGTGCCATCCCTTGTCTGAGGCAGCGCTGTCCCTGTGCCTTGTTAAAGGGCTGGTTTGTCCTACCCTGGTATGAAGAGGTTTCTGTGAAAGGTTTTCTAAGGGCTCCTGGAAGGACCCTGCAAACTCCAGTCTCTCCTGCACTACTTTTAAAATTATGCTGTCTCTAAAGACACCCTCGAAGGAAAACAGGCATTCTAGGTACAGAAGAATCATAGAATGGTTTGGGTTGCAAGTGACCTCAAAGATCATCTAATTCCAACCCCCCCTGCCATGCCAGGGACACCTCCAACTAGGGCAGCTTGCTCAAGGCCCCATCCAACCTGGCCTTGAACACCTCCAGGGATGGAGCATCCACAGCTTCCTTCGCCCGGCTGGTCCAGTGTCTCACCATCCTGATAGTGAAGAAGAAGACTCAGCCTTCACCTGTTAGGTGAGATGGTGTTAGGAGGGCTGGGATCCAGCTCACAGAATACAGAATGTAAATGTAGATGCCTCCATGCACATATCAGTGAGCACTGGGTGTCTTAGCTCCCAGCCAAGACAAGGTAGACATCCATGGTACAGTTCATGTGGGAAAGCATGGGTGTGTAGAGCCACTGGAGATGCTCTCAGACACCTAGCTGGCCTCCAGCTCCCATTTCAGGGGAACGTGGAGATGTGCTCCCTCATCTTCTTTACCCCACCACAGAATTTGATTAAATCAGTCTGTAAGGCAGACATGGACCAAGAGGTGAACCATGCTGCCTGATGTGGGGCTTCAACCCAATCTTAACTCTCCGTGCAAGGTTGACCATCCCTCCAACTACAGCCCAGACTTCAGAAGGTCTCAGTGGTGGCTAAGAATTGGCAGGGAGATGACCCGGGCATTTCTACTCCTCCAGAAATGTTCCATCTGGTTGATCCCAAGCCAGAGTGACGAGGTGGATTGGCTCCTCCATCATCCAAATCTGCTCTTCCGCCTCTGCTTGAAAATCATGACTTTTGGGACCAGAAAGCGCAATGACAGCAAAATTGGCAAGTCCAGCTGTCTACAGAAGGGAATGAACTTGGCATCCTTGCACGTCTGGAAATGGAGCTGTTTATACAGGGGGAGGGGAAAGGAGAGCTGCCATGGATAAGGTCTAAAATCGATCACTCGCATCACCATAGCGTGCTACAGAATAACGAAGGTCCTCCTAACAAAGGTGACATAAATGCTATCATGTTTGCAGCTTCGTTTCAGAACAAAATGTTTTCCCCTAGGAGAGAGCTAGGGGCTACAGGAACGGACCAAAAACGTTCTCAATTCTGTACAAGCGTGATTTACTCCCATTACTAAATATACGACGGGATAAATCTGTCAGAATTAGACAAGAATAAAAGGAAAGATGGACTTACAATTAGAATGCTGGAGCGGGAATGTGGTGATTAGGAAATTTTGCTCTGATGTGGATTTTTTTTGCTGGATTTTGGACTCCTCATATCACTTACTATTAACACTGCTGCATTCCAGATCATGCAGATACACACACACACAAAACCTCCTTTTTTCCTCCCCATTTATAAAATGGGCTTTACTGGTTCTACCTTCTTTATGTAGATTCCCTTTTCTCTGGGGCAAGAAACACCTTTACAAGTCAAATACCCCAGTTCTTTTGTGTGCTGGCTGAGGAGACCATTTTAATTGTGGTGAATTTGTTCTAGTTGTCAGAAAAAAAATAAAATTTAAAAGGGATGTTTTCATGGAACAACATCTTTGCTGTGGCCTAAAGGAGTCCCTTTATATAGCTGGTAGTACAGCCATGGGGCAGAAGATTTTCAAGAGCTCTAAGGACCACAGAAAAGCTGCTCAGCCAACACGGGATAGATCAGCCCAGTTGTCTGAACTCAGGAGCCTACTCTATGTGCCCTGGGATATTCCACTGGCTGTCCCACTGCCTTTAGAGAGGAGCATGGCTCTACTAGACAGCTTGTGTGGCTATCTCAGATAACCCTTGGTGCTTCAGGTGGTTCTGTTCATGTATTTAGACAACTGGACCACACCTCGGACTCCTCTCACCGTATTGAAGCTCAGTGTGGCCACTCACACCAAATGTCTAAGGGCCTTGTGGGTTATCTGAGAGGTTGACACAGGGCAGGCAGATGTGAGATGGGACCTATGGGAGACTGCAGTGACCTTCTGGAACAGCAGCTATAGCCCCATGGCTCCTGAAATGGCCCCAAATCCTGATGCATAAGCAGCTGAATTGAGCCTTCGATGTCCAACCCTAACCAGGCAAAAGAGAGATCGCCAACTTGAAGCCTCTTGTAGCTGGGTGTTTTAAATATTTGCTTTGGCCGTGGAAAACTCCTTTGCCTGATCTAAATTCCTGTTATTTTGCTACCAAGGAACACATCTTATCTGCTGAGCGTGGTTCTCCCTTATAAAAAAGACTGCACTTCGTGTCGTGTTTAAATATTCATTGGGACAGAGAAAGAAAGTTCAACTCATTCAAGAGCTGAAGAGGTCAAGCACGTCCTGGGGTAGATCCTCTGCAGCCTGAACTTCTACTTCAGGTAGACCTTCTGCTGTGCCTCAAAGGATGTACAAGCTGACATCAGCACATGGTGTTGGAGCAGAGCTGTTGTTTCTTCACTGAGCGTCCTGATGATTTAAGGTATAGATAAGAGAGTTTGGGTTTTGTTTTTGCAAACACTGTGAAAATTTCTTCCTGTCTCTAGCCCCTCAGTCAAAACATTTCATTTTGGCAATGTTCAAATAATTAATTTTTTTTTTTTTCAAGACTTGCTCATTTCTTTTGATTTCCTTTATTATTTGTTCACTTCACACCAAAAAGATCTGTTGGTTTTGACCCAAGCTGAGGTCGTGAGATGTTCTGAGTTGGACAAAACTGTAATCTGGGAAAGGGAGGGGTCAGAAAGAGGGCAAAAAATGTACTCTAAGAACACCCACCCAAGACCAGTTCTGTGCGTGTAGCACCGCTCCCAGCACACCAGGTCCCAGATCAGGGCCTATGGGAAACGTTTACCAACACACAACAATGTGGACACGTATTGTTTGAGGTCACAGTAAGGCATCACTGCCTTAACCAAAACTAGAGCAAAACTGTGATACTCCACAGAAGAGTTGGCCAGGTTGGATGGGGCTTTGAGGAACCTGGTCTAGTGGGAGGTGTCCCTGCCCATGGTAGGGGTGTTGGAATGAGATTGGTCTTCAAGGTCCCTGTCACTGAGGCACACACAAAACAGACAGCAGTAGCTACCCAAAATGTGGATTTATTCCAACCAAAAATTACCCAGCACTCCGACGGACTAAAGTAAATGACAAGTTGGGATGTCAGGGAGGAATATAACAATGCACAGCTCGTTCCTAAGTTTTGTGAATTTTTTTTTAGGAAGATGACCCAAAATGTGCACATACTCACTCATAGAAAGGGAAAATCTCCCACTCAAGGGTATCCAAAAAGGGATCACTCACCCATAAGAGGCAAGGGCTCACTCAAGGATGTATATACATCTCCAAAAGAAGTATTCATTCATCAGAAGCAGGGGGTGAGGGCTTAGTCAATCCTGGGAAGTTTCCTTGGGTGGTGTCCCAACCACAACGTTGGTGTCCCAACGGACATTCTAATTAACTAAGGGCAAGGGCACAAGGAAGGCAAAGTAAGTGCCTGAAACAAAGTCATCAAGTTTTAATGTCCATGAAGATCTTTACTGGGTCTTTGGTAAGCCCTGGTCATTATCAGGTCTTTGGTAAGTCCTTGTCTTTGTCAGGGTGAGTGCATCTGCCACAATTCCTTCCAACCCAAACCATTTTATGCTTCTATGAAGAGTAATGAAGAGATGCAGCATTTCACCGTTGGCTTTCACATTTTGCTCTTCCAGGGCCACATTGGAGAAGGCAGCGGGATCAAATGTAATCATTCAAGGGGGTTTTGTTCAAATAAGCAGCTTTGTCATGTATTAAGCCCTGAGAACTGCCGTGTTTAAGCAGTGGCCTGGTTCCACTTGCTCCAGTGAATTTTCTCAAGCACGTCTGTCCCACGTTTCCCACTCCCACCTTCCACCTCTGTCCCCACTGTGGAGACATAAAAGCAGCTTTACTGCATCCAGCGCAGCACACAATCAGAGCAGGGTCTTAATAACAAACAGGCAGCAAGAAATTAATGTTCCCCTCTGCAGATGTATCCCTGAGAAGCTGGCACGGCTGCTGCAGTCTGGAGGAGCACTGACTAGTGAAGAAGCCCCCTTTTTTTTTTTTTTACCTCTGCTAATAAGACCCCAAGCCACAATTGAGCAATGGAGCAATTATGTTCTTTAAGATGAAATATCTGAGTCATGCAAAGGACTCTTTAAAAAAAAAAATCACTTTTTTTTTCCCCTTCCTCCGCTCTGCCAAAAATCCCGTGGTGACCTTCTTTATTCTTTCCTGTTCACGGTTAAGTGGAATGACAGCTCAAGGTCAAGAACAGAAAACAGTGTGATTTAAAGCGATGTAGACTAAAGTGGTAACTTTCAAAAGACCAGAGATAAATGAGACGGAAAGGAATTTCTTTGTCAGATACGAAACCATGGCCGATCTCTAGTATCAGTGTAACGGAGGGAGAGCCCCCCCCCAGAAATCAAAATTTTCCATCATTTCCTTAGTAATCTTAACAGATATGAGGCTAGACCACAATCCTGGCTTTATTTTAGTGACATATTGGATTTGGTGTTGAACTTTGAATCTCTGCCTTTAAAAATGTTTTAAAACTCCGGTGCACAGCCCGAGAGACTTGGGACTTGCCAGATCAGGTCAGAGTAGCAATCGACTTCAAAAGAATTACACACACATCATCGTATCCTATCACAACTTCAACTTCAAAGGAATTATATACACACCACCGTATCCTATCATGATTTCAGATCATGCTGAGCCAAGTGAGGGATGCAAAGTACTGTTCTAGCTATAACCTGGGCAAAAAGGCGAGGAGAGCCACCATGAGTTCATTGCAATGAGAAATCTAGGAGAAAGTCATGCTGAAAGGAGATTAAAATTATAAGAGGTGGACAGAGGCTGCTGTGGAAGCCTGCAAAGAACTTTGTGGTTGGCCTTCAGCATGCATGTAGCTAGGATAGAAACTACTTCAGATAATCTTCTCCTGACTTTACCTAACAGCCAGAATGTGAACCACAGTGGCATTAGCCAGTCTTCCACCAAGACAGTGACTGTCAGGAGAATCAAGCAGCTCTTAAAACAAAGCACAGAAGAATTGTTGAGAAGGAACAACTTGCTGAGCACTTCAAAGGACAGCAGTCCTTTGGGTTCTCCTGGGGTCATATCAGGGGCTGTGCAGCCCAACCACAAAACAGTATCATGAAGAAATTACACTACTGCGTTGGACACACCAGAACAAGGAGAGGAGATGGTCCGACCTGCTGCTAATGGAGATATTCTGAGTGTGGCTAATAGACGAGATTTGTCCATAACATCACTTTTGGGTCTGCGCTCTGGCTCAAGTTGTCTGAGAGGTTCCTGGGAATGCAACAAAGCATGGAAGAGGTGTAGCAGAGAGTTAAACAGCTCCTATAGATCAGGACTGGTCATCTTTCATAGAGAAAGCACTATTGGCGTTTACCCTTTATCTACAGGAGAGATCTAAGCTATGTTTGATCAGAACTGGCAGATACAAGGTCTGTCAATCATGTCCTTCATAGCTGGGAACAGCGATATGCTTGGAATGAGTCACTAATGAACGGCTAATTGACAAAAGCCAACAACAGGGAAACCTATGTGAAGAACATACCTTTCAGCTGTGGAGAACCAACAGTCTACTGAGATCCTCACACTCACTTGGTAGAAGGTTGAACAGACCAGGTCATGGTTAATGTCTGGTTACATTTAATTCCTCCATCATTTTCTTTTAGAAGTCTCAAGGGGATTAAGCTTTGGTAATTTGATGACTGCTTTTGGGAAGGATACTGTACCGGACAAAAAGTGTCAATGCTCTGCAGCAGAGTTTGATCAAGCAGTGCCTACCAAGAACTTGAGCAGACTTCTCCTGGTGTCCATAAGGCAGCAAGAAACCAGGAATGAACGGAAACCAGGGCATCCACAGACTGATAAAAAGGAAGACCAGGGAGGAGGGATCTTCCCTGGCAGTGCTGGAACATCACATCATCCCCAAAATTAACTAATAATCTCATATAGGGCTTGATGACCTGCAGAAGTCTCACATTGAGGAGTCAGAAGAAATTTAGGTAGGTGAGGAAAAGCCTGAGGACAACAGCAGTCATTAACAGAATAGAAATAAGATTTATCCCAGTGAGGCGGTACAAAGACAGAGGGGAAGATTGGTCTGAAATCAGCCCACTTGAAATGATGCAACACTGAACAGACCATCAGACACTGAAGGGCAAGAGCTGAAGGGGCTGGAGCACCTCCCCTATGAGGACAGGCTGAGAGAGTTGGGTTTGTTCAGCCTGGAGAAGAGAAGGCTCCGAGAAGTCCTTCTGGTGGCCTTTCTGTACTTAAAAGGGACCTACAGGAAAGATGGAGAGGGATCCTTCATCAGGGAGTGTGGTGATAGGACAAGGGGTAATGGTTTTAAGGTGGAAGAGGGGAAATTTAGATTAGATGTAAGGAACAAATTCTTTACTGAGAGGGTGGTGAGACATTAGCACAGGTTGCACAAGGAAGCTGTAGATGTCTCATCACTGGAAGTGTTCAAAGATAGGATGGATGTGGCTTTGAGCAACCTAATCTAGTGGAAGGTGTCCCTGCCCGTGGCAGAATGATTTGAACTATATGATCTTTAAGTCCCCTTCCAACTTTATGGAAAGGTTTGTACGAAATGAGAGCACAGGATGGGGCTGGGAACATGAAGAAAATTGTTCTGGTCTACAGGACCTTTTTTGAAGTGGATCCACTTCAGCAGTCTTCATGGGATTGTCTCCTTAGACCATCAGATTAAATATCAGACTTTTTTTCAAAATTATTTTGGCTTTCAGAAGTTCCTAGTAGTTATCCATGCAGGGAAGCAGTTGTTAACAGTTGGGGTTCCAGTGGGTGAGACTTAAGAAGTATATTGGAGTTATATAGGACCAATAAAACTCTTACACGGAGCAAATGACTACTTTGCAGCTTTTAACATCTTCCGCAGTCCACCCAAGGTTCTCTTACTTTCTTAGTGTTTATTTGTTCTATCACCCCTTTGAGGCTGCCAGAAAAGAATAAGAGAAATGTAAAAAAGACAGAGAAAGAGAAGAGAAAAAGAAGGAATATTAATAGAAGGAAAACTACTAAAAATATTAGGTGTTTACAATCACATGGGGCCTAAAACTCCCAAGTTGTTTCTGGAAATTGCTTGGCATTTTTTATAGGGAAATTTTGTGGGGTACAGAGCTTCGAAGTGATGGAGTTATAGGACTGGGATGGTTTTGCCCCAGGTGCTCTTTTGAAATATATCCTTTTTGCTGGATTGGGCGTTTCCACTGCCTGCAAACAGTATATTTGGCCATAATCTGTGGGAAGATCTACTTTCATTGAGCAATAAAAGCTTATTCCGTATCACAAAGCCCACCTGATTTCAAGAGCAATGACAATGAGTTGCTCCCAAGAAACTAAGGACAGTTTCCCATCAACCAAAAGAGCGCTTGGGTCCTTTACCACAAGAAGAACATTGAGATGCTGGAGCATGTCCAGAGAAGGGCAATAAAGCTGGGGAAGGGTCTAGAGCACAAGTGTGGTGAGGAGCAGCTGAGGGACCTGGGGGTGTTGAGTCTGGAGAAAAGGAGGCTCAAGGGAGACCTTCTCACTCTTAACAATTCGCTGTAAGAAAGTTGGAGCCAGGTGGGGTCAGTCTCTTCTCCCAAGGAACAAGTGAAGACAAGACGAGGAAATGGCCTCAAGTTGCACCAGGGGAGGTTTAGGCTGGACATGAGGAACAATTTCTTCATGGTAAGAGTTGTGAAGGGTCCCAGGCTGCCAAGGGAAGTGGTGGAGTCCCCATCCCTGGAGGGGTTTCAAAGCCGTGGAGATGTGGTGCTGAGGGACATGGTTTGGTGGTGACCTGGCAGTGCTGGGTTAACGGTTGGACTCAATGATCTTAAAGGTCTCTGCTAACATAAATAATTCTGTGATTCTATGATTTCAGTTCAGAACTACCTGTGGATTTAGGGGGGCCTGTCAGAAAGATTGGAACAATCATTTTAGCAGGGTCTGCTGTGACAGGACAAGGGGTGATGGTTTGAAACTAAAGCAGGTAAGATTTGGACTAGATAGAAGGAAGATATTTTTGATGCTGAGGGTGGTGAGAGCCTGGCCCAGGTTGCCCAGAGAGGTGGTCGCTGCACCATCCCTGGAACCATTGCAGGTGAGGTTGGCCGGGGCTCTGAGCAACCTGCTCTAGTTGCAGATGTCTCTGTTCAGTGCAGGGGGTTGGACTAGATGACCTTGAAAGGTCCCTTCCAACAGAAACCATCTATGATTCTATGATTAGATTGGTTATGTAGAAGTACTGAGGGTGTGAAAAAACACTTATTAATTGGGATGAGAGTTTGCAGATCCCAGCTGAGGTGTATCAGGCATGTCTGGAGGTCTGGGAATCTCATTTTTGCCAGAGAGCAACGAGACACAGAAACAGTCTGTAAGAATCCTACTTGTTCCTCCCTGAGATAACCATAGTGACAAACGATGGATGAAGAGTGTAGACACCCAAAATTGCCTCCAGTCCAGTGTCTGCAGTAGTATGACACAAAGAAAGGAGGGAGGAACAGATGGGCTCCTGCTTTGACACCCAGCACAGAGCAATCCCTGTGACATCCCTGAGCATATTGCTGAGGCGACCACAGATGGGACATAACTGGTGGGATGCATCTCACCCAGCTTCAGCCATCTCCAGATGTGGCGGCCAGCCTCATTAACAGCACAGGCCTTCCCTGAAGCACATACAAAGATGAGAGATGCTCAGTCTGCCAGGGGACAAACCATGCTACATGCCCCTGGAACCTCTTTTAAGATAATACAAGTCACCTTCTGGAATTGCCCAGTTTCTCTTCATTGGCTGTAGATGTTTAACTTTTCAGATGGCCAGAGCAGGTGAACCCCACACCAGGTTGAGACATCTGCTCTGACGTGTAAAACTAGACAAGGGAGCCCCAGATTTGCCATGTCCTGCTTGTTTTGAAGGGTTCATTGATGCCCAAAAGGCAATTTGGTGTTCCAATTGGACTAATGCTGAAGTAAGGCCCAGCTACTTGGCCTCCTCAGGGGACACTCCAGTTCAGGTCCTGACACAGAGAAGCTGCTGTGCCCTCTGCAACAACTTGCCTTTGACCATGGCTTCTAGAAGGAGCCTAGAGAGTTCTGAATCTAGGACACCTGTATCTCCTTCTCCTGCTTAGTCTCTACATCTCCTCTCCAAATCCCCTCCACCACTCCAAGGTGGGTAACAACCTCTCAGGGTGAGTCAAGCTTGCAAAATGCAACCCAAAAGGCGATGAAACAGACTGGGGCTGGGAACCACAATGTGTCGTAGCCTTGAAAGTAAAGGTCCTGTGACCCCCACCCTGTGCCAGCCATTCCCCGATGTCCTCAGGGCTGCGCGTTTTTCCACATACTGTTCAATTTACGATTCGCCAGTTCCAAGTATAGCAAATTCACAGAGTGAGAAAAATCTCATTTTGAGTTGGTTTTGGCTCCTCTCTTGCAGTTGGACTCATTTGGAACAAGGTCTTTGTACTTTATTACAGCAAATGCCCACGGGCTATTATTTGGGAGAGCCATTAGGGAAAGGAGTCTGACCGGGGGGGGCCAGTGGGCTGAAGGGGGGCCAGGAGAGAAGGCACAAAGCTCCTAAAAATGCATCGTTTTCCACCTTGCTATAAAAAAAAAATGGCAGAGAGAACCTGAGCTAATAAACACCCATTGAGAACGGGGGAAATTTTTCCCCCGTCTCTTTGGCTTTGACCACCGAGGGGTTTTTTCACCTCTTTTTGAACACGTGTAAATGATAGAAAAAAAAAATTCTATTCAAGCTTACAAAGAAATAGCTTGGGCCAAATCACTATTAAAAAAAAAAAAAGGTGGGGGGGCTGGTGAAAGTTGTGCATGGACATTTCCAGATCAGATAGACAGAAGACAGAAAGAAAGATAGAATAGATAGATAGATAGATAGATAGATAGATAGATAGATAGATAGATAGGTCTGGAAGCTTGGACTTGGATTTCAGATGTCCTCTTTGAGAATCATACAATCATTTATATTGGAAAAGACCTTTAAGATCATCCACTCCAACCATAACCCTACTCTACCTTGTCTGCTGCTAAAGAGTTTCCCTCAGCACCACATCAACATGGCTTTGAAACCCCTCCAGGGATGGGGACTCCACCACTGCCCTGGGCAGCCTGGGCCAGGGCTCAACAACCTTTCAATGAAAAAATTGTTCCTCATGTCCAACCCAAACCTCCCTGGGCACAACTTGAGGCTGTTTCCTCTTGTTCTATCACATGTTACTTGCAAGAAGACACCACCACCCACCTCTCTACAACCTCCTTTAAGGTAGTTGTAGAGAGCAATGGTGCAAGGTGCTCTATGGCCACCACTCAGCCCACTTATGGAGACGGACCATATAAGAGGTGGACCAAAAACTGTATCAAGATACTGGTTAAATCAATAGGCCAAGTTTTCTCTCAGTCTTCATGATTGTTTTTCTCTGGGGACAATGCGTCTCCAGTCTTTCGTTGACTGTTTTTCTCTCTGTCAGCATTAGGAGGCAAGAACATGGTACATGCCAACGTGCTATGTCTTGATGATTTGATCTTATACATGATTTTATTAAGCACAACTTTGTTAAAACACAATTTTTTCGCCAGTTGTGCTTCATTTAGACAGAAGGTGGGAGTGAGCTTCAAAATGACAGAAGAAATAATTACCTAGGCCTTTGTATAGTCAATGGTGAAAAAAAAACCACTTTATCAGGGCATAAGCCCCAGAGGAATACTGTACTCCAGTCCCATACTGGGACCAGCACTGTTTATCTTCATCAATGATATAGTGGTTTCAAGTGTACCCTCAGCGAGCTTACTGATGACACCAAGCTAAGTGGTGCAGTCAGCATGCTGGAGGAAAGAAATGCCATCCGGAGCAACCTGGACAGGCTTGAGAGTGAGTCCGTGCCAACCTCATGAGGTTCAACAAGGCCAAGGGCAAGGACCTGCACTCAGGTTGGAGCCATCTCCGGTATCAACCCAGGGTGGGGATGAAGCGCTGGAGAGCACCCTGTGGAGAAGGACCTGGGGGTCCTGGGGGGTGAGAAGCTGGAGCTGAGCCGGCCCCATGCGCTCGCAGCCCAGCAGCCAACGTCCTCCTGGGCTGCATCCCCAGCAGCGTGGGCAGCAGGGCAGGGAGGGGATCCTGCCCCTCTGCTGCGCTCTGGGAGACCCCCCTGCAGTGCTGGGGCAGCTCTGGAGTCCTCAGCACAGCAGAGACATGGACCTGCTGGAGCGGGGCCACAGGAGGCCCCAGCAATGATGGGAGGGTGGAACCTCTGCTGGGAGGCCAGGCTGGGAGAGTTGGGCTTGTTCAGCCTGGAGAAGAGAAGGCTACAGGGAAACCTTCTGGTGGCCTTGCAGGACTTAAGATGGGGATAGATATTCAGCAAGGCCTCTGGTGACAGGACAAGGGCTGATGGTTTGAAACTAAAAGAGGGAGATTTACACTAGAGAGAAGGAAGAAATTGTTGCTGCTGAGGGTGGTGAGAGCCTGGTGCAGGTTGCCCAGAGAGGTGGTGGCTGCCCCATCCCTGGCACCATTGCAGGTGAGGTTGGCCGCGGCTCTGAGCAAGCTGCTCTAGTTGCAGATGTCCCTGCTCCCTGCAGGGGGGTTGGACCAGATGAGGATTTAAAGGCCCCTTCCAACCCAAAATATTCTATGATTCTAAGAGTACCTCAGAGATCTAACTTCACATCAAGAAAAAGGTCAAAAAAAAAAAGTGAGGAGGATATTACACTGCTTAGGCATGTTCAAGTCATTCCTTTTTGGAGAATGGATATTATGGATGAATTTCACTCAGACATGGGACACTGCATCCATTGTTCCATCAGGTCTCCGCCCATAAATCAAACAGAGGTCTGAGGTGGTATAATCAATCATTTTAGTTGCGCAAAAATGTTTGAGATGATAAAGTATAAGGATTTTTTGGATGGTCTTCCAAATAATTTACAGTTAGAAGGGTCAAAAATTTATCTTTTCTCCAAGAGAAAATATTCTCTGAAGCTAAAGTGTAAAAGCTTTTGCGAAAAGCTGTTTTCAATGAAATTTCTTTTGTTGATTTTTTTTCAATTTAAATGACAGAAATAAGGAAAAAACGCTTTTTCTCTGCAACACATTGTCTTTTCTCCTTTACTTTGAAGAGAAATAATACAAGAGAGCCAACATCAGACTTCTGACACTGTAACAGAAGACTTGGCTTTTCTGGAAAGAAAAATATTTTAGAATTTTCTATGAAAATAAAGAAAAAAAAAGGAAAAATTAGAAGACAAAGAAAATATATTAATCTGTTTCAGAAATATTAATCAAAAATCTCACTTGTGGCCTACTCAATTCTACATTAATTTCAATCAAGGGAGGCAATCAGCCAGAAAATTTGAGCAAACGTGTTTCTAACCAACAAGGCCCTGATGAACGACATGGTCAGTGTATGTGAAGTCCTGTATTTTCTTAAACTGGAGGAGGTATTAGCACAAATGAAAACCAGCTCCATGTGTAGACAGAAAGACACGTGTCTTTCCTTGTTCCAGCTTTAGCCTATCCGTTAGCAGTTGTGACCTGCTCTATCTCCACCCCATGGTGACACCAAAGGTGGGATTCATGATGCCACCAAGCTGAACGGCATCATGAATGGTGAGGTTGACATGTTTGATGCCATCCAGAGGGACTTGAAAAGGTTGGAGAAGTGAGCCCATGGAGCCTCATGAGGTTCAACATGGCCGAGTGCAAGGTCCCACACCCAGATTGGTGCAATCCATGGTACCAGCACAGGCTGGGGGTGAAGGGATGGAGAGCAGCCCTGCAGAGAAGGACTTGGGGGTGCTGGAGATGAGCCAGCAACGTGCGCTCGCAGCACAGAAGCCAATTGCTTGGTCAGGCTGGCCGGGGCTCTGAGCAACCTGCTCTAGTTGAAGACGTCCCTGCTTACTGAAGGGGGGTTGGACTAGATGACCTCTAAAGTCCCTTCCAGCCTAAAACATTCTATGATTCTATGGTTCATACGGTGAGTTGTGGACTTCACCTCATCCAGGAGCAACCATATAAACAGGGTCAGATGAATCATGCCCTAAAAGTTTCTACTCCTCTCCGTTGACCATAAAAGGACTCCTACGGGATGATTTCTGTAGCATTAGCCGAGATGAGGGGCTGAGTCCAACGCAGCAAATGGCCACGTGGTTGCTTGAAATGTACTGAGAACAGATGGATCAGCGAGTGATTTACAGATGTAACACAATATGATCCCAACCCTTTAAAGAAGTAACATTATCCCCAGTTTGCAGATGAGGAAATTGAAGAACAGGGAGGTGTAGAGCCCAGTCCAACTTCTGGTGAAGCCAAATTATTTGTCTGTCGTCACCCAAGATGAAGAAAATCTGGGAATCTAACACAGGTGTTTTGGGCCCGTCCTGATACAGGGAATTCCAGCCATAAACTGTATGGTTACGCACAGGACCAGGAGCTGCTGTGGAAAGTCTCCTACTTGGCTGTGGAGGCTCCTACATCACAGTGAATCAGCTTCACACACCCTCAAACTCTTGCTCTGGTGCAGCTCTGGGGAGGACTTCTGGGTCTCTTGTGTCTTGCTGCCCATGGGTCTGGCTATTTGAGGAGATCCCAGAAAGTATGCCTTGAAAACATACCTTGAAAGGTTGGACTAGATGATCCTTGAGTTCCCTTCCAACCTGGCATTCTATGAAAATACTGAAAGAGTCAAGAGTGTTTCTGCTACGAAGTGTCACACCACTGACCACTCCAGGAGTCCTTGCCTTGTACCTTCTCTTTCTTCACTACAGAACATGCTCCCAAGATGTGGACCACCGGACACCTCACACCATGGAGACAATTCCCAGAAGCTTTGCAACTTCTGTGCAATATGTCCGTCGAGTGCGTTGCACATTTTCCCAGGTAACAGCGTCCCAGTCCCAAGGGATCTCCAGAAACGGGTGGTTTGCTGCAGCTCACGCTGCCAGTGTAATTCATTCAGCTGTTCACCATCTTTCTCAAGGGCAAACTGGAAACCAGCAGGTCAGAGCTGGGTGAAGTGGTGGCTGCTATCATCTTTCCCAAGAAGCCATTTCCTGGTCCAGGAAATCTCAAACTGAAGGAAGAGGCTGTGGCATCAGCAAGCACTGTGGAAGCTGAAAAGAAAATGCTCCCACCTCCATCCAGCCCACAGCTTGTTACCACAGTGCCCTTAGAATCATAGAATGGTTTGGGTGGGAAAGGACCTTTCAGGGTCATCTAGTCCAACTCCCCTGCAGGGAGCAGGGACATCTGCAACCAGAGTAGGTTGCTCAGAGCCCCAGCCAACCTTACCTGGAATGGTTCCAGGGATGGGGCATCAACCACCATAACTGAGGCATGATGTGAGGCCTGCTTCATTGCATGCCCTCATGTCTGGTGGCCCTTTTTGGGCCAGGCTCCTTTCTTTACCCCTTCTCACATCTGCTGAAGGGCACCTGGAGCACAGGAACCCTTGGTGCCATATGCCCAGGTGGTACCACAGAATCACAGAGCAGTAGGGGTTGGAAGGGAACTCTGGAGATCATCTCATCCAACCCTCCTGCCAAGGCAGGTTCATCTAGGGTAGGTTACTCAGGAATGTGTCCAGCTGGGTTTTGAAAGTCTCCAGAGAAGGAGACTCTTATATATATATGTATAGAAGTGGACTCCTACCACCTTTTAATCAGGCCATGCTCCTCCAACACGTCCACCACCCTGGTTGAACTGCACGCCAGACTATTCTGGGAGCGGTGCCCCCTTCCTTCAAGCTGAACTAGGTTAGATACATTTTTTTTTTTGGTGGTCATTCAGACAAAAAGAATGATATTCTCATCTGTTGAGCTCCAAGATTATTATGGGCTTTTCAATGGATTCCATATTGCGCCCTCGGTTATAACATTAAACCAGCCAGCTCCAAACCGCAGGATGATTGAATCATTCTGGTTCAGCTGCGCCTTCCAGCCAGCCAAGTTACTTTAAATACATCAAAATTCATGGGATGCATAAAGAATGCAGGTCAGACAGAGTCACAGAGATCTGTGGCTGATAGGAGCAGCGTTTGGAGAATGCCACGGGGGGAGGTGGTACCCCATCTTGCTTTGTGGCTTTGAAATTAAATGAAATTAAATAAAATTAAAGTAAAATAAAATAANATGAAATTAAATAAAATTAAAGTAAAATAAAATAAAATAAAATAATAAAATAAAAAAAAATACAAAAAGAAAAAAAAGATATGAGGAGACGTATCTCAGTACATACAATAGATCTGAAGTTCACAGAATCATAGATTCATGGAATGGTTTGGGTTGGAAGGGTCCTTTCAAGCTCATCGAGTCCAGCCCCCCTGCAGGGAGCAGGGACATCTGCAACCAGAGCAGGTTGCTCAGATCCCCGGCCAACCTCACCTGCAATGGTGCCAGGGATGGGGCAGCGACCACCTCTCTGGGCAGCCTGCGCCAGGCTCTCACCACCCTCAGAGTCAAAAATGTCCTCCTTCAATCTTGTCTAAATCTCCCTCTTCTAGTTTAAAGCCACCACCCCTTGTCCTGTCACAACAGGTCCGGCTCAAAAGATTGTCCTCATCTTTCTGACAGGCCCCTTTTAAGTACTGAAAGGCCATAATAAGGTCACCCCATTAGTTAGTCCAGGTTACTTCTAAGAACTTGGGCAAATATGCCTTCGACTCCTAAGTTTGCCTGTCTGGAGTATGACGATTCCATGACCTCCAAGATGATGTTTGAAGAACCTCAGTGACCAACAAGGTCTGGAAGACAGGACCAAACAAGTCTACAGTGCAGCTGGTGTCCATGAAGCAGCAGCACCAGGGCATGGTTGATAACAGGAACAGGTTGCCCAGAGAGGTGGTGGAGGCCCCATCCCTGGAAACATTCAAGGTCAGGCTTGATGAAGCTCTGAGCAACCTGACCTAGTTAGAGACATCCCTGCTTATTGTAGGGGGGTTGGACTAGATGACCTTTAGAGGTCCCTTCCAACCCAATACATTCTATGATCCAATGCTTTCCTCTCCCAGCTTCTGAAAAAAGCAAGGCCAGGAGAACTGCAGTATAATTTGGGACTGGAGCCTACAGATCTAGGAGCTTTGGAATTAGGGAGGACTCAGAGCAGGAGTATGAGACCACAGGACATGTTTTCTGTTTTTTTATGTAAAACGCCCCAGACTGAACATTGTTACTGGAATGTATTTTCCTTCACAGAAAACCTCAACCAACCAGTACTACGACAGTGCTTCTTAAAATACTACAAGAAATAGAAAGTTGTGTTTCATCCCCGTTGAACACGTCAACGTTGGGTGAACGAAGCCTTTGAAAAAAGTACTAAAACCCAAACGCCACCGATTTTTGGAAAACCCTTCAGGATTTTTTTGAGGCAAAAACTCCTAAAGAAATGTCTTGAGAGCAGAGCTCTGCCTTTTAATTTCAAGAGAAGAAAATCGGGAGAGAAGAAGATCAAATGAGAGGAATAGTTGTGTTAGGTGGAAATAACACAACAGCCTGTTTGGGGGTTGATGGAAACTCTCCATGGCTCCTTCTGTGACGTGCTCTCTTTATTCCAATCAATTTGAGTCTACACAATCCTTGGCAGCTTTGCTGGCTTCATTCAAGGCATCAGAAGGGATTTGTTGGCCAGTGTAAACAATAGCAACAGCGAGCTTCAACCCATCTGATGTGGGTTTAGGATTTCAGTCAAGCCATAGGTTTTTTATTTATTTAATAAGGGTGAGAAATTTAAAAGTGCGTGTAAATGTATATCGCGTTTGCAGAAACAGCTGGGAACTAGTCTGAGTGAATGACATCAAGCGGAATTATTAATTTTTTTCAGAATTCTGAGCTCCCTTTTGGCTTCAAGGCTACGTCTTTGAAACACTGAGCGCGTCGAGCTCTTGAGACCTGGACAGGATGGAGAGTTGGGCGGCGGGAACCTCGTGAAGTTCAACGAGGGCACGTGGAGGGTCCTGCATCTAGGGAGGAATAACCCCATGGACCAGTACAGGTGAGGGGGGACCTGCTGAGAAGCAGCTCTGCAGAGAAGGACCTGGGAGTGCTGGTGGACAAGTTCACTACGAGCCAGCAATGTGCTCTCGTGGCCAACAAGGCCAATGGTGTCCCGGGGTGCTTGAAGAAGTGTGGGCAGCAGGTTGACAGAGGTTCTTCTTCCCCTCTACTCTTCCCTAGTGAGGTCACCTCTGGAGTCTTGTGTCCAGTTCTGGGCTCCCCAGAACTGTTCAGAACTCCAAACTACTCCATGATTCTATGGCCACCCCCATCTCATCCAGCTGCAGCTCTCAGTCATGAAGCCCTGGAAGAGAGCTGGTGTGGAAATTATTTTCTCACGTACCTGGAGGACCAGCGCCATTTCATATTAGGAGCTAAAATTAAAATCCTATTATAGTAAAAGTAAATGGAATCCCAGGGGGACAACATACCCAACATTAGCTGAAAACACCTTCTGGAGTATGCAGAGAAAATCATGAGGGAGAATGGCATCTGGTACTAACATCTGACCGTGAATTCTTTCCACCTGCCGCAGGCAGAAAGTCAAAAACTCCTCATTTTCTGCCAAGTGCTTCAGCCGTCTGTCTGAAGGATGCTATAAACGTCATTAAGCGGCTTTCCACCATGGCCTCTGTGGATGTTATTTCAGGCCCTGCCATTTGCCAGCACTGAGGATGCACCTGGGGATGCTGGTCCAGCTGACCAGCTCACAATTCCCGGCTGGTGTGCAGATTGATGGAGTATTTTCATTTCCTGAGCAGAAACGGCAATGGATTGTATTTCAACAGATCACAGAATCAGAGTAGTTTGGGTTGGAAGAGACCTTTTGAGGTCATCTAGTACAACCACCCTGGAGGGAGCAGGGACATCTGCAACTAGAGCAGGTTGCTCAGAGCCCCAGCCAACCTCACCTGCAATGGTGCCAGGGATGGGGCAGCCACCACCTCTCTGGGCAACCTGGGCCAGGGGCTCACCACCCTCAGCAGCAACAATTCTTCCTTCTATCTCATCTAAATCTCCCTCTTTTAGTTTCAAACCATCAGCCCTTGTCCTGTCACCAGAGGCCTTGCTGAAAATCTATCCCCATCTTTCTTACAGGGCCCCTTGAAGTCCTGAAAGGCGCCAAGAAGGTCTTCCTGGAGCCTTCTCTTCTCCAGGCTGAACAAGCCCAACTCTCCCAGCCTGGCCTCCCAGCAGAGGTTCCACCCTCCCATCATTGCTGGGGCCTCCTCTGGCCCCGCTCCAGCAGGTCCATGTCTCTGCTGTGCTGAGGACTCCAGAGCTGCCCCAGCACTGCAGGGGGGTCTCCCAGAGCGCAGCAGAGGGGCAGGATCCCCTCCCTGCCCTGCTGCCCATGCTGCTGGGGATGCAGCCCAGGAGGACGTTGGCTGCTGGGCTGCGAGCACATGGGGCCGGCTCAGCTCCAGCTTCCCACCCCTCAGGACCCCCAGGTCCTTTTCCACAGTGCTGCTCTCCAGCCCTTCATCCCCAGGTTCAATGGTTTAGCTGTCACGTAGAAAGCCAGGGCAGTTCTAGCTCCATGGGTTTGTTTTTTTTTCTAGGCTGAACCATGGTGCTAAGCAGGAAAGCGGAGAGCAGCAGAGCCCATGGCTAACACCCAGGCAGGCACCTTTTGGAAACCAGGCAGCTTAGGTCTTAACTACATACCAGGACCTGGTCAAGGTTCACCACCTGCTCTAGGGCAATAGCTTATCATACCATCATCCCTTTGGCTCTCTTCAGCTTTTATTCCCTCTAGCCTAATGATCTGGGATCTAATTGAACTCTTCACTCTGAGGGTGGTGAGATACTGACACAGGTTGCCCAGAGAGGTTGTGGATGTCCCATCCCTGGAATTGTTCATGGTCTGGTTGGTTGGGGCTTGGAGCAACCTGGTCTAGTGAGAGGTGTCCCTGCCCATGGCAGGGGGTTGGAACTAGACAATCTTTAAGGTCCCCCCCAACCCAAGCAATTCTATAATTCTAAGGAAATAATTTAAAAAATGCCAGAATCCTGAACTCAAGCTTTTTAATTTTGGTGCTGAACCACTTGAACCCCTCTGCTGCCAAAGCATATAAAAGGGTTAAAATCCACTGGTTTAAAATTACACCCCTTGACAGAAGCCTGGCTGGACTTCCAAACCATTAAGCAAACACTTTTTCCCTCCAAATAGGAGGCAGCTTGAATCCAGGTCATTGGTGAGCCCCGACTCCTGGCCCCACGAGCTGGATTTACCTTGAGGAGGCAAAATCCTCACCAGGGACATCAACGGGCAGGGGTGAGTGAGAGCAAAGGGTTGGGGCTGCTGGACAAGACCTAAACCAGCACTCATCCCACCAGGACCACGCTGGACAGCCCAAACAGGCTCTTTAGAAGCCTCGGGCTGGGCTGCGAGTCTCAAACCGGGGAACCTGGGGCTGTAGATGAGCCAAGTGGGGTTCACTCTAAAGCTCAGATGTTAAATCCATGACTAGGACCATTACAGAATCCTTTTTCCCTCTACCAAGCTGAGGTGTGACATTGCTCGCACACAGCGAGCAGGGGCAAGGGCTACTGCTGCCGCGGTTTCTCATATTAAAAACAAAATACAGCCAATTTCTCTTGCAAATGCTCTTCCCGGGGTCAGGCTCCAACACTTGGAAGCAGCTTTGCTCCATTTCCTTCTGTGAAGAGCACACCAGTGGTTTCAAAGCACTGGCTTTGGAAAAACAGCTACTAGGAAGCTTTGGTCAAATTAACTAATTACCTGAGAAAAGCTGCTTGGACCACTCGTTTGAGGATTGCGAAGTGCCATGTTTATTACCAATGATTCCACGGGAGACATTTGATCTCCTCTAGGCAGAAATGTTTTTGAGCTCCGGTCGTTTCAGGCTCGCTCATCGCTGCCATGAACACACAACAGATTATAAACCTACCATATAGAATCGTAGAGTTGTTTTGGTTGGAAGAGACCTTTAAGATCATCGAGTCCAACCATTCCCCCCAGCACTGCCAGGGCACCACTAACCCCTGGCCCTCAGCACCACATCTCCATGGCTTTTAAAGGCCTCCAGGGATGGGGACTCCACCACTGCCCTGGGCAGCTTGGGCCAGGCCTTGACAACCATTTAGGTTGGAAAAGACCTGCAAGATCATCATCTCCAACCATTAACATAACTTTACCAAGCCTGCTGCTAAACCACATCCCTAAGCACCATATCTACATGACTTTTAAATATGTCCAGGAGTGGTAATTCAGCCATTGATCAGATTCCTACTCAGTCTTCTTTAGGTTCAACAGCCCCCAGGGTTCTCCCCTTCCCTTGACAGAGAGATGCTCCAGGCCCTTCAGCATCTTCACAGCCTCCTCTGGACTCTCTCCAGTAGTTCCTTGACCCTCTGGAACTAGGAAGACCAACACTGGACACAATACTCCAAAGATGGCCTCACTAGGGCAGAGTAGAGGGGGAGGAGAACCTCCCTCAACCTGCTGCCCACACTCTTCTCCATGCACCCCAGGACACCATTGGCCTTCTTGGCCACAAGGGCCCATTGTTGCCTCATGATGAACTTGTCATCCCCCAGCACTCCCAGTTCCTTCACTGTGGAGCTGCTTTCCAGCAGATCAACCCCTCACCTGTACTGGTGGGGTTACTCCCCTCCAGCTGCAGGACTCTACACTTGCCCTTGTTGAACTTCATGAGGTTCCTTAGTCCACACCCTAAGAACTGGAGCAGCTCCTGTGCCACAGTCTCTAGGCCAGAGCACCAGCCGCATGGATACTGTGCTGACATTCACCCACTGCACTGTCCAGCTGACAATATTCCACCAGTCAACATATTTCCCTTTTTTTTTTAAGAAAAAAAAGAAAGCCTGTCCTGAAACCCAACCCTACAGGAAGTGCTACATTAAATTCTGTCCCCCGAGAAGGGGGTAGACGGGAGTATTTTTTTACTGCCAATTCTCACCCAAGCGAATACACGAGAGACAATCACTATCCCAACATATTTAATAAGACGAAATTACAGATGGAAAGTCCTCCAGGCACAGGAACTTCATCGAATGCACAGCTCTAAAGTGGGTCACTTCTCGCAAACAAGGATTACGATTTTTTGCCTTAGCGTGGAAACGTCGGACTAACACGAAGCACAAAATACCGCATCGGATGCAACAGCCACGCGCTGGAACCCACGACAATAAGAAGTATGGCACAAGGAACGGCGAGCTAATTAGTATTAAACTTTTGGCAGTCCTGGTCAGGACTAATTCAGTTCCAAGAGTCGTCTCCGGTCAGCACCAGGGTCTGTTACCGTAGGAATTTGTGCAAAGGATGCTTTGAAATGCAGGAAAAGAATGAGTTGTGCAAACCTATTTTCCTTTCACAGTAAAACAACAGCGATTTGGGTGTCGGGAAGGAAGAAGAGAAGCCCAGACAATACTTAATGTCACAGTATTTAGTGTATCTAGATATATAATCACCATACTCAGCAAGGGTAAAGTGCATGCCAGGAACAGCTTGGACTTGTGATGCAGAAATAGATTTTCATCCAATACTAACCACGTAGTATGAAGTTTACCCAAAACAAGGTAGAGCAAGAGCTTGAAGACAACCTACTCGATGTGACTTACTGCATCTTTCTTCAAAAGGTAGGCTGAGTTATGCTGAAAGAGGAAAATTTCACATCAACGATCAGTGGAATAAACAGTTCAAGGCTTCACTAGTTAAAAATATTGCACTGAAAGTGTGTTTGAAAAGCAAAATGAGGTTTTTAATATCACAGAATGGTTTGGGTTGGAAGAGACTTCAAAGACCATCTAGTTCCAACCCCCCTGCCATGGGCAGGGACATCTCCCACTAGACCAGGTTGCTCAAGGCACCGTCCAACCTGGCCTTGAACACCTCCAGGGATGGAGCATCCACAGTTCCCCTGGGCAACCTGGGCCAGGGTCTCATCACTTTCCAAGTGAAGAATTTCCTCCTAATTTCCAAGCTAAATCTCCCTTCTTCCAGCTTAAAAAACACTTTAAAAAACAAGATATGTTGCAACAGCTACTTTGAACTAAAATAGGTGGTAAACTGTAGGAACTGGTGAAATGTGAGTTCTCTGCCACAGGCAATAGATACATGGGTGACCTGGAATCTCTCCTATATAATGTGAAGTAAATTAGGAGGCGGAAAGAGCTCCATTGTCCCATAGTTTCCATGGAGCCAACTGTAAACTCAACAAGACCTGTAAGACAACAATTAAGAGAATTCCCTTGTATTTTAGAGATCAAAGGTCTACAAGAAGTCTGCCTACAAGAAGTTTTGAAATGCTTCCCCACCAGTTAGTGCAAATAAATAAAAGCCACACGATTGATGGATGTGCCATGACTGCCACATGTTACGCAGATGTCTACAGCTCCGACCACAGGGCTGTGAATCTGGAGTAGACACAAAAAACCCCATGTGGTGCTCCACACAACTCATGAATCGTAGAATCATTCTGGTTGGAAAAGACCCTTAAGATCATTGAGTCCAACCATTCACCCAGCACTGCTGGGTCACCACTAAACCATGTCTCTTAGCACCCCATCTCCACAGCTTTGAAGCCTGGGCCAGGGCTTGACAACCCTTGCGGGGAAGAAATTGTTCCTCGTGTCCAACCTAAACCTCCCCTGGTGCAACTTGAGGCCATTTGCTCTTGTCCTGTGAATGGTATGGAGAGCCTTGGAAAATGAAGGACAGAGAAGCAAAGGGACAAGAGACCTTCCACAAACATCCATCAGAGATGTGGCAGCCCAGATCCAACCTGGTCTTTAAGTTCACTCCACTATGTTCACGCTGCTTGGAGGACACTGCATCCCACGTCAGACCGTTCCCAAAACCACTGCGTGCAAGGAGAGGGACACAAACAGCAAACTCCAAGAGCTGAATAAATTAAACCGTGGAGAAAATCACTTTCTCCACTCCAAAAAATCAATTCCTTCACTACATGCGTAGTTGAAAGGGGAAAAAATAAACCACACAAGAACGTGTAGAGGAGTGTTGGAAGATCAGCAGCCCCTGCTTGGAGAGAAGAGGCGTGTATTTAACTCTGACACTTTAGAAGTGACTGGAGTAAGCAAAACATTCATCAAATGGCAAAAATAAAGAAAATCCTCTCAATACGGAGCTGTCTCCACCAACACACGCACTTCAACTCACCTTCTCTTGATTTCCCAGGACATGGCAACAGAGAGCTGTGGCCACTAAGTCTTCCTTATTCTTAGAAAATTCCTGGGCATATTAAAAGCATGTTTGAGACCTATTAAAACTATTTGCTCAGGGAACACAAGGTTTTCTCACCAGCATTTGCTCGCCTCAGCATTAACTTCGCCCTCCAAAACCAGCCTCAGTGACTTGCAGTTGGACATCTGGCCCTTAGTTCTGCTATTAAGTATTTTAAAGAAAGACCTTGAGAATTAATAGGCTGTAATCATCTAAAGTAGTCTCATATGCAGTTCATTTCTCCTCCACTACTTTGCAGTGAAAAAAAAAAAAAACCAAACAAAAAAACCACCCTTTCAGAAGTAACAACATAAAAAAACACGTCAAAGTTGGTTCAGGTTCTATCACACCCCTTCCTATTTTACAGATTTTCTGTGGTAAAGAATCCACTGCCATTGTTTCACCGCAATTTAAAAAAGTCTTGGCCTTTCTAATCCCAAACCAGCCTTCCAACACCATCCAAGTCTGGAAACAATTTCAAAACCCTCAGGAACTCAACAGCAGCACTGGCGTATTCCAGACAATATTGCAAACACAACCCAAGCGTCTATTAAAGAAACAGCCGTGGACAAACGCGGTTCCTCGCTGCTCCTCTTCCTCACAACCCCATCTCCACTGGCTCCCGTGGGCGCTACGTTAGTTTCTTTATCCGGCGGTTCTGCTTGTCGATAGTCAGCGTCGCGCGGTCCACGGAGGTCGTGATGGAATCGAGAGCTTCGTCCTGTCTCTCCAGCTCGGCTTCCGTCTCCAAGGCGAGGCCCTTCAGCTTCTGTAGGATCTGTCAGAAGAAAAGGCTGAGAGCTTTGAGCGATTGACCAGATGCTTCTTTGAGAAGTGTAACAGATTCATGGCTATCCATTATTTTATTGCTTTAAATGACCAGCAACCTGCTCTAGTTGCAGATGTCCCTGCTCGCTGCAGGGGAGTTGGACTAAATGACCATTAAAGGTCCCCTCCAACCCAAACCGTTCTATAACTCCATGATCAAATCATTTGCTGGAGACTGCCCTGAAGAATGTTGGTAAAAAAGACATGGGTCTTGCTCCGATGAGCTGTATTGAGATGAACTAAACAATGAATTAAAGATCAGGAAAATAAAATCTGAAATGTTGGGCTTATATGGGGTGAGGGATAAATTAGAAGTAAACATCAGTGTAAAAATCAGCTTTTTGCTCGCTCTGTTACGATCTCCTTGGTATTATCTCCCCTCCCTGCACCAGTACAGGTGAGGGGTTGATCTGCTGGAAAGCAGCTCCACAGTGAAGGAACTGGGAGTGCTGGTGGACAAGAAGTTGCCCATGAGCCAACAATGGGCCCTCGTGGCCCAGAAGGCCAATGGTGCCCTAGGGTGCATGAAGAAGAGTGTGATCAGCAGGTTGAGGGAGGTTCTCCTCCCCTTCTACTGTGTCAAGGTGAGGAGACTCCTGAAGTATTGTGTCCAGTGCTGGGCTCCTCAGTTCAAGAGAGAAAAGGAACTACTGGAGAGGGTCCAGTGGAGGCTACAGAGATGCCGAGGGGCCTGAAGCATCTCTGTGGCCAGGAAAGGCTGAGAGCCCTGGGGCTGCTGAGCTGCACAAGAGAAGCCTCAGAGGGGATCTGATCAATGCTGAGCAAGAGCTCAAGGGCCCATGGGGGGCAAGAGGATGGGGCCAGACTCTGGTCAGTGGTGCCAGTGACAGGCCAAGGGGCAACGAGCACCAACTGGAACCCAGGAGGTTCCATGGGAGCAGGAGGAGAAACTTGTTTGGTGTGAGGGTGTGGGAGCCTGGCCCAGGCTGCCCAGAGAGGTTGTGGAGTCTCCTTCTCTGGAGAGATCCCAAAGGTGCCTGGACACGATCCTGGTCCCCCTGCTCTGGGTGAGCTGCTGGAGCAGGGGGGTTGGACGAGATGATCTCCAGAGGGCCCTTCCAAGCCCCATCATGCTGGGATTCTGGGATTCTGTGAGTCTGCATCTCAGAGCAGCAGCTTGTCCTAATGTGGTGCACACACTGGGAGCTGGCGCAGACAGAGAGCACGGCCGGTGCAAAGCCAGAAGGGCTCATTGGGCTTAAGGATAGGCAGGGACCAGGTCAAAGGACAGAAAATGTTCTACTACACTCCACTAAAGAATGAAGTGCCACCAGTTGGTGCAGAAGGGAAAAAGTGAGACTTGGGCAACCAGACAACTAATTTTCAAGGGGCTAGAGGGTGGTGTGGTACAAACGGACATGGAGGCAGCCAAGAGGCTGTACCCAAGATGAGAAACAACAGATGCTGTGGCTACAGCTCCATTCCAGTGTTACGTTGCACCTCAACTGGTTTACACCACTTACCACATTTCTGTTCCTATGTGGGACTGTAAGTGAACACCCTGAGCTACTCCAAGGCTGTACGGAGAACCTGGTGTCTGAAAAAGCTTATAGATCCTGGTCCAAACAGGGCAGAAGGTCCAGAGGGACAGGAGAAAGTCAGGCTGATATGTTTGTAAGGCTAACAGCCATCCATAACACCATCATGCACTGACTTATGGGGCCTACTCAACTTTAACCTTCATCTGTTTGCAGAACCAAGTCCAAGAGTGGAGATCCAGACAACAGAGGAAAAATCTGTCCTACTCAGTTACCCTGTAACACCGGCTCCTTTGAGCAGCCATCCAAGGAATGAGTTATATCATAGACTTTTCTCCCCTCTTGTGGCTACTCTCTTAATAAGCCTTGTCACATGGACTCAAGGGCTCAGCTGCCTTCCCTCGGATGTATCAGAGGGAGGTTTTGAAGCACCAAATCATCCTGACTGGATATCCAGCTTCTCGATCGCTTTAGATCATAAAGGGGTTGTCTCAGCTGTCACCGCTGGCCTACATAATCTGCTTCCGCAGGCATCTGCAGACGTGTCCATGAGGATATCTTCATACTGCCTGCTTAATAAGAGCAGTTTAGCCAATTCATTGCAATCATAGAATCATTCTGGTTGGAAGAGACCTTTAAGATCATCAAGTCCAACCATTAACCCAGCACTGCCAGGGCACCACCAAACCAGGTCCCTCAGCACCACATCTCCACAGCTTGGAAACCCCTCCAGGGATGGGGACTCCACCACTGCCCTGCCCAGCCTGGCACAGCCCTTCACAGCCCTTTCAGGGAAGAAATTGTTCCTCATGTCCAACCTAAACCTCCCATGACACAGCTTGAGGCCATTTCCTCTTGTCCTATTGCTTGCTGCATGGGAGAACCCAGCACCTTGCAGTCCTGGGTTAATGGTTGGACTCGATAATCTTCAAGGTTCCAACCAAAACAATTCTATGACTCTATCATCAATCACTGTAGTACGTGAGCATCCAGGTAACGCTACTGAAGATACCAGAACTGCAGCCAACAAAATAAATCTGTGGCTTTTGGTAAAATAGAGAAAAATAATCGGACTCTCTACATTTTTTTTTTCCCTAACAACTGGCAAACTCTGTTTTCATGTTTTCCTCTAAGAATCTACATAATAAGCCCTCAGAAAGCTCCTGTGAAATGTCAGCAGCCCCTTTATCCACATGTGGGGCTGAATTCCAGAGCAGTCCCATCGTTTGCAGGGATGCGTGTCACTGGTTTGAGAAGATCAGGAAGGAATATCCTACCTAGCTGGAAGTGCAGGGGAATTTTACGCAGACAAAGTGCATTCCCTAAAGCTTCCGTCCCAAACGAAACACTTCAGGTTCTTCCACTGTAACAGGAAAGCGAGGCTGGATCCCCCAAACTGGAGGTGGTGGACACATGTAGGATACACACCAAAAAGAAAAATGACGTGATCAGATCTATCATCTGCGTGATTCAGGACATGGGTCTGAAACAAGGTGTGACACAGACAGTGTCACCGTGCAGGACGTGTTTCCAGTTGTTGTTTCAACTCCCTGAAATCCTCCCTGAGGTCCACTCCATTCATACAATCATAGAATATTTTGGGTTGGAAGGGACATTAAAGGTCCTTGCCATGGCAGGGACACCTCCCACTAGACCAGGTTGCTCAAAGCTCCATCCAACCTGGCCTTGAACACTTCCACAGATGGAGCATCCACAGCTCCCCTGGGCAACCTGGGCCAGTGTCTCACCACCCTCATAGGGAAAAACTTCTTCCTAATTTCTAATCTAAATCCTTCCTCTTCCACTTTGAACCCACTACCTCTCATCCTAACACTACAAGGCCTCATAAAAAGTCCCTCCCCAGCTTTCTTGTAGGCCCCCTTCAGACAGAGAAATCTGATTTTATTTACTTTCCCAAGAGTACTAAGCACTCATGGTGCTAACAGACCACTGGCCTTGTCTGGGAAAAAAAAATACTCAAGCAGCTCCCCACGCTTAACTCCCACCTTTTATTTTGGTCCCATTAAATGCTTGAGTTACGCACAAGCAAATACAAAGTGTTAGTTGTGAGCACCTCACTTCTCTCCCCCTATTATACCTTCCAAAAAATAAATCCAGGGCATGGCCATTACACGTGTCTGTTGAGGTCTCTTGTCTGTTGATCGCTGTAAGCCACGGAATAAGACCATCCTATGAGTAAATTTGGTATTTAACCCTTGGAATGAAGAGTTCCTTAAAAACAGCTTGTTCTCTGACCTACTGGTTGTGATTTCCTGAGATCAATACAAAAGGGTAAATAAACACTGAAGAGGCTCTGCAAGTAGCAAAGGACTGAAATGGAAGCATCTGGACCCAAGAAGACATTGAAGGAGCAAATGTCACAAAGATATGGACTGGAATGTGGGGTTTTTCCTGGATTTTACAGAATTAAATGATCAATACTATCTCTGTCTCCAGGGCGTACACGATCTGCAGACAGTAAGTACCAGGGCAACAGTTCTTTGGCAGGAACATTTACAGAAACTAGAAAGCGCACTTTTTTTGGCAGAATAAATCCCAATTTAGTCAATTCCCAACCTCTCGACCACAGCCCTTCAGCCAATCTCCCCTCCCACACGTGGTGCCACGATGTCAGCCCCAGCGAAGCGACGGGCAGAGGCTCAGCTAGAGAACACAGGAACTTCATGGGCTCCTGTCTCCAGCTAACAGAGCTCACGCTGTCAAACTCATTGTTTTTTAACATAAATGTCCCTTCTTGATGTCCTGGCGAGGTCCTTCACTCAGGCACCCAATGGCAACTGCAGATGATCAGGGCTTCAGGCTCTAATGGAAGGAATTTAGAATCATTCAATGATTTGTTGCAAAACATCTACTGTAGTTACAAGGACTTTGTTTCTGAGAAGAGAGGGAGAACGACAATTCATCACAAATTCCTCTTACATCACCAACTTCTGAAGTTCTGCTGGACTCACCTAGGTCAGAAGTAATGAGGAAGACAGAGCTGAGCTCTTCTGGGCTTTGCGATTTTGTTTTGTTTTTCTAAAAACAAGTGCTTGCATTACAGGTAATCAAAGAATCAAAGATCTCAAGGGAGGAAACTGCTCAGAAAAACTCTGTGGGACCTCAACAAGGCCAACTGCCAGGTCTTGCACTTGGGTCGCAACAACCCCCTGCAATGCTACAGGCTTGGGGAAGTGAGTTTCCACAGAATGCTAGGATGGTGGGGGTTGGAAAGGACCTTTGGAGATCATCTGGTCCAACCCCCTGCTCCAGCAGCTCACCCAGAGCAGGGGGCCCAGGATCGTGTCCAGGCACCTTTGGAATCTCTCCAGAGAAGGAGACTCCACAACCTCTCTGGGCAGCCTGGGCCAGGCTCCCACACCCTCACACCAAACAAGTTTCTCCTCCTGTTCAGGTGGAACCTCCTGGCTTCCACTTGGTGCCCGTTGCCCCTTGTCCTGCCCAATATCCAGACTTTGCTACCGACACAACAGTCCAGATGTGGCCTCACTAAGAGTAAGAGGAAGAGAAGAACCTCCCTTGACCTGCTGGTTACACTCTCCTGAATGCACCTCAAGATACCACTGGCCTTCAATTCATTTTGATCTAAAACTGTGTATTTACACAGCGACTGCTAGGAAGGAAACGGAACAGGAGTTTAAGAGGAATTATGGCATGTACCTTCAAATTGTTACTGACTGGAGTGATGATTCGCAGCCTGACTCTCAGGGAATAGGTGCTTGGCAATTATCAGAGACAAAAAAAAAAAATCAGGCCAATTCATGACCTGTCAGTCTGGCATAAAAATTCTTGGCTTGGCGTGGTATAAATACCGGAATTGTCTTTGGAGCCCTCGTTAATCTGGAAAGTGTTTTGGTTTGTTTTCAGTAACACCAGCCATTGAACGCTGTTAACGCCGCAGAGAGAATTTCAGAAAGTTCGGAAGTTAACCTTCTGCAAAAGGTTAAACTCTGACTTAGCCAGTTGTTCATTTTAATAAATAGATGTTTTCCTGCAAGAAGTTTTCATTTTTAGTCACTGCTAAGTGCTTGTGACTCTCAAATGCGCTCAGGGGAACGGAAGTTGTCGGATTCTACATCCCAATGATTAAATAAAAAGAAGGGGGCTGGAAAACTGTGGGTTCGGCTGAAAGAAAATAGAATTAGCATCGACTTCATGTGATGCTTTCACTAAGATGGAATATCAAAAAGAATAAGATGCTGGGATGGAGAAAAAAAGCTGATTTAAATATTAAGCTTCTTACTCTTCAGAACAACCAGGTTAAGGATTTTCCTTGGGTTATAATCTTATCACTTAATATATTTTGCTGATAACCCCCAATTTGTTCAAAATAGTTAAAAACAAATATCAAGGTATCATTGTAATCTAACCACAGGCCAGAGTAATTTTTAAAATATGCTCATCTAGATTTTGGGAGAGGAATATTTTGTTAAGGACAATGGCGATTGTTTCTGATGATGCAAACGGGTGTTATTAAGAAGCAAAGGGAGGGAAACACCTTCTACCAAAGTGATCTCAATTTATACCTGTTTAAGCTCTTTTGCTTCTTCCTGGGAGATCTTCGCTTGCTTCTGCAGCTGAACCTGGTCATTGTCCACCCCTTCTCTGCTTCCCACCGGAGAGCTGGGCTGCACCACTCCTCCCAGGAGACCTGTGGCTGCAAGAGAAATACCCAGGGTCAGATTGGCAACTCCTGTACCAGTGAGGAGGATTAGTGTGAGGATCAAACCTCAGGAGGTTCACCAAGGCCAGGTGCAAGGTCCTGCACATGGATTGGGGCAACCACCAAGATCAATCCAGGCTGAGGATGAAGGGATGGAGAACAGGCCTATGGAGAAAGACTTGGGGGTGCTGATGGGTGAAAAGTTGGCAGATGAGCTGACAACGTGTGCTCATCTCCAGCCCAGGAGAACAGCAGCAGCTCAGATGTTCATCAGGACAAAGAACATTGGAGGCCAGAGCTCCCTGCCAGGTTGAAGAGCTGATGCCCAGCTGGCTGGCCATCTGACAGCGCACACCCGCTCTGGATAGCGTTCCTTCCCCGTGAAAAAAGGAGACAAAAGCTGAACTAAAAGCGCCAAACCCTAAATCCCTCTCCTGTAATTACTGCAAACTCATAATCCCTGGAATTATTCCGTTATCAGCCTGAGAGTCACTGGACTCAGACACCGTCAGGACTTAGGACAAGCGAGTCATTCACTGCACTAGTGTGACCCGGTGCAAACGCTCCTTGTTTCCTCAGGGGCTCAGAACCTGCCACTGAAAAACGCTGCTCACGGTAAATTACTGTCGGGGTCTCCCTCAGAGGAGAAGGTGGGGAGGGAACGATGGACCTGCCTGTGACAGCAAAGAGCCAGATGAAATTCTTTGTGTTTCTTACCAGTGTCACCATAGGCTAATTATTTCCTTAAAGCTCAGAAATGTACCAATTTCACTCCATTAATGAAGAACAGGATGGGGACGGGACAAAGGCGCACAAAAACGGGGTGAGGAAGGAGAGCTGGCATCGCCCAGCAATTTTTTTGGCTTCAAATAAAGAAGAGAATTGAACACAAAGGCAGAACCATTGAAAAAATGAAATTTGCTTTCATTTCTGTCACACCCTGTGAGACTTGCTGCCACCACGTTGAGGATGTTCACAGGTTTGGTACCTTCTCAAAGTGCTGGAAACACCTAATAATGAGAAGACTCGGTCACAGGGGTGAGTGGGAAAAGAAAATAAAAGTCAGCAGCCTCAAAAGGGATTAAAAAACCCAAACAAAACTGTGAATACGAGTTGTGAGCTATAGGATTGGGACAGAACTTCCCTGGATTGTTAGACTGCAGATACACCGTCAGATTTCTCGGGATTTTTAATCCTGGGTAGCTGTTAGCAGGGAGATTTAGATTAGGTGAGATTTAGATTAGATGTAAGGAAGAAGTTTTTCACTCTGAGGGTGGTGAGACACTGGAACTGGTTGCCCAGGGAAGTTGTGGAAGGTCCATCCCTGG
>VZZY01011094.1:142853-165370 GCA_013400335.1 Eurystomus gularis | reverse complement strand
GTCCCTTCCAACCCTAACCACTATATGATTCTATTTAGGACATTACTGGCTAGGAAGGTGCTGGCTTGATCCACACAGAACCATCTAGGTTTCCAAGAAACCTCACTGCTCTGTCCTGAGTATTTAAACATCCAGGCTTGGTCCAAAAAAAAATAAAAAAATCAGTCAGAAGAAACATGTGAAGCNAAACCACTATATGATTCTATTTAGGACATTACTGGCTAGGAAGGTGCTGGCTTGATCCACACAGAACCATCTAGGTTTCCAAGAAACCTCACTGCTCTGTCCTGAGTATTTAAACATCCAGGCTTGGTCCAAAAAAAAATAAAAAAATCAGTCAGAAACATGTGAAGCAGCTAAAAATACTTTCAGATAACATGGTGCATCTAAAAGTCTTCATAAATTCCTCTTCAAGGTGGAATCAAGCCAAAACTCTTAGGAAGGATGAGGGTTTTTTGTATTTACTTATGTAAATGCGCAATAAGCACAAGCTTAAAGATGAGTATAAAGAGACAGGATCCAAATGAGACTGGGATAGTTTTGGAAACACGTATCTGAGCTGCACCATGAGGGCAATGAAGGCTACAAGGCTGTTTGCCCAGACAGATGGACCTCTGCTGCAAGGATAGTTCATAGAATGGTTTGGGTTGGAAAGGATCTCAAAGATCAGGTAGTTCCAACTCCCCTGCCATGGCCACGACACCTCTCACAAGACCAGGTTGCTTAAAGCCCCGTCCCACCTGGCCTTGAACATCTCCAGGGATGGACCTACCACAGCTTCCCTGGGCAACCTGGGCCAGTGTCTCAGCACCCTCACAGTGAAGAATTTCCTCCTAATTTCCAAACTTAATCTACCTTCTTCCAGTTTCAAGCCATCAGCCACGTCCCTGTCACTACAGGCATTTGTAAAAAGCCCCTTCCCCACTTTTTTGTAGGCCCTCTTCAGATACTGGTAAGGCCAGAAGGTTTCCCTGGAGCCTTGTCCAGTTCTACAAGTCTCCAAATCAATGCTCTCTGACAGTATACACATAAAACATACGTGTCCACACAGGCGTGCATAACACAGGCTTTCCCCTCCCTGCTCTGCTTTGAGGAAAAAAAAAATAAGAGAAAAATAATGAAAAAATCAGTATTTCCACCAGCCATGGAAAAAAAAACCCAAGAGGTGAAAACACAGTCCATGAGTGCCACCTTGTGATAGAAGGCAGATGGTGACGGACGCCGGGCAAGGAACAAACAAGGGTTTTGGTGGAGCAGGAGAAGTCAGGATTTCCATAAGCTCCAGTTTTCTTTCCTGATGTTTCCAAATTAAACAGTCCCCGCGCAGGTGGGGGTAGGAGAGCAATAGCCTTGACTCACTGACTCAGATGCAAACAGAGCAGAGCAGGGGGAAATTAAGCACAGTAGGGCTGTATAACCAATTATTTTATGTAACCAGCCTTAAGACCATCAGGAACTGAAGACCAATTTGCTGGAATAACTCAGCGCTTAAGAAACCAGCAGATTGTTTTTCCTCGGAGTTGTTGTGCTGACATTTCGGTGCCAGATGCCCACAACTTACTTCCTTCAAAATTAACAAGCTTTTCCAAGCTATGGCCCTTGACAACTCGTCAACAAGAGGATATTATCCTCCCTGCTAAGTCCAGTTTTAACTCGGGGCACAGAACTAAGTTCATCGATTGTTCAATTGTGTCATTTTTCAACTTGTTTTTAATATAGTGACAATAAATCCAAGTGCTGATTTGCTCAACAAATAGCAAAAAGAAAAGTATTCAGGTGTGTTGATAGAAATAAAATCCTAACAGGCAAATATTCACCAGGTCTCTAAACAAATTCAGAGTTGGATTAGCAAAACAAAACAAAAATATTACTTCTACAATTCCAAAGGGGGTAGAATAAGGAACATCCCTCTTATTGTTGTGAAAGGGTTTTGATCTCCACTGTGCTTTCTTCAAACAAACTATGTGTCCACCTCATCTGAGACCTAAAACCTCCTCAATCCAACCACCTGAACGCTGAGAGTGCAATGTTGAAGAGGGCTGGGCACGTTCCAGCTCTCAGGGTCCAGAAGGACATTCAACTTCAGCAGCTACAGTCACAGGTTTTGCTAAAGCAGTTGGGGGTGTTGGTCAACAACCAGCTGAAGATGAGCCAGCGTGCCCCACGTGGCCAAGAAGGCCACCAGCGTCCTGGCTTGGATCAGCACCAGTGTGGCCAGTAGGACCAGAACAGGGATTGTCCCCCTGGACTGGGTACTAGGGAGGCCACCTCTCAAATCCTGGGGTTGGTTTTGGGGCCCTCACTCCAGAAGGATATTGAGGGGCTGGTGCACGTCCAGAGAAGGGCAACAAAGCTGGGGAAGGGTCTAGAGCACAAGTGTGGTGAGGAGCAGCTGAAGGACCTAGGTGTGTTGAGCCTGCAGAAAAGAAGGCTCAGGAGAGACCTTCTTGCTCTCGACAACTCCCTGAAAGGAGGTTGGAGCCAGGTGGGGTTGGTCTCTTCTCCCAAGGAACAAGGATAGGATAATAGGAAATGGCCTCATGTTGTTCTAGGGGGCTTGAGGCAGGACATGAGGAACATGTCTTCCCCAAAAGGGTTGTCAAGGGCTGTCCTGGGCAATGGTGGAGTCCCCATCCCTGGAGAGGTTTCAAAGCCATGGAGACGTGGTCCTGAGGGACATGGTTCAGTGCTAACCTAGCAGAGCCATGTTAATGGTTGGACTTGATGATCTTAAAGGTCTCTTCCAATCTAGACTAAAAAGAGAGCCACACACTTCTGTCATCTCTATCCTCTCTTAGCAGGAAGGTCTAAATTCACTCTGCAGTGAACATACCTGCTTGCCAAATGGAGGTCCCCAAATCTACTTGAGGAGACTTCCTGGCACCAGCAAATCCCAGGGCATCTTCTAAAAACTGTATCTTCTTGCTGAACTGCATCTCCAGGATGGGGATTACTTCTGGCATCTTTGCTGACAAGAGCCGGTAAGAGGTGTCGGGCTTCCCAATAAACCTCTGACGGACGCTGATTTCATACGGCGTGTGAACTCTGATATCATCTACGTCCTTCGATTCGAAGCGGTGAATGACCTGAGAATTGCAGTCACTGATTTCCAGGCCAGAAGCGAAAAGCGTGAGTTTTCCTGGCTTGACATTTGAGTCTGTTCTGTGGGTGATAATAACTGGAATTCTAATTACGATTCCTTCCTGGTTCTTTGAATCGGAAACTGTGGCAGTTTCCTTTGGCTTGGTTTCCAAGGGCGCTTTCCAGAGCTTGCTGCTAAATGGCCACCAAGAAGGAGATTCGAGCTCAGTCAACAGCCTAGCAGAGAAAAGAAAGTGTTAGCAGAGTGAAAGCCCGTAGGAGGGTCGTGCTACCCAAAGCAAATTACTGCAGGCACCGAGATTTCTTAACACTGAACCCAGTCCTCTCTTATTTTGCTCCTCAAACCCATTTACAGCTCGCCAGGATCCACCCGTTTTAAAAACCAGCTTTTCTTCATTTCCTACTACGTTGGAAAGCAGTCCCAGAAGCTCACTGCTCTGGTGTGACAAACCCAGCTTCCAACTGGATTAATTCAGGCCGGTTTACACCCAGCTGTTGTTCAGCTAACAGCACCTTCTACCTCAGTGTTTCCACTCTTGGCCATCACCACCGCTGCCTTTTTCTGCTCCTTTACACCGCAGCCCCATAAGCTGATGCCACCTTTTGCTTTGCCCCCACTCCCCAATTCCTGGTTAAAGCACTAAGAGCACAAGGTTGAGGCTGAAAAGCCCAGCAGAGACATCCAGCACCTGCCTGGCCATCAGCGCTGGTGTAGCTCCTGAAGGATACAAGCCTCCTTGCTGGCAAAATGGTGTCTTATCTTAAAGGTCAATGGGGCTCACTTAGAGAAGAATGAAGCAACTGCTCCCCAGGAAGACCACGGTATAGCCCGAAGTAACACAGGGGGTCAAGTCCCTTGTTTCTAAGCAAGAAGATGCTCCTAAGCAGTCACCCGAGTTCATCAGCTGCAGGCAAGACCGTTGGAACATGCTGTAAAGGAGAATCAATGACATGAAGGACACAGTCCTTCCGTCATATCTTCTCTCAGCAGAGCATGGTGCCCTTCTCTGGGGTCCTCACCCAAGAAAGGATCGTGATCACAGATCTCTTTGGGTTGAAGCCTCACCAGTACTCTTGCCACTAAAAAAAGTAGAGATGATCTGGTGGGTTTCGGCTGCCGTGCTGCCAATCTGCCAGCATCCCTCTCCAGGTCTAGACAGGAGTGAGCCACAGTCAGCACCCACAATGCTCCATTTTTCCCACTCTCCTCTCCTGCCCATCACCTGAAGCCATCCTGCAAGCAGAGGATCCTGTGTTTCAGGATGACTCAGCCTCAGTGGATGGAAAGGAATTTTGGAGCCAGCTACATCTCTACATCAACTACATTGTGTGCTCAGGTGGCCAAGAAGCCACCAGCATCCTGGCTTGGCTCAGAACTAGTGTGGCCAGCAGGACCTGGGCAGGGATTGTCCCCCTGGACTTGGCCCTGGGGAGTCCAAGTCTCAAATCCTGAGGTCAGTTTTGGGCCCCTCACTCCAAGAAGGACATTGAGGGGCTGGAGCCAGAAAAGGGCAATAAAGCTGGGGAAGGGTGGAGAGCACAAGTCTGGTGATAAGCAGCTGAGGGACCTGGGGTTTTTCAGCCTGGAGAAAAGAAGGCTCAGGAGAGACATTTTAGCTCTTGACAATTCCTTGAAAGGAGGTTGGAGCCATGGAGATGTGGTGCTGAGGGCCATGGTTTAGTGGTGCCCTGGCAGTGCTGGGTTAATGGCTAGACTGTATGACCTTAAAGGTCTCTTCCAACCAAAATGATTCCATGATTCTATCTCCCTGCACAGTCAACAGTAACTTCAGATCACTCTTCCCTCCCACTGGGCAACCAGCCACCTTCTCTCTTGCCCACCAGCAGCCTCTGGTACCCACATCACATCTGAGCCAAAGCGGCTCATTTGCAGGTAGGCACATGAAGAGCCAAGTCAACCCTCTGAGATGCATCCACCTCTCAAACAATCCTACCCAGAACCCACTGGAAATCAATGGTGAGCTGGCTGGAAGCATCCCACAAACCCAACCGCCCTGCAGGCCACCATGATGATCAGGATATTTTACAAGGAGTTTTCTCAGGCCACCCATCAGTCACTGAGCAAAGCCAGCTCTGGAGGCACAAAGATTCTCTGTTAAGCAACGGGAGGGAAGAGGTTCTGCTTAAACCAAACAACAACAAAGCTTTGAGGAAGTTCAACCCAGATCAGAACTGTGTCATCACTGTCCCACCATAAACACCTTGAAGACCATGCAGTTCACTCTAGAAAGGTGCTGCTTGGTAAAATACGTATCACAGCAGTGGTGCTCTCAAGATACTTTTTCTAGTGATTTATTTTCCCTGCGAGAATCAGCGTGTCTACAGAAGACTCCACAATCTTAAAACCCTGTTTAAATTGGCTGCAGCCAAAGTCAAATCTGGAAGAGGAAGCTCTAACTGAATGTCTTTTGTTTACAGGCCATCAAAATTCTGCACCAGCTTCTGAACAGACCCATGTAAAGAAATTCATCTGCTAGGAAATGCAGAAAAAGTCCTGTTGGGAGTCAGCCGCTGAATTCATGGATTCATCAGCAGCAGGATGAATTGTTCCAAGAATCTCCTCCCAACCAAAGCAAGGACCGTCAGATATTTACCCAGATAGCATGCAACATGAGTAATGGGTCTGGAGCTCTGAAAATGCTGCAACACTCCTTAAAAAAAGACACAAGTTTGGTAAGAGTCTCCTTCTGCACAACATCTGTGACACATGCAAAAAAGTGTTAGAACTCCTCAAAAAGCACAGAGCAATTAAAACACAATTTCCTTAATGGCTTCAGGACTGCATTTTATCCTGTGAGCGAATTGGCCAAACTCTTCATGCCGTAGATAAAACAGAATCTCAGCTAACACTTGGTCCCAACCTCCCTTTCTTTTTCCATTTTCGAATCAAAGCCTACAGCTCTTCAGATTGGCAAGGATAAATAAAACCTCCCAAGTCCATCGTAACCCCCAAAACAAAACTCTCTTCCAAAAACAATGAGCAGGTGTTTATTTTCCTACTCATTGTTTATTGCTACAGAACCTTAAAAGCTATTGCTGAAGCTTTCGGTTTTCTTGGCTCTT
Source organism: Eurystomus gularis (assembly GCA_013400335.1). Classification (NCBI taxonomy): domain Eukaryota; kingdom Metazoa; phylum Chordata; class Aves; order Coraciiformes; family Coraciidae; genus Eurystomus; species Eurystomus gularis. Next base: position 159,184 of record VZZY01011094.1, on the reverse strand, counting down.
CATGAAAGGGTACGGGGAGTATCACCAGAATCATTGTGAAAGCGACACTTTCCTTCAGACATGATATCCGTCGACAAACAGATGATCCTTCCAAAAACAACGAGTTTGAACTTTATTGTGTTTGTTTCTTCAGGCAGGTGTCAGAGCTTCTACAAAGATACTCCTAGCTACAGATCTTCAAACGCTACAATACTACTCAACCTTACTGCCTGTTTTGGATTGCTGTCGAATCCGACCTGCAGCACACGGAACAGCAGAGAATAATTCACTTTCAATGTTAAGCATCATAGAATCGTTTGGGTTGGAAAAGACCTTTAAGCTCATTGAGTCCAACCATTCACCCAGCACTGCCAGGGCACCATGGCCCTCAGCACCACATCTCCACTGCTTCGAAACCCCTCCAGGGATGGGGACTCCACCACCTGGGTCAGCCCTTGACAGCCCTTGTGGACAAGAAATTGTCCCTCATGTCCAACCTGAACTTCCCTTGGCACAGCTTGAGGTCATTTCCTCTTGTCCTGGCACTTGTTCCTTGGGAGCAGAGCCCAACCCCACCTGGCTCCAACCTCCTGTCAGGGAGTTGTGGACAGCCAGAAGGTCTCTCCTGAGCCTCCACTCCTTCAGGCTCAACAACCCCAGGTTCCCAAACAACCCGTCATAACATTCCGATTAAGACACCAACCATCTACTATTCCCATTGAGTTCTGCAACATCTCAAGCACATCTCAAATGTCCTCCAAATCTCTCATTTTAGCTGTCTAAAGGCAGCACTTGGTGGCTAGCTTTTTTTTTTTAAATACACTGTTTTAAGTGCCTGATTGAGATTACCACAAGTAGTCTAGAACTCCTCCGAGTCTTTGACAAGAAAAGGCTGAGAGCGCTGCAGCTATTGAGCTGGAGAAGAGAAGCCTCAGAGGGGATCTGATCAATGCTGAGCAAGAGCTCAAAGGTCATGGGGGGCAAGAGGATGGGGCCAGACTCTTGTCAGTGGTGCCCCGTGACAGGCCAAGGGGCAACGGGCACCAAGTGGAACCCAGGAGGTCCCACCTGAACAGGAGGAGAAACTTGTTTGGTGGGAGGGTGTTGGAGCCTGGCCCAGGCTGCCCAGAGAGGTTGTGGAGTCTCCTTCTCTGGAGAGATTCCAAAGGTGCCTGGACACGATCCTGGGCCCCCTGCTCTGGGTGAGCTGCTGGAGCAGGCAGTTGGACCAGATGATCTCCAGAGGTCCCTTCCAACCCCCACCACGCCGAGAGTCTGTGATTCTCCAACTACCTCTCCAGTTCTTACACCGCCATCCTCCGCAGACAAATCTCACAGTTCACTGTCGCTGAACACTGCTCATTTCTGCCTCAAAACGTACTGATTCCACCCAGACCTAAACGCAGTGAGTATTCCATGTAAAAAGCTGTGCAGTTTGATAGCACAAATAAGGAAGCGTTGCTTCCATGTCCGAGTAGATCCACACCATGGATCAAATCCTCGCTGCTCTGCGTAGCTGGGAAGTAAGTTCTTGGGATGAAGAGGGGAATAAAAAGCCCTCAACTCCATGTACTTTATATACAAAAAAGCAGCCTCAAGAGCTGACTTTCACACACAGAGGAAGGAGCAAAGCCTACGTGAAATGAAGATTATCTGGCAGATGGCTCCTGATAACTCTAGGAAAGTCTCTCCAAGCCAGCAGCCCACCTGCCACATTCCACAATTCCTTTGAAAAGAGGCAGAAGAGCAGACCCATGGTTGTTTTTGCTGTCGAGCAGCAAAACAGGATGGCCCAGAAACCGGCAAAATTAACCCAAACCAACTTCCAGTATTTTTCATTTATATATTCTAGGACACTGAACATGAATGTGAAGGTTATCCTTCAGTGGGGACATTAATTTGCACCTCCTGCCCTTCACTACTTGCCTATTCTCTCAAAACTTAGAGGTTGTTAAGATTTTGGAGATCTCTAGATCCCTACCATTTCTGCCAGCTGTGGTTGAAACTCATAAGGGTGTGAAAAGTTATTTGACGGACAGAGGACAGAAATATATACACAAAGAACTTCACCAGGGTGAAGAAATGTCATGCAGAAGGGAGGACAGAAATACAGAAGCCTCTTGTAACAAGAGCTAGATCCACGAAAGACCATCACAGGCTTGAACTTTGATTGATAGTCAACAGTTGAGTCCTCTGAAGACTTCTGAGGGTCTACCCAACGGATTTCAGGTAGAAACAACCTGATCTCACAACACAACCACCCCGCAGCTCAGAGGCTGCCACAGCACCGTACCTGTCTGCCACATCCATATCCCCTTCGATCTTGTTGAGGCCTCTCATGATGTTGTCAAACTGCTCGCCCTGGTAATGCAGCACTTTTGCCGTGTCCTCCAGCCGTTTCTGCGATCCAGTCAACAACCCAGTCAGCTCTTTTCCCTTCGTTGACTGCAAAGCTGCTGCTTCAGCTCCTGCACCTTGGCTCGACAACAACTGCTCCCTCCAGAAGTGCTCAAGGATGTTGAACACCACATTTCTGTTGGGTTGCAGAGAACTGAACCAGTGCTTGGTGCTCTTCTCTAAGATGGTGAGGGAGCTGAAGATTAAATTGGAAGATTCCTTCTTGATCTCACTGATGCTAGAAAGATGGAAGTTGACCAAAAGCTCCCCAGTCTTGTCAGCGGTAAATTTGATTGCAACAGGAGTCAACGAAAGTCTGCCAGAGACCCATTGTTTGCTGGTGTCCAAGTAGTAAGAACAAGGCCAGCTATGGATACGTATGTCTTCGTTCATCAGCTCGCCGTTCAGGTCCACTTCTTCAAGAGCAACACGCTCAAAGCCAGAAGGAGAAACTAGAGTAAAAGAAAAAAAAAAACAAACCAAGAACCCTTAGCAACATAGAATTGTTTTGATTGGAAGAGACCTTCAAGATGATCAAGTCCAACTGTTAACCCAGCACATGTCCCTCAGCACCACATCTCCATGGCTTGCAAACCCCTTCAGGGATGGGGACTCTACCACTGCCCTGGGCAGCCTGGCACAGCCCTTCACAACCCTTTCAAGGAAGAAGTTTTCCTCATATCCAACCTCATCCAACCTCAACCTCCCCTGGCACAACTTGAGGCCATTTCCTCTTGTCCTATCACTTGTTCCTTGGGAGAAGAGCCCAACCCACACCTGGCTCCAACCTTCTTTCAGGGAGCTGTCCAGGGTGAGAAGGTCTCCCCTGAGCCTCCTTTTCTCCAGGCTCAACGATCCCAGGTCCCTCAGCTGCTCCTCACCACACTCCTGCTCTAGAGCCTTCCCTGGACATGCTCCAGCCCCTCAATGTCCTTCTTGGAGTGAAGGGCCCAAAGCTGACCCCAGGATTTGAGGCGCAGCCTCCCCAGGCCTGAGGCCATGGGGATGATCCCTGCCCTAGTCCTGTTGGACACACTAACGCTGATAATATTTTGTCCTTTATGGGGAGGAACTTGCCCTTTTCATCACCTTTCATACCATTTTCACCTTGTTTTCTAACATTACAGTTTTCAGCATCAACGCTGAAGACCAACTACATTCCACAACTACTTTGGGAACACCCATTATGTAACGTGGATTTAATTACTCACACCTTCATTATCTTCTCAAAGCCTTTGATGCATCATCACCTAAGTTACAGGTCAGCAACAGAACATCATCTCAGGGTGTTCTGCCACTCGTGTGGCGCAAGAAATGAAAAGTTACATCTCCACAGCAAAAATCTCCAGGTAGGTTGATGCTGACACTAATAACACCTTCTGACTTCAGCACAATTTGTTCCCCTTAAGGGAACGTCTACGAATCCTAACGCAAATCCAAGACCTCAGAGTCTTTTTCCAGGCAGCACTGGTGTGAATTCCTGCAGATCTCCCAGTGCCTTCAGGCTGCAACATCATTAATATCCCTTAAATAGAGCTCTGAGTCCAGTTCACGGGCATTTTATTAAATATAATCAAAATTGAGATGACTACTCAGAAGTCACATTCCACAAACGTCTTTACTTTGGTTTTCACACCTTATTTCTATGGCATTATGAATCAGAACAATTAACAGGGCAAAAAATAAGCTGCAAGTTTACAAAGCAGCCTGAGTTTGAAGTGAAAATTCTCAATGTTTGGGCCTACTAAAAATGGAATCCTAGAAAGACAATTCTGCAGCGAACTACAGGCCAAAGAGGGGGAAACCCCCACAGAAATCTGATTTGCTCATAGCTGTTGCCAACAAAACAGTGACAAGTTCTAGGAAATACTATTTAAGCAGCAAAGATTTGAGAAAGGAACTCGTAACGTGGAGGAAAAGCTAAAAGCTTTGGCTTCAGCTCCTCCAGCCAGAAAAAGAAGATGATTCCTCTAACGCAGCAAGTTTAGATCAAACAGATCGGACGGAGAGAAATTTTTTTTTCCAGCCTGTGCAGGCTTTGCACAGTAGCCAATTATTCTGATTTCTATTTAAAGGCTTTTTTCCTTCTGTTATACACAAAGAAACAGGGGAAAGAAAAACTACTTTAAGTGCAGAGAAATAAACATCATGAGTGAGATTCTGAAACAGCTGGAAGCAGAAGAGGGGTTATTACAGGATATTTTAAGTGGAAAATGTTTCTAATATGGGTGCACAGTTATATGCTAATCATAATACCTTATTGTAACTGACAACTATGTCAGTTTAACAACAACATCCACAATATTAATGCTGAAGTCAGCGACAGGTGAAATAAATCCCGTTGGAGCTTTATGAATCGGGATTTACAAATTCCAAATTAAGTTTAACTGCCTAGATATGAAGCAAATACAACAGCCAACAGATGATAAAGAATCATAGAATCGTTTGGGTTGGAAAAGACCTTTAAGATGATCAAGTCCAGCCATTAACCCAGCACTGCAAGGTCACCACTGAACCATGGCCCTCAGCACCACATCTCCACAGCTTGGAAACCCCTCCAGGGATGGGGACTCCACCACTGCCCTGGGCAGCCTGGCACAGCCCTTCACAACCCTTTCAGAGAAGAAATTGCTCATGTCCAACCTAAATGTCCACTGGTACAACTTGAGGCTGTTTCCTCTTGTCCTATCACATCTTGTTATTACAGCCTCCAGCTTCTGGTAGTCTAAGCCTATCACAGAGGGAAATGAAATTTACTGGACGAGCACATCAGAGCCAGGAAAAAAAAACCTACAATGAATCAGTAGCCTCCCAATTATCAGAACAGTGCCTCACGTTCAGGAAAGCAGCAGATCTCAGCCTCTATGAAGTCATTGCCATCCCCTTCCCCCACCCTCTGTTGAGCCTCCACTCCCTTACACCTTCGCTACTTACACCTAAAAATCTCATCAGTACCAGTGCCCTGCCCAAGTTGTTGCCTTGAGATGTTCTTTTATATATCCTGATGAAACCAAGACACCGAAAGATTATACACCGTGCAGAAGATCGTAAAGGAAACCTGGAACCAAACAGAGGTTTCGCAATGCTCACTGCTGGGACAGGCACCACAGAACAGAATGTGACCTGAAAAACAACTCCTAGACACTCGCTACTGGCAACAGGCACCTTCAAGCAGGCACAGCCACACTAGGGAGGCAAGAAGAAACTGGAAATAAGCCAAGGATCCTTAAAAGTCTGTAAAATCTCAGCCTGGAGCCCATTTTCACACGCTAAAAGTTCCACAAACACTGTACAACCACCACCAGCTCCCCACCACGACAGCGTTTTTCTCTCAGGCCTGCTCTCTGCCATTCTGGCTGTGAAACACTCACGTCTGATACCGTCAGCCATAAAAAAAAAGATCTTCCCAAACCACATCTCAAGTTCCTTACCTCCATCTCTAGGCGCAGAACTCTCAGGCAGCTCTTTGGAGGCTGCTGCCTTTACAGAACTGTCCATTCGTAGGTACAATTTTTTTTTCCACCCCCGAGTATCTCTTTTTCTTCAAAATCCAGAAGAGCAGGTAAAAAAACAACCTGAAGCTAAAGGAAAAATCCAGCTGTGCCCATCACCACACGGAAAAATATATAGAGTATGATTATTTAACCCTGGATCTAAGAGTCAAACAAGTCCTCTCAGTCCAGGAGAAGAAATGAAGCAGTCACTTGGCCTGTGTGTATATATGTGTACATGCCTTGGGTCTTATGACCTTTGACTCACCTGAGAGCTTAAAGGCTTTGCCTGAGTCAGCTCCTCTCTGTGCCTGAGGCCAGAATCTCCAAGGAAAAAAAAAACCCTATTTGGTAATTAAATCCATTCATTGTTCCAGAACTGTGTCCAGTGCTGGACTCCCCAGTTCAAAAGAGACAAGGAGCTACTGGAGAGGGTCCAGCGGAAGCTCCAGAGATGTTGAGGGGCCTGGAGCATCTCTGTGCCCAGGAAAGGCTGAGAGCACTGGGGCTGCTGAGCTGGAGAAGAGAAGACTCTGAGGGGAGCTGATCAATGCTGAGCAAGAGCTCAAGGGCCCATGGGGGGCAAGAGGATGGGGCCAGACTCTTGTCAGTGGTGCCCAGCGCCGGGGCAACGGGCACCAAGTGGAAACCAGAAGGTTTCATCTGAACAGGAGGAGAAACTTGTTGCTGTGAGGGTAGCAGAGCCCAGCCCAGGCTGCCCAGAGAGGTTGTGGAGTCTCCTCCTCTGGAGGGGTTTCCAAGCTGTGGAGATGTGGTGCTGAGGGACATGGTTTAGTGGTGCCCTGGCACTGCTGAGGTAACAATTGGACTCGATGATCTTAAAAGTCTTTTCCAACCGAAAAATTCTATGATTACAAGACATGGAATAAATTTACAAAACACACTGAAAAAGCATCACCTACAATAAGCCCCACATTCCAGTATTCCCCCCCAGAAAAGAAAAAAGAAACCAAAAAGACTCCACGACAAACAAAAACAACCCCAACAACAAAGAGAGGTAAGTTATTTATAATATCATGCAAAGGACTAAGTTAGGAGAAAAAAAGTAGACAAATGGCTTTATATTATTTGTAAATATACTGATTTCACAACAAATTCCTTTATATTTTTTAAAGAAACATATGTTTACCTCCAGATTTCTCTCCAGACCAGATGACACACACAGTCTCTCCCAATCTGGGCTCCCCAACATCAACCCATCATCCACATCCTATACATCACCTCGTGTTTCACAAACACTCGGGTTTTTTTGACACACCTGCCACCCAAACGATCATGGTACCACACACAGCAGCACAGAGCAAGAACTTGGAGTAGCAACAATAAGACGTGGATCATATTTCCGGCAGCATCACCACAACATTGTATAAATTCTTGAGCCAACACGTAGCTCGGTGGCTGCTTCTATAAAAAGGAGGTGACTCACCTTCTCTTGTGAGGCGCTTTGAGATCGTGTCACGCAATGGAAGCGTTACTAACTACCGTGAGAAGATGCTACAAACACCGGGAGAAGGTGCTGTCAGCTCACAAGCAGGTCCCTTCGCAATGTGTCAACCTCAGAGCCTCCAAAATGTAGTCCCACGCTCTTCTCATCTGCCCTCAGTCGTTATCTCCAGAACATTTCTGCGCTCAAAGGTGGTGGGGGTTGTTTACTTTTCCTCCTCCTTCATGGGTGAAGTTGCCACAGGGTGGTTTATTCCCAGAGCAACCATCTGGTAAATGAGGAGCTTAAGGTTCCTGCGAGCCAAACAACCCTCATGATAATGTTTATAAAGCCCATCGAGTGACTCTTCCCTTTTTTTTTTTTAACTAAAGGCCTCAGATGCAATTCCAGCAAGTTTCTAACTCTACCATTTTCCAAATGATGCTACAAGAAACGACGTACTCAGGGGTGATCCCCCAAGACACAGTACCTCACTGCGATGGCACACAGAGAAATCCAGCTCTCCTCATCGCTAAAGTTCAACAGCTCCCCACTAAAAAGTGGCTCCAGACTGAGGGGCTTCTCCACACCAACATGCTTCCATCCTTCTATTGAAAGCACAGTTTGAGCCCACTCCATTTTTCATACAAAGCAACTGTAAGGAAGGTCAAAGTCCCACCAAAGTATGGAACGGCCTCAGTCCCCATCCGTTAACTCACACCAACCCCTACAGCCCCTAGGTTAAAACTTGGCAGCCTTCCTTTCAACCTTGACCGTGTCTCAGCCTCTCCAACCCAAAACACAGGCACATCTACACTCTCCAGACCTCACCGTCCTGCCCTCCCAGGGCGTTCAGCTCTACCTCAAAGGTGAACACTCCTCTGTCCCCCTCCTTTCCTCCCACAACTCGCTCCCTTCTTCTCCAGTGCCATCCCCAAGACTATTTCTTTCCTTACTCCAAGCTAGAACTAACCCCTTCCAAAAAGCACTTCCATCCCTTTCTCTTTCGTAACATAGTCTTCCTCCTCCTCATCTCAAACACAACAGTCACCGGCTACACCAGATCTTTCCTCAGTCCTTGTCCTGTTCCCGATACCAGAAGAGACCTGACTATTTCCCTAGTCCCACCAGGGAAAGCTGTAGGCCAGTCACCCCAAATCCTCTTCTCTCCTTCACTAAGCCAGGCTCCACCACAATCCCTCACTTCTCCCTCTGCCATGGCTGTAGAGCAACCAATCTCTAGAGCAATTTGAGCTCTTCACCCAGCGATAGGAGTTGTGGGAATGGTACAAAGCTGCACCAGGGGAGGTTTAGATTGGACATTAGGAAGCATTTCTTTACTGAGAGGGTGGTTCAACCCTGGACCAGGCTTCCTAGAGAGGTGGTCGATGCCCCAAGCCTGTTGGTGTTGAAGAGGCATTTGGACAGTGCTCTCAATAACAGGTTTTGCTCTGAATTATCAGACAGCTGGACTAGATGATCCTCGTAAGTCCCTTCCAACTGAAATAGTTCATGCTGCTCCATTCACACCCCCACAACTTCCTCAAGGCTGGACCCACCTCCCGCAGTGTCCATGCATCCCCTGTTTATAAGTCAGCTATCCAAATTCCCATTCCCATAAGCTTTCCTCCACTCTAAGCAAGTCCTCCAGCCCAATTCCATCACCTAGGTCAACCTCCAACCTCCCCATCTTGGCTAATAATCTCCTGGGGTGCATTCAGAAGAGTGTGGCCACGCAGGTTGAGGAAGACTCTCCTCCCCCTCTACTCTGCCCTAATGAAGCCATTTCTAGAGTATCTGGTTCAGATCTGAGCTTCCCAGTGCAAGAGAGAGAAGGAACTACTGGAGAGAATCCAGTGAAGGCTACAGAAATGCTGAGGAGACAGGAGCATCTCTGTGCTAAAGAAAGGCTGAGAGCCCTGGGGCTGCTGAGCTGGAGAAGAGAAGCCTCAGAGGGGATCTGATCAACAGCTAAAGGACAGGAGCAGGAAAATGGGGCCAGGCTCTTGTCAGTGGTGCCCAATGAAAGGGCAAGGGGCAACGGGCACCAACTGGAACCCAGAAGGTTCCAGCTGAGCAGGAGNCCCCCACTCCTCCTCAGCCTCCCTCCTTCCCCCAGCGCAGCCCCCGCTCCAGGCCGGGCCCTCACCCACCTCCCTCAGCGCTCCGCAGCCCGGCGCCAGGCCCCGCATCGACGCTCTGCGCCTGCTCCCGCCGCCCGCTCTTATTGGCTGCCTGCCGGTGCGCTCCTCTTCTCGCCCCCCCCGGGCCCCGCCCGCCGAGCGCCGAGGTTCCGGGAGCGGCTGCGGGGTTCTATATCCCCCCGCCCCTCTTCTTCCTCCTCCGCCGCTGCTCGCCCCGCGGTCTTGTCCCCGTGGGAGCGGGGGTGAGTATCTGTCGTCTTCTAGTGTCCTCTCAGCTTCTACGGGCCGCGGATGGGCGGGCGGAGCGGGAGCCCAACCCGGGGGGCAGCGTGTGCGACGCCCTGTGACGTCCGGGTTCCCCCCCACCCCGGAGCTCTGGGAGGGGGGAGGTGGCTGATGGCGGTCCCTTTCTTCCCCTGAGCGCCCTGGTCTCCCCTTCTGGAGCTCTGTGAGGGAGGAAAAACGCCTCATGGCCGCCCCTTCCTCCCCTTAGCGCCCTGCTCTCCCTCCCTGGAGCTCTGTGAGGGGAGAGACGCCTCATGGCGGCCCCTTTCTCCCCCCTGAGCACCCAGGTCTCCCTCCCGGGATCTCCCTGAGGGGGGAACTGCCTCATGGCCCCCCCTTTTCTTCTCCAGAGCCCTCTTGTCTCCCCTTCACCCCTCACCTGAAGCCCATCCCTGAAGGGTATGTGGCCTCACTTGCCCTCGGGCCTCCTCTCTCCTGCTCTGTACTCACTCTCCCCTCCCTCCACCTTGCTAGACACCTTCCTTTTAGTCACTCTTATTTACCTACTTTTTTCCCCCCTCTTAAAGCTTTTAATTGAAGCCTGGCCCATGGAGAAAGGTCTGAGGAGGGTGGGAGGGATGCCAGAGCTTACATCTTCAGACAAGGCTGAGCCCCATTACAGTCGCTGCACTGCAGCAGTTTCCCAGGGCCCCANTGCCTGGACACGATCCTGTGCACCCTGCTCTGGGTGAGCCGCTGGAACAGGGAGGGGCTGGCCAGGATGACCTCCAGAGGTCCCTTCCAACCCCCACCACGCTGAGATTCTGGGATCTCCATCCTCCCCTCAGGCTTAGGCCAAACCCCCCTTCCCACGCCCCCGCCCAAACACCACCGCTCTCCACCTTGCCTCCGAACCTCGGCTAGACTCCAGCACACCCCCACTCCTCCTCAGCCTCCCTCCTTCCCCCAGCGCAGCCCCCGCTCCAGGCCGGGCCCTCACCCACCTCCCTCAGCGCTCCGCAGCCCGGCGCCAGGCCCCGCATCGACGCTCTGCGCCTGCTCCCGCCGCCCGCTCTTATTGGCTGCCTGCCGGTGCGCTCCTCTTCTCGCCCCCCCCGGGCCCCGCCCGCCGAGCGCCGAGGTTCCGGGAGCGGCTGCGGGGTTCTATATCCCCCCGCCCCTCTTCTTCCTCCTCCTCCGCCGCTGCTCGCCCCGCGGTCTTGTCCCCGTGGGAGCGGGGGTGAGTATCTGTCGTCTTCTAGTGTCCTCTCAGCTTCTACGGGCCGCGGATGGGCGGGCGGAGCGGGAGCCCAACCCGGGGGGCAGCGTGTGCGACGCCCTGTGACGTCCGGGTTCCCCCCCACCCCGGAGCTCTGGGAGGGGGGAGGTGGCTGATGGCGGTCCGTTTCTTCCCCTGAGCGCCCTGGTCTCCCCTTCTGGAGCTCTGTGAGGGAGGAAAAACGCCTCATGGCCGCCCCTTCCTCCCCTTAGCGCCCTGCTCTCCCTCCCTGGAGCTCTGTGAGGGGAGAGACGCCTCATGGCGGCCCCTTTCTCCCCCCTGAGCACCCAGGTCTCCCTCCCGGGATCTCCCTGAGGGGGGAACTGCCTCATGGCCCCCCCTTTTCTTCTCCAGAGCCCTCTTGTCTCCCCTTCACCCCTCACCTGAAGCCCATCCCTGAAGGGTATGTGGCCTCACTTGCCCTCGGGCCTCCTCTCTCCTGCTCTGTACTCACTCTCCCCTCCCTCCACCTTGCTAGACACCTTCCTTTTAGTCACTCTTATTTACCTACTTTTTTCCCCCCTCTTAAAGCTTTTAATTGAAGCCTGGCCCATGGAGAAAGGTCTGAGGAGGGTGGGAGGGATGCCAGAGCTTACATCTTCAGACAAGGCTGAGCCCCATTACAGTCGCTGCACTGCAGCAGTTTCCCAGGGCCCCATGTATTTAGGGGGTTTCCTTCCCTCCACCCCAGCAATTAATTCATTTAGCAGGGATATCCTACTGAAATGAATGTTTTTTGCTGTTTTAGGAAGAAACAACCTACGCTGGTCATCCCCAGAGAGCGTGGTTGCTCTGGCGAGAAGGAGACAAGGGAAAAGCAACATCTTCACCAGCCGTAGAGTGACTGTGTTGTCAAATATCCCACTGGTGTTAAACTTCATAAATTATGGAAGATCCCAATTAGGCCAACGTGGTGGGATGCTCCTGCACGACTTCTTGTTTTACCTCTGGCTGCTTATATTTTCCTGCGAGCTTTCATGGATTTAGAGACTCAAGTCGTATTTTAAAGCTGGTTTTTGTGCCGTAGGATACCGGGATAGCATCTGCTCGACGCTCTCTTGGCTAAGCCAGGAAGGATATCCAGCCTGCATGGACAGGGCAACATTCGCCTGTTCCACTGCCTTTTTCCGTGACCACAACAGTTCATCTCAGGGTGCATTCTGCCTCCCCGGAGGACACGTTGACTTTATTGAAAAAGTAGAATCGTTCACGTACTCGGACTTTTTCCGGGATTATTTGATTCCCAACCATCCCTGTATCTTCTCAGCTAAATTCACTGAAGACTGGGGCAGCAGGAGAAATTGGGTTACTTGGGATGGAAAGCCCAACTTTGATTATCTGCTGCAGAAGTTTGGTAAGTCTTGGCATTTTTAATACCTAGTTAAAACGTGTATGCTAAAGGACGCAGGTTTTTCTGTAATCTTAGGAATAAAACCGCAAGACAAAACCAAGCAATTCTCTAGGAGGAGCTAAAGCAGGAATATCAATTGGTATGGTTGAATAATCCAACACTTTTTATTTCATTTCATTGTGGAAATAAATTTGAAAAGCATAAAGTGTGAGTAAGTAAAGAAAATGAATGTATTAAGTTAGAAAAAAGTCTGGAGTGTTGCTTGGGATTGTTCCTTCCCAGGCAAGGGAAGAGTATTCTGTAGTTACAGTGAAATATCTCTTCAGGCTGTAAAATATTTGTGTATTTAATAGGAAGCAATATCCTAATGTAGCTTAAGAGGAAAATTCAGGTCGCATTAAATAAATAACTTATGATCTGAGTCACATTTGCCTAAAATGATGGTGTTGGGAGTGAGAGCTGGGCTGGGGATTGTTCTTTATGTGGTTCTACTGTACACAGCAGAGGCTGCCGCAGTGGATGGGGTTGAGGGAGTTCAGTTTCAGCATCAGTTATTCGGTGACCTGGGGCTGTTGAGCTGGAGAAGAGAAGCCTCAGAGGGGATCTGATCAATGCTGCTCAAGAGCTCAAGGGCCCATGGGGGGCAAGAGGATGGGGCCAGACTCTTGTCAGTGGTGCCAGTGACAGGCCAAGGGGCAACGGGCACCAAGTGGAACCCAGGAGGTCCCACCTGAACAGGAGGAGAAACTTGTTTGCTCTGAGAGTGTCTGAGCCTGGCCCAGGCTGCCCAGAGAGGCTGTGGAGTCTCCTTCTCTGGAGAGATTCCAAACGTGCCTGGACACAATCCTGGGCGCCCCGCTCTGGGTGAGCTGCTGGAGCAGGGGGTTGGATGAGATGATCTCCAGAGGTCCCTTCCAACCTCCACTACGCTGGGATTCTGTGAGTCTATCCCTACCTGGTCTCAAAGAGTTTTTATTTCAGGAGACGCTCTAGTACCTGTTGCCAACTGTGACGTCAAGGAGTACAATTCTAACCCGAAGGAGCAGCTCCCCTTCAAGGAGTACGTAAAATACTGGAAAGAGTACATTAAAAATGGCTACCGCTCATCCCGAGGATGCCTTTATCTGAAGGACTGGCACCTGAGCAGGTAAGAGAGAAACCCCTGCATGCTGCGTGCAGCTAAGAGCTGCCGTGGGGCCTTCACGCTCATCTTTTAGTGCCCAAGCTCTGAAATGCCAGCCATGCTGCTTGTTAGACCCTGCCCGCTGAAATCTCAGTCTTATACTGCGCTGTTCTTGGGGGACTTCACACGAAAAGGTCCTTAAACAGTTTAACGTTCCCTGAAGAGGCTGGTATTCTTGAGCGCTTTCCTTTTCATCTACATTTTACATGACTCTACATTATCCCTGTAGAAACCATGTGCCTGGAACATTTGGGTTTTGTTTGACTGCTACAGTGCAAACCTTCCCTCTTCTTCAGAAGGGAGGACATGTCTAATTATGTTTTATTTCATGAACGTGTGTTATAATCCTTTATGTCCCATTTTCTGCTCATCTTCCCAATCGTTGAAAGTTCTTTTCACTCTCTCCTGGCTTCCCTTCTCCTCCAGCTGGCTGCTTGCGAGCTGGATGCATTGTCCATTCCTCACGTCTCTGTAGTGCTTCTACATCTTTTCACTCGAGTCTCTTAAAAATACCCTGCTCCAGATTCCATATTATCAGTTGTTGTGTTCGTTTTTGAGCGTGTCAGTGACTTAGAGGAGATTTATCAGTCTCTGCCCCCTTGTTTTGCTGCTTTCCCAAACGCTGCTGCTGTGGCTCTCAACAGAAGGTCTGTACACGCAGCCTGGGATGGGAAAGGTGCAGCGTATCCTACGGGAAAAGAGGAGACGGCGGCAAAGTGTCCATGGCCTCCTAGAGACCTGACTGCTCTCTGTGCCTGGGTTTTGGGAGCTGTGGGAGAAGGAGCAACACTGCATTTTTTTTTTCTAAGACCCATTTCCAACACCTTCTCTTTTTAAGAGCTTTCCCCGTGCAAGATGTTTATACAACCCCCGTGTATTTCTCATCCGACTGGCTGAATGAATACTGGGATGCCATAGCTGTGGACGATTACCGATTTGTCTACATGGGACCTAAAGGTTCATGGTAAGGTGGCGTGGTTCCTGTCATTCTGACATACTCTGTTTTTAAGATAAATGTTAAAGGGGATTGGTGGTCCTTCAGGATAACATCATGCTCATCCCTCTGCACTGGGCACTGGGGAAGCTGCCTCTCAAATCCTGGGGTCAGTTTTGGGCCCCTCACTCCAAGAAGGACATTGAAGGGCTGGAGTGTGGCCAGAGAAGGGCAGCAAAGCTGGGGAAGGGTCTGGAGCAGCTGAGGGACCTGGGGATGTTGAGCCTGGAGAAACACAGGCTCAGGGGAGACCTTCTGGCTCTTGACAACTCCCTGAAAGCAGATTGGAGCCAGGTGAGGTTAGGCTCTTCTGCTAAGAAAGAAGTGATGGCACTTGTTGACCTGAAACAACCTCAAGCAGCACAGGAGAGGTTTAGGTTGGACGTGAGGAAAAATTTCTTCCTTGAAAGGGTTGTCAGGGGCTGGCCCAGGCTGCCCAGGGTGGAGTCCCTGGCCCTGGAGGGATTGAAAAGCTGTGGAGATGTGGTGCTGAGGGACATGGTTTAGTAGTGACCTGGTAGTGCTGGATTAATGACTGGAGTTGATGATCTTGAAGGTCTCTTCCAACATAAACAATTCTGTAGTGCAGAGGCACCATGGCGGTACTGTACAGTGTTGTACCGGAACCCATTCTCAAGGAGCTCGTTTGCTTCTGGATGTGAGCTGCCCTGATGCCAAAGTGCTTTTGTGCTTCAAAAAGCCCTGAATTATGCAAACATCATCTGCAAAATTTGTCAGGTAGCTTATAGAAGGTTTGGGATCAAGAAACTCCCTGGGGATCACCAGGCAGTTGTGACTTGCAGAGTCAAGAGAAGCCTCAGAGGGGCACTGGGGAGTTGGTCAAATATTTTGCAGGTGAAAAATCAGGTCCAGTGTTGGTGATCCTGCTGTGGCAGGGGGCTTAGACTTGATGATCTTTCGAGGTCCCTTCCAACCCCTAACACTCTGTGATTCTGTGCTTTACAGTCTTCTCATCAGTTGGCATCAGAGTATCTCCTGCTGTTGAGGTGTTTGTAGGACAGATTCAAAACTAACGGATGGAGAAGCACGGAGGATACAAAGCACTGCAGTACTACATAGATACCTTGTAATACATAAACCAACAAAACTAAGACAGTTTGGGATCAGGTTTACCTTACAAAGATTGATTTCTTGTGTGTATCTGCTTCTCAGAGACTTGTAATTCATCGTCCAGCTCTTAGGCGTCTTCACTCAAACCTCCACTTTGCCCCCCAGGACTCCATTCCATGCTGACGTCTTCCGTTCCTATAGCTGGTCAGCCAATATATGCGGGAGAAAGAAATGGCTGCTGTATCCCGCGGGACAGGAGGAGTACCTGAAAGACCACCATGGCAACTTGCCCTTCGATGTTACTGCACCCAGCCTTCGGGACAAGAGCGTTTACCCTCGCTACAACCAAAGTCAGCCCCCTGTTGAGATTGTGCAGGAAGCAGGGGAGATAGTCTTCATCCCCAGCGGATGGCATCATCAGGTTTACAATCTGGTAAGAGAACGGATGCGATCATTTCCGTCACACAGGGAGATAAGCAGGTGGTAGGTGTGGACGTAAGCAGGACATGGAGCTGTTGGAGCGGGGCCAGAGGAGGCCCCAGCAATGATGCGAGGGTGGAAGCCCTCTGCTGGGAGGCCAGGCTGGGAGAGTTGGGCTTGTTCAGCCTGGAGAAGAGAAGGCTCCTGGGAGACCTTCTTGGGGCCTTTCAGGACTTAAAGTACTTTTTCTGTCAAAAAGATGCTTTTAGCAGGGCCTGTTGGGACAGGACAAGGGGAGATGGTTTTAAACTAAAAGAGGGAGATTTAGACCAGAGAGAAGGAAGAAATTGTTT
>VZZY01011094.1:96757-142478 GCA_013400335.1 Eurystomus gularis | reverse complement strand
TATTAGAAAAAAGTTCTTTAACATGAGGGTGATAGAGCACTGGAAGGGGCTGCCCAGAGAGGCGGTGGAGGCCCCATCCCTGGAGTCATTCAAGGTCAGGCTTGATGAGGCTCTGAGCAACCTGACCTAGGTAGATGTCCCTACTTGTGCAGGGAGGTTGGACTAGATGACCTCTAGAGGTCCCTTCCAGCCTAAAACATTCTATGATTCTTCCCAACCCAAACCATTCCATGATTCTACGATAAGAACATTAGGAAGAGACAGCTTCTCAGCAGGGTGATGACCTTGGTGCCAAAGAAGCATTTCCCTTGCTGAGGAACATAATTTTGCAGCCTCAGGGACGTTACAGCTGTTTCTCACACTTCCTTACGTAGAGCACAATAACTGTTGACATTGCTCCTTCAGGAGGACACCATTTCCATCAACCACAACTGGGTGAACGGCTGCAACGTGGCTATCATGTGGTGCTTCCTGCAGGATGAACTAGCGGCTGTCCAGCGGGAAATCAATGAGTGGAAGGACCCTATGGATGATTGGCACCTACAATGCCAGGTATAACACCGTGATGGTGGCTGCTTGACTTCCTGTTAGAGGCTCCTACGTTTCCAGGGTGCGTTGCACACACGAGTCCTTAACCTCGTACCTGGAATTTGTGAGCGTTTCATGCTGACAACTTCATTTTGCAGGAATTCAGGTATTGTTTTAGTAAGGTAGGGAAAGGCTTGTGCCGGTGTGTGTTTGGTATGTCAAGGAGATGAGGGTGTTACCTGAAAAATTAGCGCTTCAACTCCTTTTCTTCAGCTATCAAGGTTAGTATTAGCATCAAGATCCATCCTGTATGTAGCACTTACATTCCCCTTTATAAAATATAAGTGATTTTCATCTAAACAGAAGAATTAATAAGACAGGCCCCACCCAGAAGAACTAGTTTTAAGACCATTCATGATGAAACAATGAATCCACGACAAGCAAAATGAAGGCAAAAGTGGCAGCAGGTTTGTGTGGCTGCAAAGTGACGTTTGCAGAACACGTGACCATGCTGAGCTGTGTCGTTATCTCGCACGCTTCCAAAATTGTGAGCACTAAACAAGCGTCAGGTTTATTTCTGGAGGCTAAGTTACTGCTGCTAGGTTGAGATCCTTCAACAAGAGTTTCAAAAACCACCACCACTTAGGAGAAACCGAGCGTTGCTTTGGGGGCTCGTGGCATTTCAAGTAAGAGAAAAGATTTTTAGTGCCATTGGGGAATTAGAAAAAAATATTGTTAGGCCTAAGTAGGATTCCAGATAGTTGACTAGCTTGATAAAATATAGTTTTGTAATTCTTCCTGTAAATAAGAGAGTTGCTTCCATTTCAGTGCTGGTTTTTTTTTCCCTCCCTTAGTTGATCATGAAGTCTTGCACGGGCATAGACTACAAAGAGTTCTACAACTTCCTCAAAGTTATTGCGGAGAACAGGATTTCTATCTTGGAAAACGGCCTCGACGACGAAGCTTCGGCAAAGAACACTCCGAAAGCTGCCATTTCCACCTTGGGCATGCTCCACGCCGTGTTTGATTTGAAAAGGACTGTGAAGGTGTTAACATCGTTGAGTGCTAATGAAGATTTCAAGAAATTAGACCTGACGTCTCTCTCGCCACCTCCGGAGGCGTTGCTCCACCACTTGAAAGCAGCAATAGATACAGCGTTACTCTAACTCCCTATTTTTCCCCTTCTTTGTAAAACACACCTCTTGCAAGCTGGGTGGTTGTAGAAGACCGACTCCTCCCTGGTTAATAGCTGGTGCAGTTAAGTGCAAAGAGCCTAAATATGGAGTGGGGAGAGAGTATGTTCGTAAGACTGAGTATTTCATAAGTTGACAGCATTTAAGTATCGAGCAGTTGGACAGGAAAATCTCAGCTAAAGGACAAACCCAAATTGTGTTAGTATTATAATACGAGTTAGTATAATACTAACAGTATGATACTACGAGTTAGTATTATGAGTATACATCCAGGAAAGGGGATCAGAACTTCCCTGTGGATCAAGCTGAAATCGGTTGGGGTTAAACCCTGAGATTTCAGTGCTCTGCGTCATATATTCCCTCTGCTTCTGTGGACAGCAAACCTGTGCTGCAGGCTCCAGCCGTTAAGCTCAGCTTTGTCCACTCACAGCCTAAATGACTTGAGACCTGCTCTGCTTCCGGGTGCAGCTCAGTTTTATTCTTTTGGAGTTTCCCTGGCGCAGCAGCTGGAGCCTGGATGCAGAAGAGCTGACTTTAACCAGGTCCTGTGCAGTCATAATCTCTCTAAAGCTGAAAGTCTCAGGTAGTATCAACCTTCCTACTTCTCCAGGACCTGCAGGATTCACTTTTACCTCATAATCAGGAGGCTGGAGAGGTACAAATCGGCGCAGGTCGCAAATCCCCTGCTACTAATTCCAGCACGCCATCCACCCGAGCTCAAAAGGAGGAACTTGAATGTACTCTCCCCTTTCCACACCCTACTTCAAGGCACCTCCTTTTCCCCAGGCAGAGATTTGATGCATCAGGGAAGGCAGCGCGTAGCCTCGTGTTCCCTCCTGAACAAGCCGTGCCGCTGACACACCAGACAGCACCTGCTGCATGGTTACAGAGCACAATTTGCAACGTCAATCGCTACCTTTGGGCTAAAAGAGTAGTCCCGGTGAAGGATCCCTCTTGCTTTTACTGAGAAAACCTAGAAGCACAACCGGCTGCACACTGTTAGTCACCCCTTTTAGGGCTCACTTGAATGATAGCTCAAGAGCTTCCTTGATTTTATTTTTTTTTGACCAGTCAGAGCGACTTCACCGTATGTTTAGAAAGTGCAATAGTAGGAATCTTCAGTAGGCTGGAAAAAAAAAAAAAATCACCTTGTTTTTCTAGATAATCCCACCGAGTTTGTACATGCATGCCTTTTGCATGTCCTGTTTTCTAGTTCAAGTTCTGCATTTTAAGTAGGAAATGGTACCTGGAATTAAAATCCATACCCAGAGCATGGAAGGATGTGGTATGGAGAAAACAGACTTGTTTGTTTGTTTGTTTGAAACAGCTGTGACTACATCTGGGTGACTCAACCTTCTGGCAGAGGGTTTCTTTAGACTGGACAACTGCCAGGTTTAAGCACCTCTGAAATTAAAAGTTGGCGGCTGTTCCTCAGGGCTGTTTACATTCTCAAAGCCGGGCCAGCTGGAGCTTTGGAGCTTTCTTCTTTATATGAATAAGGTGAGATTTTGAGGAGCGATGGTTTAAAGCTGACAGTCAGGGGTTTTTTTGGGTAGGAGAGCATGTTTTTGGT
Organism: Eurystomus gularis; assembly: GCA_013400335.1. Taxonomy (NCBI): domain Eukaryota; kingdom Metazoa; phylum Chordata; class Aves; order Coraciiformes; family Coraciidae; genus Eurystomus; species Eurystomus gularis. The sequence goes on along the minus strand of VZZY01011094.1, from coordinate 139,184 downwards.
GGTGTATTCCCCAGTTTCACTGCAGGATGTGCAACTGGTTCTGGCGCCAACCACTTTAAACACCATGATTTTAGAAAGGGTTGGCTTTGAGTGGTACTTTTCATTTCATGTCCCATGAAGCTGGAACTCCTTGGGCTTTGCTGTGTGAAACCAGCAAAACTATAACTCTAATACCAAGAAACCAGTATCTCAATGTAGCCAGCCCCAGTTTAGACGCTGGCCAGCGGACTCCATCCGCATTTTGGATGGGTGGCAGGAGTTTGCCGTGACTCAAAAATCCAGGGAGCAGTTCTCAGGGAAGGGGCATCATTTCTGCACTTAGTTCCTTCTTCCCTGTGGAATATAGTTAAGGAAGGAAGAAGACAGGCCAGCATGGTAGGGAGGCTAAAGAGGTGTTCAAGGATGGGTCTCAACTGCTGTCCCTCACTTTCTCTGTACCTAAGCTGTTGCTGCACCACAGCAGCTTGATAGGACAAGAAGAAAAAGCCTCAAGTTGTGCCAGGGGAGGTTGAGGTTGGACATGAGGAACAATTTCTTCATAGAAGGCGTTGTGAAGGGCTCTGCCAGGCTGTCCAGGAGGGCAGTGGTGGAGTCCCCATCCCTGGAGGGGTTTCCAAGCCGTGGAGATGTGGTGCTGAGGGCCAGGGGTTAGTGGTGGGTGCTGGGTTAATGGTTGGACTTGATGATCTTAAAGGTCTCCTCCAACCCAAATGATTCTATGAAGATGTGTAACAGCCCTCCTTCATAGGCCTGCTGAGGCCTTGTGTCATTGGTGAGAGGCAGCGGGGTGAAAAAGAGTAGTTTAATTGCAGGAAATTATGTTAAAAGTTTAAACCATGTTCTCCTCACTGATTTGCCAGGGAACAGAAGCCCAAAAGTCTGTTTTATTGATTCCATCTCTTAAAGTGACATTAGGAAACTAGTTTGTAGTTCAAATTTTCCATTCCCATGAAAGATCAAGGCAGGAAGGGAGCCACATCTTTTCTAGAGTAAAAGAGAGGAACACAAATCCTCAGACAGCCGAGGAGTAAGAAGTATGCCAGCCTGGAATCGCTCTTAAAAATTAAACAGCTTTATTTAAATACAAAGTTACTGTAAAACATACATTAGGATACTCTCATACCAATATATTAACTATTGTAACCAGTGTACTATTTATTAAAGCGCAATACTCGTGATAAACAGGAGGAAACAGCCTGTAGAGTTTTGGTTTGTTTTCCTAGAGTCAGACCTGGGCAATTTAATGTCAAACTGTTAAAAAAAAAAAAAAAAAAGGTTAAAAATCTAGTTCAAAAGAGCTTTTGCTCTCAAAATACAACTCAGACATGACTATTTTTGTCTGATGGGAGCAGGACACCAAATATCCATTTGCCTTCGCTAAAGGCAGCGTTAAACCCACCCTGATTCTCATCTGGTGTGTAACCTGCTGGCGCCAGCACGAAGCTGAGGAGAACCAGTGTTTGTGCCGCTCTGTCAGTGCTGGAAGCTGGGGGGCGTTTATGTTTTCTCTCACCAGGATCTGAGATTTTTCACCCCAGAATAATGTCTTTCCTTCCTGTCAGGCACCCGCGAACCGCTGGAGAATTACAAAGCAGCACGAGCGTGGTCAAGGTGCAAGTGGGATATCCCTGAGATTTCACAGGAGGCTGCAGAACATAAATATACACCCTTAAGTATCATAAAACGAGGAGGTTAGTCCGTAGCAGCTTTACAAGGCGATGGAGAGGTACTGAGTTTGGTGCCAGTAGGACAAGGAATAGAAAACCCTTCCTCTTAGGGATACAGGAAAAGCCACCGCAACTCCAGGAGCAGGTTGTTGAGGAGCATGGACATGGCCTCTCCTGCCCATGCCACGTTCCTGCCAAGCAGAAATAATCCCACCAAAGCACTTCCTGTGGTTTCATCCAACCGCCTTCTGGAAAACAACCTCTCCCTTATGTCAGTTCACCAGTGCAAAACGAACACGGCGCCAGAGCCAACCGTTAAACGGGGGTTTCCAGGCAGATTGCGATGTTCAGGAAAGAAATCAAACTAGAGGGCCAAAGAAACCTTGGCCGCTTCCCACGAGGAGATTCCCAAACGCAAGCTGCGCTTGTGTACTGAAGGCTTTGGACCCACGACGTCCGTATGTCAGCGCTTTACCACCATCCCTAGTCCGAGAGGAAACCCATAGCTGATAAATAAACCATTCTGCCCTTTCTACAGGCAGCCAGAACAGCAGCAACACGATTGCTTCTTCATCCAACAGTGTTTGGTCAAGAAAGTGCGGCAAGGAGACGGCTCCCTTCCGGTCCTGGGGCTCAGGAGCTGTGGGACACGTGGCAGTTCTCTCGCTGGTGGAGCCTCATCCTCTGGATGTGTTCGTAGCATGACTGGGCAAGGAACAAAGCAACACATTAAGGAGCAGCTTGGGAACTTTGGGCTGAAATGTGATCTTTTGGCATAAAGTGAGGCCATGCCGCCGCACAGGCTAGACAAAGGATTAAATCTGCCTGTTATAAATTAAAAATTAGCTTGTTCTCCAGACTAGAATAAAAATAACCTGTGCCAGGCATGTAAACAGCCTTCTTTAGGTCCCTTTGGGGCCTATCAGAAAGATGGGGATGGTATTTTTAGCAGGGCCTGTTGGGACAGGACAAGGAGTGATGGTTTGAAACTAAGCAGGAGATTTAGACCAGAGAGAAGAAATTGTTGCTGCTGAGGGTGGTGAGAGCCTGGCCCAGGTTGCCCAGAGAGGTGGTGGATGCCCCATCCATGGAAACATTCCAGGTGAGGTTGGCCGGGGCTCTGAGCAACCTGCTCTGGTTGCAGATATCCCTGCTCCCTGCAGGGGGTTGGACTAGATGACCTCGAAAGGTCCCTTCGCACCCAACCCATTCTATGATTCTAAAATCAAATGAGGATATAACACATCAGTGTCTTCTACTCAAGAAAAGCTACTGCAGCTTGCAACTGTCACTGGTGAAAACATTTCCTTACCTCCAGTGCTGTTAACAGGAAGTCGTACAATCCTCCTTGATTGGTGGGGTCCATCAAGTCTCTGATCAGGTGGATTTCAGCTCCCAGGTGCTGTATTCTGGGGGGAAATAAAAAGTCACAACTGGAACAAAAGTCTGGGCACTGGGTGGTTTTGGGCATATGTTTGAAATGAAATTTTGGGGAGAAGGAGGCACGGATCTGGAAGTCCATTGCTGATTCACAGCATCCCAGCATGGTGGGGGTTGGAAGGGACCTCTGGAGGTCATCTCGTCCAACCCCCTGCTCCAGCAGCTCACCCAGAGCAGGGGCCCAGGACGTGTCCAGGCACCTTTGGAATCTCTCCAGAGAAGGAGACTCCACAACCTCTCTGGGCAGCCTGGGCCAGGCTGGGACACCCTCACACCAAACAAGTTTCTCCTCAGGTTCAGGTGGAACCTCCTGGGTTCCAGTTGGTGCCAGTTGCTCCTTGTCCTGTCACTGGGCACAACTGACAAGAGTCTGGCCCCATCGGGAATGGAAAATAGAAGATGTGCAGTATATAGACGATGCCTTGAAGGCATCAGCAATTGGCCTTCAAAGACTTCATCCTTCTTTTCTACAGTAATATGAGATGTGGGTAAGACCACATTTGCCATGACAACCCTGAATTATCTTCTCCAGTAAGGGATGGACACTCAGGAAGTCCCTACAGGTACTTTATATCATGGCCAACACCATCACACCCCAGCTGGCAGACACAGAAACACCAAATAAAGCTCAAGAACAGGTACATTAAAACCCAACCATTTTTTAACGTAAACTATTTGGCCTGGAAATGACCTTTCTCTGCTCAAGGTATCACACAACAATGGGATTGGGAAGTAAAAAGCCTCCACTTACTTTGCTCGGGATACAACATACATCAGTAGGGGCAACAGGTCATCCATGGGAAGCTTGTAGTCCTTCTCTACAACCCGGGACACTGTGCTCTCTATCTCCTCATATGTCTTCTGGAGGATCACCAGCTTTTCCCGTGGATCCACCGTGGTGCTGTCATTATGAAAAAAGCCGTGTCAGAGATGCTTCCACTACACAGCTAAGGAGATAAAGCAGCAGAACTAAAGAAGAAAATCAGAGCAGGCTTGTTGTGCTACCAAAAAAAGTCCATCAATCATCTCAAAAGGCTGCACCAAAAGGGAGTCAACAACGTTGTGCCAGGAGGCATTACAAGGGTGTAACATCAGCCAGATGGACCTTGAGTCTTCCCAAGTCCTGAGTATGATCTGCTCACCCTGGTTTCAGTCTCTCATTTAAGACAGGACTAACCTGAGTCACAGTCCCTCAAAGAAAAGCTAAAGAGCACAGGGCAAATCATTTTGGCCCATTCCATCAAGGGACTAACACAGTTGTTGCATCCCATGGTTGGTTTTTCTGCCCGTAACGTCCTGCAAAGGTACACATAGCCTGTGCTGCTTTCCCCAGAAGAGAAGTCACCTTGGCTTTCACAGGGAGGCTCTCACCAGGTTTACCCTACTTCAGGACCCAAGAATTCCCATCTGACAGATCCCACAACACTTCCCTGCTCCCCTTTAACTTCTGTCCCGCTCGTTACCGTGGCACCATCCCCTAGGCTGGGCTTCAAGCCAATAAATCAAGCTGAGCCTCTTAAATGAGGCTCTGCTGTACAACATTAACATCTTGGGATGCTCCACTGGATGGACAACCCTCATGTAGCTCCACATGGGCAGAGTAATGGGCTCGATCATGACCAGACAGTCACAGCCTGGCCTAATTTGCTATGTGCACCAACATGAGTCAACTCCACTTCACCAACATCACATTTTGGGTAGGAATATCTCCACAAAATTAAGGGGGGGATATTAGCCGTGGGACAGTTGCATTTAAACGTGATCAATATTGTCTTGATATTTTTTTTGGGGGGGGGAAATAATAATTCTATAGAAGTTACTCTTTCTTTTAAAGGGAAATAATACCACAAGTGACTTCTCTTGAAAATATCTTGCAGGCTGTGCCAGAAATACTTTTGTAAACAGGTGTAAATTTATGGCATGTCCCAGAAAACTGAAAATCCCCAGTTGTCACACGGAGGTTATGGACAGTGACTTACATCAGCTTCTGCAAACACTCTGTGGCGGACAGGAAACACTTGTCTTTGATAAGGGACCGCCTCTGAAAGGGAAACAAGGAGATGTGCTTCTGTAAGAGCATCTTCCCAAGAGCCACCAGATGGGTCCTCATTGCTGGACCCAAAATAAGCATGTTTGCTGCCCATAAAGGAGGGCAAAATAAAGCTGTTGTAGAAAGTGCCACTGTGAACACCAGTGTCTTTGAAACACCACTGGGCAGAGCANGCCCCCTGCTCTTTAGCTATTGATCAGATCCCCTCTGAGTCTTCTCTTCTCCAGCTCAGCAGCCCCAGGGCTCTCAGCCTTTCCTGGGCACGGAGATGCTCCAGGCCCCTCAGCATCTCCGCAGCCTCCTCTGGACTCTGTCCAGTAGCTCCTTGTCCCTCTTGAACTGGGGAGCCCAGCACTGGACACAATACTCCACAGGTGGCCTCACTAGGGCAGAGTAGAGGGGGAGGAGAACCTTCCTCAGCCTGCCTCCCACACTCTTCTGAATGCACCCCAGGAGACTGCCTTCTTGGTCATGAGGGCACATTGCTGGCTTGTTGTCCACCAGGACTTCCAGGTTCTCCTCCGCAGAGCTTCTTCCCAGCAGGGCAACCCTCACCTGTACTGGTGCAGCAGGTTATTCCTCCCCAGATGCAGGACCCTACACTTGCCCTCACTGAGCTTCATGAGGTTCCCCTCCACCCAAGGCCATCTCACTAACACACCAGAACATCATTTCTTACCTGGTTGGTTGTCAGGGTGAGATCTTTCAGAGGCCAGAGGTGTCTGAAAGGAGATTACAGAAAGAAGATTTAGAAGGCAGGTGGCCATGTCTTAACTCCACCCTACATTAGTTTTGACAGGTTTTATCTCCTCATTCAAGGTGATGCTAAAGTCTTGTAGGTGCATGAGGCTGAGTTTGTTCCTCTCGTTACACTGCTACAGGAAGCATTTATAGCTTGGACTCATTAACCTGAGTGTTAATTTGAACCCGAGGGTTCATTTTACTCACAGATGCTCCTGTAATAATCATTGGAGAGTTTTGGCACTTTTAGATTCAATTTCTCTCTTGTGCCTAGATTGAGTCGAACAGACTCTAGGTCTTCTGCTGCCCTGCTTAAATCCTTGAGCTGCAGATGATGCAGTGTTAGAAAAGCCCACATGCCTCTTGAGTCCAGGTCATTAGTCCTCACATATCATTTCCAAAGATGGATCTAGCTGCCGGAACGGGTGAAGGAAACATCTGGCTCTGCAGCCTTTCCCCTGTCTTGAGACTGAGGTGCCTGCATTGTTCCAGCAGATACCATTGGGTGGACTACAGTCTTTTCTAAGACACATTTATAAACTCTGATGGGTCCTGAGTTGAAGCAAACCATTTGTTTGGTGAGCTAGAAAAGAAGACTTTTGCTACACTGCAGCGAAAATCAATCCAGGTAATAGCAGCTTTCCACTAGTCAATGTTGTCCTTCCAGATACTATTGTAGGTACTCCACGACAACCTTCCCAGAAAGATTGTGGAGTCTTTTTCTCTAGAGAGATTCCAAACCTGCATGGACGGAGTTGGAAGGCAACCTGCTTTGGTGACCCTGCTTTAGCCAGAGGGTTGGACTATGTGGTCTCCAGAGGTTCCTTCCAACCCCTACCATGCTTAGATTCTGTGACAAGTCTTCCTATGCAGCCTAGGAAAAACTTCAATGCTACAGCCAATGATGGACCCAGAAACAAGTTGTAAGTCCTTTCCTCCTGTGCCAGCCGAGCTTTCCCTGGCTTCTGCCTTCCCAGCTGGTATCATGGGGTTGCATCCTAGGATGAAAAAAATGTCACTTACTTCTGCACATCCAGAAACTCTAGCAGCTTGATGTCAGGAAATAGACTTAGGTCCACGATCCCTTGGCAGTAGAGATCATCTTCTCTTTCATGATAGAGCATGTAGAGCATGAAAAGCTCAGGGTAGAAGCAGGGCAAGATCAGTGGCAGGACCACACTGCAGGCCTTCTGGTCACTATGGTGGAGAAAAGCAACACAGAGTCCTACAGTGAAACCTATAGCCTTGATGTTACTGAGAGCCACACAGCACACAATGGAAGAGGCAGCTTCTGAGACTGCAAGGTGTTCTCCTTGTTCTCCTCTCCTTCCTCCTTTGAGTTTAACATCACAGTTGGACAGTGGTGACCACACGCTAAAGATGCTTGTGCACCTTGTGCTGTAGGAGGGGACAGGTACTGTTTCTCCACAAAATCTTCTTAGTCACTGGGAGAAACATGGAGCACCAGACACTGACTGTTCTTTCTGAGCCGTTTCAGTAGAGCACTTGTTATTTCTTAAGGGACAAAGACCAGATAAGTTCAGATAAAGCCCTTTTCCAGCTGCTTACCATTCCACCCACCTCTTGGCTTCATTCAGCCCACGTGGGGGTGGCTGCAGGTAACACCAAAGAGAAATCCAGACCAAACGGGAGCAGCTGAACAATGATGCTTCTTCCCACCCCCTAATCCTGCGTCTCCCACAATTATTCCTACCTTCTTGGTTTAGGAATATCATGTCTTCTACCTCCACCACCACGTCCCACACTGTACTCCCTATTTCCAGGCCTGCCTTGCAAGTCCGTGGACCACACCCACCTCCCGCTCACCACTCATGATTAGAAGAAGTTGCTCTCATGCTTCGAGCAAAACTACCAAAAGCTTTGCACTCAGAGAGAAGCATGGGCACTAAACCTGTCTCCAATGGACAAATACAATCAGTTCAGCACTTAGCGTATTTTAGAAGAGAGCCTCTATGTCCAAGCAGCTTAAAATGAAGCCACCAGTGGAGACACATACCTTGTATCTCCATCCACACACTTTGCAGGCAGTTGGCCTTTCTGTTCCAGTGCCACATGGAGCAAACCCCTAGAAGAGGAGCAGAACCAAGGTTTAGGTCCCTCCCTCCTTTTCTTAAGGACAATTTGTTATTCACAAGTGAGGAGCTCAGCTGTCTCAGCATCAAGTGGGGTATTCATAAAGCTCCGTGTTGTTTCGGTGTTCAATGGCTTTCTTCATTACCAGCAGAAGCCACCCGGAAGTGTTTTCAAAATCATCGTAGCTTCTAAAGAGTAGGGTGGTCACTCTGGAGATCCTGTGGTCTGCGTTGAGCACATCTCCTTGTATTCCCACTCAAGGAACATGAGGTTTCAGGACCCTGTCATACCAACCAATTCTCTAATCTATCTGTGAACCATCTATGAGCACTAGAGGATGTTCATACTCTGAAAAAGTAGCTTGGGTTTGTCTTGGTATTTATAAGATAAAACTTCATAATCATAAAATGGGGATTAGGGAAACGTTAACTTTTTGTTTGGTGTAGAAGTATCAGCCTAGGGAACTTAGCCAGGGGCACAGCAGAGCAAGGTGGGTCTCCCTCCCCACACTGCATCTGAAAGGTCTTGAGACATGAGACACTGGCACAGGTTGCCCAGGGAAGTTGTGGATGCCCCCTCCTTGGAAGTGTTCAAGGCCAGGTTGGACAGGGCTCTGAGCAACCTGGTCTAGTGGGAGGTGTCCCTGCCTCTGATAGTGGGTTTGGAAATAGGTGATCTTTAAAGTCCCTTCCAACCCAAACCATTCTATGAAAAAAGCTTTCCAAGGTATGCGCTGAGCTCAGAAGTACCTCACATGAACCAGTGCTCAAGTTGTCAGCCCTGTTGCACTGTTCATGAACACAGCTCAGATGAACTGAATCAAATCTGACTTGTTGCCATCAGCTGTGCTGTTCTCAGAGTGCCCTGGGACAGACAACCCCTCATCACAGAGCTGGCAGCTTTCCTCAAGCACACAGGGCTACACAGATAACAGAGCTTTCACCCAACCTCTTCTTTTTCAGGAAATACCACCCTGAGTGCAGCTAGAGGCAGAGTTCCTCACCTCTGCCTACTGTAGCACTTCTTGTATCTTCTACAAAATATTCAAACTGCAGCAGGACCCCAGTCATGCCTTTGATCCAGCCCTTAATTACCCATGGGCACAACCACACAACTGAACAACCTCATTGCAGAGTCACTACCCACATCCCCGAAGCCTCAACCATTGCTCCTATGCTGCATGTTCTTATCTCCTGTTGAGGCACGTTACGCTTAAGCCACTTTTCATTCACATGCAGATATCAAACACCACTGTTGTGTGCTCTGATATACTTTCCTGTCCTCATTACTTCATCAGGTTTCTTGTTCGTATTTGTGCTTGTCTAAATATGTATATAAATTTCACAGAATCAGTAAGGTTGGAGAAGACCTCTGAGAACATCAAGTCCAACCGTCAACCCAACACTACCATGACCACTTTATAAATATCTAAAGGGTGGGAGTCAAGAAGATGGGGCCAGACTCTTGTCAGTGGTGCCCAGCAACAGGACAAGGGGCAACAGGCACCAATTGGAACCCAGGAGGTTCCACCTGAACAGGAGAAGAAACATCATTGGTGTGAGGGTGTCTGAGCCTGGCCCAGGCTGCCCAGAGAGGCTGTGGAGTCTCCTTCTCTGGGGAGATTCCAAAGGCACCTGGATGTGATACTGGGCACCCTGCTCTGGGTGAGCTGCTGGAGCAGGGGGGTTGGATGACATGATCTCCAGAGGTCCCTTCCAAGCCCACCATGCTGGGATTCTGTGGATAAATTCTTCCTATAAGCAACAGCGCACTGAACTGCTGTGACTCAGAGGGACTCAGTCACATGAAAGCTCCTGGAAGGGTCATATACTCAGAACTGGGCATAATAAATGTTTTCAACGTCCATATGACCACAGTTGCTGATAATAACTCTTTATCTGGGACCATTCTGAAGCAACTTTCCAAAGAAATACACCGTGAAATAAAGCAGCCCTGTCACCCAAAAAAATGATCCCAATGGTTATTCCACAAATGCTCTACTCTCATACCCACTGGAAAGACTCAGTGTGCTTGACTTACTGGTAGAACTCCCATATTTTCTTTGCATAGTACTTGACTTCCTCCTGTGCCATAGTCAGCAAGTGTCTGTTGGCCCCAATCCCAGAATACGTTGCCTGAAAAGCTATCATCAAGGCCTTCAGCAGCTTTCCCAGTGGGTGCAGGGAGGACTTCAATGCCTGCATGATAGAGGAAAATTAAATTTCACAAGTCAGCCCTTGCCATTAGTAGAGGATAACACCAAAAGGCCACCCAGCCTTCTCTTGTCAGCAAAGGAGAACAAGCCTAGAGGTAATTAACTATAATTTTGGTCTGTTTTTGCTGCCACAAGCCCATTCTCCTCCCATGACCGGGCAGAAATGTGCTTAGTAGAATTGCTGTCCTGATGAGATTTGTTGTGATACTCAGGAGAGAGCAAAGGGTGCTCCAGGGAAAGGCTGGTTGAGGGAAAAGCAACCACCAAGAATGCACAGAAGTTTATTAATCACTTCCAGAAGCTGGTTAGTCCCTGAGACAGTTTGAGAACCAAGAGTGAAGCTCTCTCGTCGCTTCCTGATGTGTAACTGTACACAAAATGAGTGTCCAAAAGTCATGAAGGATAACCCTCTTCTTACAAATGTAGATATCCACACAATTCAGAGAAGACTTGAAGAAGTCACTGGCAACATTGTATGTTCTAACAGAAAGCAATATAAAGTTGCTGGTGAACAGGGGTGGATCACCATGGTTTTGAGCTTTACCTTCTCTAAATAACTCTGCAGTGACTCCAGCTCCTGGTGCTGAACAAGCTCTTCAAGAATATCTTCTGTCTTCCAGGATACATCCTCAGTCCCCCTGAACCGATGAGAGGAAAGGAAGGAGAACCACAGAATGCAGCACTGGGATAAATCTGAATTCTTACTGCAGGGAGGTTCCAAGGGGGCAATAAGATTATTAGAACAAATGAACATTTCTCTACCCTTTTCAGAGGAATTGCTCCACTGGCTGGAAACACCTGTGATTATCCTGCACATGGCTGGATCATCTATTTTAGATATTTTCTTAAGGGGAGATGAGTTTGATCTGCATCGGCTGATGATGTCAGCCAGGTTTCCCTCAAATGCAAGAGGAGCCAGTGAAGACTGGGTCAAATGCAGACGCTTCTATCTAATCAAATGAATCCCATCCAAATTTCCACTTGTAAGAATCAGTCCCAACAGCAGAATCTTAAATTCAGACTTAAAATTCATCCTCCCATCTCATGTCTTTGAGCCCTCGCTACGAGGACCTTGAGTCCTGGGTTCAGTTTTGGGTCCTTTACTCTAAGAAGGACTTAGAGTTGCTAGAGCATGTCCAGAGAAGAGCAATGAAGCTGGGGAAGGGTCTAGAGCATGAGTCTTATGAGGAGAGGCTGAAGGAGCTGGGGGTGTTGAGCCTGGAGCAAAGGAGGCTCAGGGGAGACCTTCTTGCTCTCAACAACTCCCTGAAAGGAGGTTGGAGCCAGATGGGGATCGGTCTCTTCTCCCAGGGAACAAGCAATAGGATAAAAGGAAACAGCCTCAAGTAGCACCAGGGGAGAATTAGGTTGGACATGAGGAACAATTACTTTCCTGAAAGGGTTGTCAAGGGCTGGCCCAGGCTGCCTGGTGCCGTAGTGTAGTCCCCATCCCTAAGAGAGGTTTCAAAACCATGTAGATGTAGTGCTGAGGGACATGGTTTAGTGGTGACCTGGCAGTGATGGGTTAACAGTTGGACTTGATGATCTTAAAGGCCTTTTCCAACCAGAATGATTCCATGATTCTATAAGCAGGATAAACTCAATAATGCTTGGTTTCATAACTTTAAAACATGGCAGACTCTATGTAAACCACTATCATCTCTACCAAAATGGGCTTCTCTGTTGCAATAAGCTGATGCAATGCTCATACTTTTGGCAGAAGAGGTACTCCTGAGATTTCCGCAGCTCCTTGCTTGTTTGTATGTGGAACCCAGTGAAAGACTCTTCCATTTCTTCTTTGCAGCCGGAATGGATGAACTCCAGGAACTGGTCATAGATTCCTTTCCATCTCTTCTCCACTGGGAACTCTTCAAGGCCCAGCTGACTGCAAAACATAATATGACATTAGGTTTTTCTGCATTACCCCTCAATTATTTCAGACTTCAGATTCAAATATGGAATCTCCAGAATCAGATATTAACACAACTACTAGAGGAGCAGAGAAAGAATGCTGCACCTAACTGGTAATTCCAAAAAAAGCAACTAAAGTCTATTTGTCATGACAAGGAGAATCATTTTACTTAGAAGAGATCTTTAAGATCATCAAGTCCAACTGTTCCCCCAGCACTGCCAAGTCTGCCACTAAACCATGCCCCTCAGCACCACATGTCCACAGTTTTGAAACCCCTCCTGGGATTGGACTCCACCACTGCCCTGGGCAGCCTGAGCCAGCCCTTGACAACCCCTGAGGAAAAGAAATTGTTCCTCATGTCCAACCTAAACCTCCCCTGTCACAACTTGAGGCTGTTTCCTCTTGTCCTGTCATTTGTTCTTAGGGAGAAGAGACCAACCCCACCTGGCTCCAACCTCTTTTCAGGGAGTTGTTGAGAGCAAGAAAGTCTCTCTTCTCTTCTCTCAATGACAGAACGAGAGGAAATGACCTCAAGTTGCATCAGGGGAGGAAGGTAGATTTAGATTGGAATTTAAGAAGAAGTTCTTCACTGTGAGGGTGGTGAGACACTGGCACAGGTTGCCCAAGGAAGTTGTGGATGCTCTATCCCTGGATTTGTTCAAGACCAGGTTGGATGGAGCTTTGAACAACCTGCTTTAGTTAGAGGTGTCCCTGCCCATGGCAGTGGGGTTGGAACTACATGATCTTTGAGATCTCTTCCAACCCAAACCATTCTATGATTCTGTGATCTCTTTCAGGCAAGTACTGCTTTGATCCCTGTAGGGTTTGATCCAGTACTCCTCTAGGCAGAGTTAAAACACAACCCATGACCCAAAAAGTCAGCAGTTGTTGCTCACGCTTTGATTATCCTTTCATCCAGCTGCTCGTTCGACGTGTTCAGGATGCCTTGCGTCTGAAGGCCTTGGCCCGATTTGTTAGTAAAGGTTCCCTCCAGAATGAAGCCGTTGGCAAAGGACAGCTTCCCCTGTTATGAGAAATAAAGGGTTATTCTGCCAAGATCTCATTAGCGAGAGGAAACAAGCTGGACTGAGATCTCAAATTCTCTTTTCAACAGAGCCAGCTCCTGAAACGGCGGCTAAGAACATCTTCCAGCACAGAGGTGCCCATTTTCAGCATCCAAAGCAACAGAGTCATTAAGGTGGCAGTCACTGGAGAAAACATGACCTTGCTATTGAATGACAGATGTAGGCTTCTGGAGGGGAAAGAGCACCACAGCCATCCATTAAGACATTTGCATTATGCTTTACAAACACCCAATACCTTCAAGCTACTAAATTTTCTGGCTTAAGTTTGACAATGGTTGTTTCTAACCTAGAGCGAACACAGGAAACTTGAATTTCTCCTCTGTTTTTCCTCTGCTTGTTAAAACCACAAGCAAGTTTGTCCTCACAGGTAAGGGGAATCACATGATGTTCACCATAAATGCTTTCAGATGTTCACTGCTACCAAGAAAAACCTTCACGTCTCTGAGGCAAATACAGTAGACATGCAGTAGCTTGACTCAAACTTAGAAGTCTTAATTAAATCAAATCCAAAGCCAAACACTATCGTAACGAGTCTGGCTTTGAACACGAGCCTGAAATCCTCACTGCTAGTAGCAGGAGGCACCCCGTCTTTAGATAAAAAGCAAATTTTTCTAGACTAATTACTCAAACTAAACGTTAATTATGGAGGAGGCGGTAGCTAAGCACTATAATCAGTCTCTGCAAAATCCACCGTGAGTCTTCTGGCTGAAGAAGATGATGATAAACTCTTCCTCCCAAGACAAGTTAGTGAACTTTCAATCATTTCCAAGTGTCTGTCTTGACAACCGCTCAGGCTGATATAATCACATACTTCCTGTCAGGCTCATCACAGATTTCTGTAACAAGCTGGAGGACTTGTTTGCCCTGCAACGGGGCACTTTATGAACACTTTAACCAGATATTTCTGTTAAAGATCAACCACAAAACACCGAACGTGTCAGTGCAGCGTCCAGATTGCAAAATTAAGCTCCCAGGGTCTTTCAGCTGCGTTGACATCTCGGTTACGTTAGAGTAGCGCTGGTATGGCAGCCCTGTTTGGTTTATGGGTCATTTCCTGTGTTCCCAACCACTGTAAAGGCTAAAACATTTGTTCTGAGAATTCTGAGGAACAGCCAAAAATATCCCACGAACAACAAAAACCCAAACCCCTCAGTGTAAACAAACCAGTAAAAAACAAAACAGTGCAGAAAGCCCCCAGCTATTTAAGGTCTCTCAGCTGCAGCCTTCCTTCTGTGAATGAGACTGATCATAGGAAAACACAAATCAAAAAACCCAGGAAAAATTAAATAAATAAAAAAACAGGAAAATATTATTTTCTAAGGGACTGGGGGAAGTGGAGCAGCAGGCTATGAACTTTGAAGATGAATCCATCAACCCTTCTGGAAAGCAAGCAAGCAAGGCTGAGATGGCACAGTGCTCACCTTTCCAACAAACGTTAGATCTTCCGTGAAGTTGCCTTCATAGACAGAGTCATCTTCCAAGAGCAGAATCCCAGAACCCTTCATTTGAAAGCGGAAGTAGAGAATTCATGACATTAACTTCCTGCCTACTCAAGTTCATCTCAAAAGAGCCACCGATTTGGAATATTCAAGTGCTGCCAATTCTAAGAACCTTTTTGAAAGCCCAACATAGCATTGTGATGCTCAAAGGAAAAGCAAGGAGGTGCCCTAGAGATAACCCATAAGGTGTCACCGCACAGAGGAGAATTACTGGGTGGTCAGGAGGCTTGAAGTAACAGCACTATTGCATTGATTTCCCTAGAACAAGGAACAAAAGGCAGGCTATACAGGGTCAAACTCATGGTCCTCCCAATCCTATGACCTTTAGATGATTGCAGCCAGTTGTGTCATCCTTCACAAGGCAATTAAGAGAAAAGAGGAAGGCAGCTGCTATGTAGAAGTAGCTTCGTCCCTTGCTCTGAGGTCAGCAGGGTTTTAATGAGCTGCTTATTTCAGAGAAGGAGCACCAAGATGCAGAGCAGACACAGGAGAATTGATTCCAAAGGGGGGAAGATTCTTCTTGGGGGGCTTAGCCCATGCTTTAGGCCTGAAGGTTTATACGTACCCATACCAGCCAGAAAAATGCGGTCACTTTTAAAGCTGTAACACATTTTCCGCTGGAATGGTTTTCTTGATGGAAAGCGCCCTTTCTGGCAAAAATAAAAGGTTTCCAAGGGAAGCTTCTTGGCCATACCAATTTTCCACTAGGAAACCTGAAGTGACTGCTCCCCACCCGGAAGCCTTGTGAAGTTGAAGGAGCCTTTGGCAGCTGGCAGACCAAAAGACAGCTTTATTTTGGTTCTCTGCAGGTGGAGTTTTTATGGAAAGCCCTTCCGACAAAGTTTCCATGCTAAACATTTTGTCCTAATTTGGTGAGTGGGGAAGGGGTTGTTTGTTTTTTTAAGCACGTATTTTTCATGAGAAGAAACGCTTTTATTTCCAAGCCAGTTCCAGCGATGCCAATCCCTTTTGCTATCCCCACCAACAGCTAAACTTCCAATGGACTGGACAGCCAACTGGTCATTGGCACATTGGAAAGGTAAAGTCTTAATGATCTCCAAGATAGATGGAGTATCGTGTATTACTGCACAACACTACATATGAGTTCTGGTCTATAATTGTGACCTGATGGTCAGTCAAACAACCAGACCTAGAAGATGTCTTAGCATGAGCAAGGAGGAGTGACAGTCTCACATCTAGTTCCTACCTCCACCACAGGAGGAAGATAAGAAACAAGACTAGGCCTGTTCTTCAAGAACATTATTATGGTAAAATATCAGGGTTTAGGTTTTCTTGCTATTTTCCCTCAAAGATTATGAAGTAAAAATCCTAATGTTGCCCTTGATGGAGAATTCCATGTCCATATCCACTGAAAATGGATACTCACCACCATTTTATCAGCATGAAATGTCCTTTGATAGCAGACACCCGACTGGGTTACTACAATGCCTTGTCCATGTTTGTGATCATCAAGCCATGTCCCTATGTATCTCTCCCCTCTGGAATGCAACAGAAAACAAATTGTGGGTTTCCCCTGTTTTCTTAGGCCTAAGTCCATTCGACGTACAGCTTACTGAGGCCAGTTTTACCTGATAAAATGCTCCATGCAGCACAAGTGCCAGAGGAACTGCACAAACTCCATTCATATAATGCCTCCCCAGGAGTTCAAGCCTTACAGCAGAGGTTGAACACATGCCCCCTTCATCCCCAAGTCCCCCCATCAAAACGTGAGGCTTTACCCCTGCCAATGGAGGGACAAAACTGTTGGGCACCTAAGGCCAGCGCTGATCTCTACCACCTTTACCTATCTTTGTCTTCCCACACTCCATAGCCATTCTTCTTGTCATTTTCCCACTGTCCGGTGTATTTAAATGGGTGATCAGCTGAGAGGTTCTCCAGTATCCCGAACCCTTGACGCACGTTGTCTTTGAAGTAACCTTTGTAGACCATATCATTCCCATACCTGCAAGGAGAGAGACACAGAATTTAAGACTGTGCCTGTCTGATAGCTACTATTGGAGTAAGAAGCCAGGAAAGTGAGTAGCTTGGGCTCATCTGCCTGCTAAATATTCCAGGTATTTGACTGATATCTCTGGAGCCAATAGTTGTTCACTATTAGGAGCACGCATCACCCAAGCTAGTCACTCCAAGATAGTTTTCAAGGTTATCTAAGGACACAACACTTAGGCTTGCAGTTTTCCTGGGGGAGGCCACTCAGTCCTTGATTTCTCACCAGCCAGGTTGTACTGGCCGCTGTTTAATCCAGAGTGAGGAGTAATCAAGAAGGAAACCAGATCTGCCTTCATCTTTCTATGCTCACCAACCACCCCTTCTCCTGGGCTCATTCCCCATGAGAAGAGCTCCCCTTAGACCTGTCTATGCTGGCCAGCAGATCTTCACTGCTACAACAGCGAAAGCACTTACAGCAGGCAGACCTATCATCTATAATTACCAACATGCTCTCCCATTTGACACCAGAGACATTAGCACAACGCTGCTCCGTTGGCTCCAAGTTCCCTAGAGATCTCTGTGTGACTTCTACTCTGAGTTTGACTCATAAATAAGGAGCACAACAGGCAGGTTGGAGGAAGGCAGATGGTTTATCCCATAGTAAGCAGCTGGTCTCTGTGCTTTCCTCTTCCACATTTGGCTCAGTGAAAGCAACAGTGAGTATGGGCAGTCTGGTCTTCACCGTTGCCAACCCATTTGGCTAGAAGCCACGTGTGACCTAAGCAAAGATTAGGATGCTCACTGCTACATAAACAAAGCAAGCTGGTCCTGACCACTTAACTCCATAGGCTACAAATGAAGCCTGTTTATACCCACAACTTGCTGAGCAGGCCTCTGCTGCCATTTCTGGCTTTCTAAATGGAAGGTGGCTAAGGCTGGGACACCACCATGTACCCACAGTACAGTTCTTTACAGACCAGGCCCTATCCAGATTCCCAGCAGCTTTCTGAGATGCAGGTGTGTAAATGATTGTTTCCAGAAGCATTCTGATGAGTAAATAACAAGACCTCAGACTGTTAAGTTAAGGTCTGGAGTTAAGCTAAGAAGTTGAGTGAGCAACTCAGGGCTTGTGAAGAAGTTGAGGAGATGCTGTTTACAAGGGCATGTAGTGGTAGGACGAGGGGCAATGGTTTTAAACTAGAGGAGGGTAGATTTAGATTAGACATTAGGAAGAAGTTTTTTACTGTGAGGGTGGTGGAACACTGGAACAGGTTGCCCAGAGAGGTGGTGGAGGCCCCGTCCCTAGAGGCATTCAAGGCCAGGCTTGGTGGGGCTCTGAGCAACTTGATCTAGTTAGAGCTGTCCCTGCTGACTGCAGGGAGGTTGGACTAGATGACCTTGGAAGATCCCTTCCAACCCAATGCATTCTATGATTCTAAGAAGCCCTACTGCCCATCTCCAAATCAAGAGCTTCTGGCACCTGAATTAATTATCCTGAGTTTTACACTAAGCCTTTCACAGTGAGGTGGGAACATGAAATCTATGGAGTCCCCTTTTTGCCCAGAGTCCATCTTTGGGTTTTACTTACTCACAGATTCCATAGCCTCTCATCTTGCCCTCGTACCAGTGGCACTTATAGCAGTCATACCGGTCTTCAGATCGGCGTGGGACAAGGCATATTCCAAACCTACAAGGTGCATATGGCAGAGGTCAGCATGGCAAAAGGTGACTCGGTTGTATTGGGTGAAGCTTAAAAACTAAGAACCTTCCAGACTCCCACGCTGATTTACATGGCTGGGGGCAGCTCTACCTCTGCCACTATTTCCAGTTGTCAGTGGACTTGCTCCAAGGAAGAGCTCATCTCCTTGTGAGCTGCGGTCACAGTTTCTCATCGCTTCTTCCACAGAGCTACTTTCAGTGGTGTTGTTTTTTTCCTGTCTCTCCCTCTTCCCCGCTTTAGGAGCCAAGTTAGACTACCCAAGCAATTGCTTTGATGCAAACCAAATGTTTTCTTACTCCCAACGCAAAGTATTTGAGACTTTTTTCTTTTAAAAAACTTTACCTGTTCTGGCAGTCATATAGAAATGAGCACCCTAAAAATCTTATTTTCCTAAAAGCCCTAGAAAAATAATGCTTGAATTTCATACTATGGTTTCTTTCCCCTGAAAGAAGTGGGCTTTACACTAAGCCTTACACAGCCTTTACACAAGCCTTGCACTAAGCCTCACTTAAGAGAGGTTTTTAAACGTATCTAAAAAATAACTCTTTCAAGGTATTTCACATAAATGAATAGATTTAGTGATCAGGGATCAGATTCATCCAGCTGAATGGAAATGCCTATGTCTGAACTGATCATGTGCCCACTTCTTTTATTATAGTCACTACCAATCCACTCGCTCTAGGCTGCAACTTACCCAACCTTAAGCCACGTGTCTAAAACAGGTCAGATAATTTGGGCTGTTACAGTAAATAGAGTCCCCTGCCAAGATGCCAATGTCCCTGTACTGCTGGGAGAAGCCATTCCTTAGCTTACTTTGAATGCAAAAACCACCCTGTTTTTTAAGGCTTACCCATGCTCCAAGCCCTTTTTGAAATCTCCAACGTAGTTGCGTCCATCACGCCACTTCAGTGTCCCCCTGAAATTTGAAGCAAGCGTTACACAGCAATGTTCCCACCTGCAACTAGAAGTATCGAGGCACAGCCTAACAATGGCTACCAGCAACACATTTCTGCAGCGGACAGAGGCACAGAAGTTCTCCAGGCACCTCTGCAACTTTGGTTTGCAATGTTCAGAGTTCATACTATAATGTTCTCATGAGCAGGGAGAATTCTCTTCCAAGTTCCCTAACCTCGAAAGTGATAGAACAAGAGGAAATGGCCTCAAGTTGCACCAGGGGAAGTTTAGGACAAATTTCTTCACTGAAAGGGTTGTCAAGGCTTGGCCCAGGCTGCCCAGGGCAGAGGTAGAGGGCTTTCAAAGGTGTGGAGATGTGGTGCCAAGGGACATGGTTTAGTG
The DNA here is from genome assembly GCA_013400335.1 of Eurystomus gularis. NCBI lineage: Eukaryota > Metazoa > Chordata > Aves > Coraciiformes > Coraciidae > Eurystomus > Eurystomus gularis. Next base: position 119,515 of record VZZY01011094.1, on the reverse strand, counting down.
GTGACCTGGCAGTGCTGGGTTAATGGTTGGACTCGATGATCTTAAAAGTCTTTTTGAACCTAAACAGTTCTGATTTTGTAGAGTTGCTGGGTCATCCATTTAGGACCTTGCACATGATCTTTTTGTAATTGCAGTGCAGCATGTGATTAAGCCAGCTGAAGTTCCACAGCACATCCCCATAGACAACATAATAACACCGTGGTCCAGAACTTCATCGTGCCAGGCGCTATGAAAACAAAAGATGACAAGCACTGGCCTAAAGGGATCATATCCTTCCATCTGTTTTGTGTGGGTGTTGTCGAAACGATTACACGAGGTAACAATGCAACGACGAGACTGGAACAGTCAATGCGATGGTCAAATTACTGCACGGCCGTGCCCAGTTGCGAATGCATTTCCCTCCCTCCCAGTCTCCTACTCCACCCACACCTACTCGCTGTTGTAATTCTTGCATCACCCCAGACACAGCGAGCTCCCTACACATTCCCCAGCCAGAGACAAGAGAAGATGGTGTGCTACCAAAACCGTGACGCATTTGTTTGACTTTCGCCAAGGTTGTTGCTTTAAGCACCTACACGAGACAGGCTCTTTTTCTGGTATTTAGGGGGAATTGGACAGATCAAGTGGATTTAAAATACATCTCCTTTTTTTCTTTGCCAGCGTGAATGCTAGCAAAGGAGAGCAAGCCAGAGAGAACACCTGCTCCGCCCATGGCGATGGTTTATGCTACTTCCCAGTAAGACCATCACTTTCTCCTACACCAGGTCATCAGGAGTACTGGGATAGAACAGTGGAGAACTCAGATGTTTTTGCTGAAGAGCCCTGATTCACGCTGCTGCAGCTTTCTGCTCATGTGCTTTGCCTCTCCCTCACAGGTGGACAATCCAGGCCAGCTTTGCTGCTCTGTAACCACTCATTAATAGCAAGTCACATAAAAGAGCAATTTCAGGAGTGGGAAGGAAAGTCTGGTAATTAAGCAATAAAAATTCCAGGTGTTAAAAGCACCTGAAGTCACTTAGTTCTGCCACAGATCTCCTGAGACGCCCCAGTCAGGTCACTTAATCTGAAGCAGCAGAGGGATTTATTCATCTCACAGAATGGCAGAGGTTGGAACGGACCTCTGGAGATCAGCTCATCCAACCCCCCTGCTTCAGCAGGGTCACCCAGAGCAGGGGGCCCAGGATTATGACCAGGCAGGTTTGGAATCTCTCCAGAGAAGGAGACTCCACAACCTCCCTGGGCAGCCTGGGCCAGACTCTGCCACCTCACAGCAAACAAGTTTCTCCTCCTGCTCAGATGGAACCTTCTGGGTTCCAGCTGGTGCCCGTTGCCCCTTGTCTTGTCACGGGTCACCACTGATGAGAGTCTGGCCCCATCCTCTTAACCATTTAACCTTTGATTTACAGACCATTCCCTTTTGGCAGAGCTGACTCTCTAAACTTCAGATTTAGCAAACAGTTCTCAAGTTTCCAAGAAATACATTTGAGCCTCTTTTGCATTTAATGTTTGGGATTTTTTTTCAATTCCTTTGATAAAAGTTTGGCTGTTAAAATAGATTTTGATAGCACAGGATAAGACTTTTCTCCCATTCAGGAGCAAAAGCTTTTTATTGGGGTTTTCTTTTCTCATCACAATAGTAAGATTTTATGCCTCAGGCTGAGATCTTGAAAATAAACATTAGCTCAAGTCTAAGTCCTAATTACAGGCATGAGCCAATGCAATGTGGTCATTACCACATTATTAGGGACAGCCTCTACAATTTACTGCATAAACCAGTAGCACTAGTGAGACATCTGCAATGCAATGGATCACATGTCAGGACTCATGCTTTGACTAAGCCCTGAAATCATGCAAATGTGTCCCAACTGTCCCCCCTGAATCTGTCCTCAATACCAGATTTCCCTCTGGAAACAAGTGAGGCGGGAACCAGAAAGGCTGGCATACCTTGGGAGGACACCAGCTTGGAGGGCTGTGCTCCTGGCCCTCAACATGGGATGGGTCACCCCATGTCCACAGCCTCTCTGTGGCATCTATACCTCCACCTGTGCATCCACTGGATCAAGCCAGTGCTACACAAAGATATCAGGGCCGTTCTTACATGTTCTTGCTTAGGAAAGGGGCAAAAAAGGCTCCTTACTTGCCATGTGGTTTTCCCCAGTGCCACTCGCCCTCGTAGGACGCGTTCTTGAACTTGCCCTCCAGCCTGAAGAGATAGGTGAAGAAGCGGCAGGATGGGGGCCCAGAGCCTTCACCACTCTTGCCCCACAGTGGGAAATCTCGCTTCCCGTTCAGTGCCTGGCGGACAGCCTGGTTCAGCTTCCACTGCCAAACAGCCTGGGGGCACAGGAAGAGGAATAATGGACTAATGAGTGAAGAAAGTATAACAGCTCCCAACAAGAAGGACTTTAGGAGAAGCAGCAAGAAGCTGTTGGGTTCCCATCAGTTCTGTGCTGTTCACCTGGCTGGGCTGATGGCCCATCTACAGCATCAACAGGAGGTGTTGTCTTGGGTCCTGCAAGTTGGGTACCGCACCAATACACAACACTTCCAGGTCACTTAAGCTTGACTGTTGCCACCGCTAACTGGCCTTGGCACAGGACCGTGCTGATGGGACTGGATGTCCCAAGCTCTGCAGCACAGGCCACTACCCAGGGTGGACCACTTCCAGCACCCAGATATTCTTCATCTACCATCAACTATCTAAGCCACCTTTGGCCGTCGAATACAATATTGGCTCCACAGACGGGGTGAGCAGAACCCAAAAAAACTATCAAACCCCACACTGCTTATTATTCCGCTTTAATAATTAAAAAAATATAGCAAAAATCAGAGTGGAAAAGGCCTCAGCTGCATGTAAGCAGGTGCAGAGCCCACTAATCCACCTTCTGAGGAGGAAGTTAAAATCCTGATGCTTACTGGGATTTCCACGTCCACCCAGTAGTCAATGTTTTGCCTCCACTACAGAGCTGCCGTCCCTTCTGTGCCATCCCTCTATTTCAAAACTTGGTGCCCAGGTTCTCAGGTGGAACAGAAACACCCTGCCCATTGCTAACCTTCATCTGTGGGTCTTTGGCAGAGAGAAAGAACGTTTCTTCCGGGGTTATAATGCGGAGTCCATACCTGTGGAGCAAGAAGACATTGCAGAGACTATGAAAAACCCGTTTCTCAGACAAACAGCAGCTCCTGGTCTTCTCATTCCTCTTCAGAAGCTAATGGCACTTTTACAGTCAGTGTTTCCTTCTTAAGAGGTACTCAACTAGTCCACTCATCTTTGTTCTCTCCGTCTGGAGCCAAACCCATTTTATTATTGATTACTTGCGATATGTCATCAGCAGTAAGCAACACAAGTCCAAGCTGCTGTGCTCCCATCTCAGAGGTGCTGCAATTACCCGTAGCCCAGAACCAGCCCCACTGGGTGGAAAGGAGATGGAGCAAAGTTTTGACTCATTTCCTCAGTTTCACAATCAAGTTGAACATTTGTATGTTTTTTAACCTCCAAGTGGAAATTTTAAACTTACAGTCCTGGAGTGGATTTCTCCCTGCAGTCTTCATCTACCCACACAAGCTTCAGATCAAAACTCTGGAAGCTGTTTCCCTGGAACAAAATGGAGAACATGTTCCTGTTATTGATGTGACCATCACACTTCCCCTGCCTCTGCCCCCCCACCCCGTGTCAGTCCGTTGAACAGCACAGCAAGACTGGAAGCACTGTAAAGTCTCCTTTGTTGTCCACACATCTATCCTACATTATGGGAACAGACCTTGGAGACACTGGCACAGGTTGCCCATGGAAATTGTGGATGCTCCATCCCTGGAAGCGTTCAAGGCCAGGTTGGATGGGGCCCTGAGCAACCTGGTCTAGTGGGAGGTGTCCCTGCCATGGCAGGGGAGTTGGAACTAGATGATCTCTAAGGTCTCTTCCAACCCAAACTATTCTATGATTTTAAGATTCTATGACTGAAGAAACAAAGGAGATGGAAGAAAGTTCTTAAACACTTATACAAAAACCCATGCCTACAACTAACAGCAACAAACTTTCTCAGATGATACTTACCTCTGTAAGAGTTTTTTCCCTATCACATAACAACACCCCCAAAACATCCCTGGCACCCAATATGCCCTAGTTTTTCTTATGATCTAGCTAGGATTTAGACTCCAGATGGTACAGCCAATAGTTGCCCACAAGTACATTTAAGGAGTCTCTATTTTGATCAATAGCACACCAAAAAGAAGAAACTGAAATGGTTTAAATACTCAATAAAGACTGCATTTAATATTGCATCTCCCTCTCCTGTCTAAAGCCCAGATGCCCACCCTGCAGAGCTGCTGTCCCTAAGGACATAGTTGGCCAAGGTAAAGTACTAGCACTATGGAGTTCACAACTTGTTCAACCTCATCCCAGTGGCCTCTGCCCTCATATCTTTCATGGTTGACTCTGCTAGTGGCATGGGAACAGAAGTTGTAGGTGTTCTTGGGGCTGTTTCAGGGATTCAGGGCCTGGGTGTGGGGCAGACAGGGAGTATCTACAGCCATGGGTAGCCAGACGAAAAATGTGTTCAAAGCTGTTCTGCAGCATGTTAACTAAGTCCAGCTTGGCTTGCTCTGGCTGACAGCTCCTGTAATCTAGCAGGGATCTCTTCATGTACACCTCTCTCTGCTTGCTCTTTAGTCATGTGCCAGCCCCTCAGGTGTCCAAACACATGACTGCCTTGTGAGCTGAGACATCTTAGGGGCTCATCCAAACACAAGCCTTTATGATAACACTGGGCAGCCCTACTCAAGTTGCAGGGTCTGGGCCTGAGGAAATTGGGTGGTGATTATCTCATCCAAGTTTACATTGTAGAGGTCTTAGCACCGAAAGTGATCTTGCTGTGAGCAAGTGCCCCCAGGCTCCCTTTATACTCGGGAGAGAGAAACATGTGCTGCCTGGGTGTGGTTTGTCTGACCCATTTGTCTGCCAAAATTAGGATGAGTTGAATCACGTCCCTGACTCCATTGGCTACGATGAGAGCACAAGGTAACTAGATCACACAGAGATGTCCACGTTGTAGACATCTCTGTTTGGTCAAGGATTCCCACCCACTATGGCTCATCTGCTGCTGTGACTGTCACTGAGGCTTGGGGAGATATAAGCAGACTATGATAGAACTGGGAAAGCTGCCTGTCGGAAAAGGACCTGGGGGTGTTGGTCGACAGGCAGCTGGAGATGAGCCAGTGTGTGCCTATGTGGCCAAGAAGGCCACCAGCATCCTGGCTTGGATTAGCACTAGTGTGGCCAGCAGGACCAGGGCAGGGATTGTCCCCCTGCACTGGGCACTGGGGAGGCCTCACCTCGAATTCTGGGGTCAGTTTTGGGCCCCTCACTCCAAGAAGGACCTTGAGGGGCTGGAGCGTGTCCAGAGAAGGGCACTAGTCTGGTGAGGAGCAGCTGAGGCACCTGGGGTTGTTGAGCCTGAAGAAAAGGAGGCTCAGGGGAGACCATCTCACTCTCGACAGCTCCCTGAAAGGAGGTTGGAGCCAGGTGGGGTTGGTCTCTTCTCCCAGTAAATAAATGATAAGAGAAAATGGCCTCAAGTTGCACCAGGGGAGGATTAGGTTGGACATGAGGAACAATTTCTTTCCCTCAATGGTTGTCAAGGGCTGGCCCAAGCTGCCCAGGGCAGTGGTGGAGTCCCTGTCCCAGGAGGGATTTAAAAGCTGTGGAGATGTGGTCCAGAGGGACATAGTTGAGTGGTGACCTGGCAGTGCTGGGTTAACAGTTGGGCTCGATGATCTTAAAGACCTTTTCCAACCTAAACGATTCTACGCTCATGTTAAGTCCCTGTACAGGAGTGGTTACAATGTAATATCTTAGACCCATTGGGCCCTCTTTGAATCAGCAAGGACAGAAGTCAACAGATTCATCTGCAGGCGTGGACTTGGGTTACTACAAAGGTGCCTGAATAGTACATATTTACTAGGGATAAAGTTACGTGGATGCTCCTCTATTCCTTCTTCATTAGGCTTTCCTTTATTGTCCAGTGCAAGCTACACGTGCACAGATCTGAGGCAAGGTTTTGCCAACAGCCAAGCTCTGCTGCATTTTCAACATCAAAGGAACCTGAATTTTACTGTCATTAATCAACGCTGCCCTTCCAAGCCTTCTGAAAGACTCACCTGAATTAGCACAAGGACATCATCAAAGAGCAAGATCCGATCTGATCGATTCGTGCTGGCAGAGATTGGAAGATTTTTGCTATCTTCCAGCAGCCTCCTTTCAGGTACACAGAGTATGTCCTGCAAAAGGAATCTCAGAGGTCAAGATGGAGAACCAAAAACATCAGGAAAAATCAGGATTTAGGAGATGACACACAACTCAAGCCAACAATTCCTGCAAGGACCCTCTGCACAAGCTGACAGTGCCAACAGAACTGGACACAGCACTGAAGTTCTAAAGCACCCAGTAATCATTAGGTTTCTCCCAGGCTTCCACACTGCCTTTCTCTGCTGGCTTCAAACCAAGCCTCAAATGCTTGATCCATATTAAATTTCTTCCATACATAAGCAGAAGTGTAAGACCTCCAAAAGTGCTCCCCACTTTCTGTATCTGTGACTCACTGTGAATTTGTAGCCCAAAGATTTCCACAAGGACTTGGTAAAACAAGCTTCATCCAGGACTTGGCTGATGAAAGACTCCAGCTTCACATATTCCTTGATGGCACTGGAAACCACGTCCTTTTCAGAGCCCTGATAAAAGAAGGCGGTGTTTGAGCAATGCTTCAGGCATGGCTGTGCAGGACATCTGCTCTCTGACCTTGGCTGCCAAAAAACCTCAGCAGCTCTGAATCGAAAGGACTAACGAGAGTTAAACCACCAACCCCCTTTTGCAAGGAAAACCTCCCAAACCCAGCATTATCTCTGCCACCAGCAGAAGCCTGCAACCTTAGGCCAGTTACTTGACCCTTTGGAGCTTCTCTATATGAAGAGTAGCTCCTACTACACTGAAGTGGCCACTGTTTGTTGTTTTGAGACCTTTGGGTGGGCTGCACTCCACTGGTTCTGGTTGCTACCACCCCAGTTATCCACTGGAAATCCTTTTCCTTCCAGCCTGCTTTGGATTCATTGACAATACGACAAAGCCCCACAAGCCCTGTGTAAGGTGTTACCATAAGCCAATCAAGTGACATCACATAAAGCTCCCTACCTCTTTGAGGACCTCATTCAGCTTGGTAAGGAGCAGTATATATTGCTCCACGTGATCTCGGATAGGTTTGTGAAGAACAGTGTATAAGGCCAGTGACATGGAGGTCTCAGAGGTGAAGTCTGTCAGGAATTGTTTCAGCACTGTCTTGTGGTGCTTCCAGGCTTCACTGCAAGATGGTGAATTAAGACAAAGGTTCGTTAATGAGTTTTTCTGCAAATTGCCTCTCTTCTGCCTCCCAAACTTTACATGTTACCTCACTCCCATAGAAGGTAGAGAAAGACTTGAAAGAGCAGGAGATGACATAGTTCAAATATATTTGCATACCAAACACACAAAAATAAAGCAATGAGGTGAGGAGAGCTCCATCCATCCTGCCTCTAGCCCAGCAGTCTTTGCAAACAGGAGCATGCAACATCGTTGTGTTCCTACCAGCCCCTTCAATAAGCATTTTTTAGCCCACTGACCTTTTGCTCTTTGTGGCATGTTCGAAGCCGTGGACTACAACATAGTTTGCAAAAGTGACGAAGTATCTGTTGGCAAGGAAAAAAGTCAACCACAAACACAAGCTCAATTAGATATGCACATTAGCTACGAGGTTTACAGAACCCCAGCATGGTGGAGGTCGGAGGGAACCCCTGGAGATCATCTCGTCCAAACCCCTTGCTCCAGAAGGGTCACCCAGAGCAGGGTGCCCAGGATCATGTGCAGGCAGGTTTGGAATCTTTCCAGAGAAGGAGACTCCACAACCTCTCTGGGCAGCCTGGGCCAGGCTCCCACAGCCTCACAGCAAAGAATTTTCTCCCCCTGTTCAGCTGGAACCTCCTGGGTTCCAGTTTGTGCCTGTTACCCCTTGTCCTGTCACTGGGCACCACTGGAAATACGCTCACCCCATCTTCTTGATAGAGGGAAGAAGCTCATTAGAAAATGGCATGTCAGGGCCTCCCACAAGGGAGGCAGAGAGAGGCGTAGCTTCTGTTCCTCTCACTTTGGCTCACTCCCCTTTTGTCCCCTTTCCCAGCTCCTTGGTTTAACTGCCATGTTGACTTTTGCTCTAGTATCGTTACAGGAAGTTTAAGTCAGCCCAACGCTTCACATAAGCAGAAGTAAACTTGCGCAACTGTCCTGGAAAGCAAATCTACAAAGGCTGAGCTTTAGATACCAGCTCTGGATGGATTAATTTCTCCCAGCTGAAGTAAAAGTATCGGTATTATGGATGGCAAATTCAAGTTAAGGTGTCCCACGCCAATGTATCTCATCTCACACTAGAGGGAGATCGAGCCATATTTTGTCAGCAAACACCAGGTTTTCTTCCAGTAGTGTTTTCAGATTAGTCCTGTATAATGTCCAGGCTAATTATTATTTATTACATCTTTCAGGGACAGGTATTTAATGCTGATTTTCAGGCCCCTGAACAGCAGCTTTGCCTCCTCCTACATTGCTCCAATAAACACGAGACGTAGGGTCAGAACTGCGCAGAGTGAGTCAGCAGAGGTGGGTAAGAAACATCTTTTTTTGTTGGGTTTTTTTTTTATGTGATGCCCAACAAAAACAGGTTTTCCTTTCAAAATGGGAGAAAAATCAGATCTTAAGGTAAACTTCTTCTTTGTCTCATCTGAAACGTCAGCATGAGTTCTCAACTTTTATATGTTTTTCTAAGGCAAACTAGTTTTAATTCATTGAATTGGTGAATGAGACACCTTATTGCCTTCCAGGACTTCAAGGGGCCTGTCAGAAAGATGGGGACAGTCTTTTTATCAGGGCCTGTTGTGACAGGACAAGGAGCGGTGGTTTTTAACTAAGAGAGGGAGATTTAGATTAGATAAGGAAGACATTTTTGACGCTGAGGGTGGTGAGACTCTAGCCCAGGTTGCCCAAAGAGGTGGCCCCATCCCTGGAACCATTCCAGGTGAGGTTGGCCAGGGCTCTGATCAACCTGCTCTAGTTGCAGATGTCCCTGATCCCTGCAGGGGGGTTGGACTAGATGAGCTTTAAAGGTTCATTCCAATTTGAACCATTCTATGATTCCACGAACAGCACACACTGCTCCAAACCCCATTCACAAGGCAAAGCTTCTTGGGCATCACTTTCTAAAATGATGTTGCCCAAGTGAAAACTGAACAAGAAGTAGCCTTTCCTTCTCCATATGCATAAAAACCACCAAGCCTAAGACTAGATGAAAAGCAATATCCAGGAATCAGCGTGCCCACCTCCTGTTCCCGTGTGGGTGCCAAACTACACAGACGGTACAAACCCACCTGGCAGAGGCTCAGCCACACCTATGGCCAACATGTTGAAGAAGGATTGAACACTGTCGGATCTTCGTGTCATCTCAGATACCCATAAGCCATTTTTCATGCTAGGGCACCACCACACAGGTTACACATGCTACAATGCTTTTGGTAAACACTTTATTTTGCTTTGCAGACAGATGGGGAGCAGATGTACTTAATTATAGAAACAGCAACAGGGCAGTGCGTTTTTCAAACCACGCTACATCCATCATTTTTTATCATATCCTTTGCCAAAAGCATAAAGATGCACCCCAAACACATAACATGGACTATGTCTAGTGAACATCATCTCTCCTCATCCCTGTGGGTCCTTTCAGCCTCCTTGTGCACACCTTTCTGCTCCTGATGACAGCTCAAGCTTTACTGTCATAAATTACCTGGGCACAGATTCTATCCCCTGCCCTCTTCCCATTTTTAAGACATGTTAAAAAAAAAAACTCAACAACTTTACTTGCAAGAAAAAAGTTCTGCCTCTTACAAGCATACTCACAGCTACAAAAAAGAAGGCTACTTGTTATGCTGTCTGCACAGCTGCTGTATTCTGTAGTGCTTCTTGGGAGCACCAAACGCAATCGCCTCCCTGACCTAACGACCGAATGCAACTGGATGGGACAGAACAAATTAAATGCACAAATTAATTGCACCAAACCTACGAGATGGTTAATAAATTTGGTCTCTTTATGCTACTGCAAATTGCTTCTGTACTTACTGGATGTAGAGGCTTAGAAACAGGTCTCCTTTCCAGACAGTGTAAATGTCCTGGATGCAGAATGACTCAGAGGTGCTGCTTTTTTGTTTCAGTAGCCGGTAATTTTCATCTGTGAGGTTCCAGAGAGCTTGAAATCGATCATTCAAGAGCAGGAAGAGCTTAAAGTTCTCCTTTCCCTTCTGGTCACTAGGCTCTTGGAGGAAAAAGGTGGGGGACAAAGGCTATCAGAAAGCCTTGACTCCAAGAAATCTTGTGGAAAGCATTGCTTATATCTAACACGACCCAATTTTTTTCAGTTTAAAGCACATATATTAGAGGAAAACAATGCCAGGGAGGAAGGAGATGATGGTGATTTAGGGTTGTGTCCCTCTGAGTAATTACATGGGCTATCCATGCTAAAAGCTTTTGTCCTTCCCATTCTTGCAGGGCATGTGGTCAAGGCAGCCCCAGCTCAGACAGGAGCACCGGAGGAAAACTTTCTGCCCCTGGCCCAAAGGGCTGTTCCCAGTCTCCTTGGAGACTAGACCAAAAAGGTGGTGACATGAGAGGCAATCATCCGACGGGCCTAATCCAGTTGCGCCACTTTTGGCCAGACAGGGTTGTGAATATTTATATGGATTTGTTATTTCAGAGGAGCTGCTCTGATTTACTGCCAGCTCAGAGCCTGCACCCACGAGTTTTACTTTCAAAGATGGGCATGACCAGGGACTGACAGCAGGGAGGCGGACGGGCACGGTTTAGGGGTCTCATATACGTGACATGCATTTTGGATTTCCAAGGCTTGGAACAGGTATACAGGCTGATACCGGTTAGAATCTGGATTAACCTCCAAAAACAACCAGAACCACAGACCAAGGCTTGAATAAAAGACAATAGGCATCCTTAGGAGCTCACAATCTGAAATGAAACATCTCTACATACCACTTACTCCAGCAAAACAGCCTCCAGTGAGTCCTCAGCCATGGAGTTTTTGCTGTAATTCCCTTCCTAGGGATGCTAGTGACTCAAGGCTAGAACTATAGGCAAAAAAGAAGTCTTCTCTGACCTACCTGCCTGGAGCAGAGGCTTGAGGATGAGGGCATCTATCCGTGCCAGGCATGCTGAGAAGGTTTCCTCCACTTGGAGCAGAGATGCAGTTGCTTCAGCTGTGCACATGTCCTGGACACAACACAGAAGACACACATAAACTCTCTCAGAAGGACATCCACCTATCAAGGCTTCAGTGCTCACTGCAAACCATCAGCTTTTCCTGCTCTTGACAGCACACACGGGTCTAATTGCTGTCCCCAAAAAACATTTGCAAATATTAGAAAAGGAAACAGAAACCAAATAGCTCAACATGAGCTGGTATCACAGAAGACCACTGAGGCTACAGCCCATTTTCCTGATGACCCAAATTGAAGATCTCCTCATGATAGAGGCCACGATACCTCTTCCACATGGCTGGAAAGGCCCTAAACATCTTGATATGTGTTAATCCCACTTAATGCTGGATTTGTTCTCCCAGAAGAAAAATCCCTGAAGTACAAGGCAGCAAAGGATGAAGCAGAGCATCTCTTCCCATCTCTCTCACCGGTTTTCTGCCCACGTGCCTCAGTGTGCACCTTTTGGCATTCAAAGCTATCGTATGGAGCTGCAGAGTTGTGCCAGCCATGCCCAAACATCCAACGCTCCAGAGGAACAGAGATCTGGCGTTACTCCTTTCTGAGTAGGACACTGCACTGCTGGTTATATGTCACAACTGCTGCGTCAACGAGGAAAGCTTGCCTAAAGTGGAAGTGGGCAGCGCTTATAAAAAAAAAAAAAGAAAAAAGAAAAAAGGCCACAAAGCCATGTGAGCAAACTCCAGTACGTTCCTCCTTCCCAGCCTTACATCCCAAAATAAATTTGTCAGAAGAAGTGGACACAGCCAGCTAATAGCATGTCATAAGAGACTGCTCTGGAAAAAGGCCAGGTGGTGAAGGTACTATGGGCAGAATCAGCTGATAGTACTAATGGTGATAAAAATACAAAGCTCTTGAGATTCACAGAATCACAGAGTTGCCTACATTGGGAAAGACCTTTAAGGTCATCAAGTCCAATCGTTGAACTAACACTGACAAGTCCATTCTTTTAACTTTGTGAAGCAAAACGGCAAACTCAAGGCACCGAATGTGGTCCATCCACATTTATCCTTCCCCTGGTTGTAGCGCATGCTCAAAGCCAATGTTCACAACAGCAAACAAACAAGGCCTTGTGCCGCAAAGATTTACATTGCTAAATGGGTGGCAGAGACTTTGGCACAGATCTGGTGTGTGCCAAGTAGCACGTCTCCCAGACGATTCTCAGGTATGGTCCAGGAACCATTTGAAACACGTAGCTTGCACGTGGTCCTGCTGGTTTGGCAGTTCAGGAGAAATTAGCTGTGTAGAGGTTTTGCAATAACCACTTGGCTATGGGGCCAGACCTCATTTATTTACTAATATGGATGTAATGAGTCTTTGCACCGTTTCCAAGAAGAGCTGAACTGAGGCTATCTGCTGGTGGCATTCTCTAAGACATCCTGAACCTCTGCCCCAATTGCTAAGAACAATAGCTGAGAGTCATTCCCCTTGTGTTTAGATGTCAGGAAGTTAGACATAGAAGCGTAATCCTACTTTATACTTCATGGGAATAAATACCTCAAACATCTCAGCATAGAAGGTCACCCGGGTGGGGTGACTAAGTTACGTGGGAATGTCTCATTTTTAAGCTTCACACATAGGCAGATCCCTTGCTAGAAAACAGTTTAAGCTCCCTAAAGTCACCAAACTCTGCTTAGAAGCTCCCTTTCCAGGTCATCCTGGAGCTTGGGCTGAAATGTCACAGAACAAAGGATGCTTTGCAGTTTGAATGGCCTGGTTTTAAGTGGTGGTTTGGATCCAGACACAACCGACTGCACAGATGAATGGCAATGTTTTCTCTTTAGTAACCACCGCCTCTTAAATTTCATTTATCTGAAAAATGGGAAGCATTGAAAAAATCCGTGATCTCGTTAGTTTGCAGGCTTTCATACATCAAGGTCTACAGGACCATAAGGCTATTTTTTTGCGGGAACACTGGTGATTCATCCCAGAGGAAAGCTCTAGGCATGCAAACAGCTCAAAAAGCTGGAATCGAAACTCCTCCTTGCCCCTCCCAGTGAAGGCAACCCAGCCAGGAAAAAAGCAAAACAAACCAGCAGCCAGCCGGCTCTCACCCCAGAGCACCAGGAGGACAGGGCAGATCAAAAAGTCTATTCTTTTTGCCCCTACTTAATCCCTGTTCTTGTAGACACAAAGATAAAGTTGTTTCCCTGAGGTCCTAGAGAGCACTCAAGCTCGTTAGGAATTTCTAAGCGTAAGAGTCTTGCTTAATCAGTGAGTAAAGTCAGGCTGGGTGTGCGACAGCATTTCATTGTCAAATGCTGCAGCAGACCAGCAGGTAGTTGGTGGGGTCGTATTAGGCTGAGTAACAGTCTGGCAGATTTTCTTCATTTGTATTTTTTAAGGCTGACTATTCTGTCTGGTTTTGGGGAGGGCGGGAAGACAACTCCATCATTTCAGAATGAAAGGGTGTCTCCACCTGGTCCTTGTTTAATTCCGCAAGGAAATGTTTTATCCTGTGCAAAACAGAAAGAATGGGTGCTAGATGCCAAACTCAGAAAGTCTTCCCCAGACTTGTAGCAAAATAACCAGAGGATCCACCTATTCCATTAAGCTTTACATAATGTAACTGAATCAGTCAAACCAAGGGTGCAGATACCCACAGCTTTGCTCCACAAGACTATGACAGTCCATGAGCAGAGGCAGGAGGCTGAGGAGCCTCTTCGGGGATGTGGAGCACACTTTCAACACTACAGGAACATCACTGCTCCAGCCTGAGCCTTATTTGGTTACTTCTATAATGGTCTCCTGACAGAAGAACTACGTATGTCCAAGGTGGACCTACTGATCTGCATGTAGCATTGCCCCTTCCAACCATCAGCTGGTTCCACACTCTGCCTCCTGCTCATCTGCAACCCTAGTTTAATTGAGGGTCTATTACCCATGAAGACCTGAGGCCAGACGTTATGAGGATGACCCCAAAGCATTCTCATGGTGCAGTACATAGGTTGAGAAACCCCTGCAGCAGCAACACTCTGCAGCCATCCAAACTAACTCTGCAAAAACCAGAAACATTTGGATACTCTTCTAATATAACCTGATACAGATTTAACAGTGTTTTTCTTTGGGTTTGATTTTTTGTTGTTGTTGTTTGGTTTTGGGTTTTTTTTTTTCCCCTTTTTAGCCATCATGTTCTCACCCTTCCTGGGAACATTTGTGGGCTGCTTCCTGCCTGGATACAACAGTGGGGAATCATTTGCTGAATGAGCGAGCAGCATCAGTCAGCTTTCAAAACAGCCCTTCCGGCACCACAAAAAGACCTAAGTTGCCACATCACATCACATCACATCACGTCACCCAATAAGGCAAGCGTGAGTTTCAGGCCCCATTTCCAGGCTTTCCCCATCAGCAGTTGCACACTTATTCTAGCCCAGTCAGGCAAAGAAGATTTGAAGTTCATCACCTAGTGAACAAAACTAATGCTGGCTCAGCAACAGAAGACAAAGCGAATGATCAAGACCGCCCAAGGGCACACGGAGGTGACATTGTACGTTCACATATGTGAAAAAAGTGACTGCAAACTGCAGCGTCGTTGGGTGATGGGAGCACTGATCAGAAACTTGGGGCTGTCATATGCTGTCTTCCCCTGGCTTGGATGCAGCTTTCATGCGACTCAGTGGTTTTGTAATTCTGTGTTTGCTCCATGAAGGGCAGGGCAAGCTCGAGCAGAACCACTCTGAAGCTTGTTCACAACATTTTAGTCTGCTCTTCATAGAATTAGAGAATCACAGAATGGTTTGGGTTGGAAGGGACATCAAAGATCATCTAGTTCCAACCCCTCCTGCCATAGCAGGGACACCTCCCACTAGACCAGGTTGCTCAAGGCCCCATCCAACCTGGCCTTGAACACCTCCAGGGATGGAGCATCCACAACTTCCCTGGGCAACCTGTGACAGTGTCTCACCACCCTCAGAGTGAAGAATGCATGGCTGTGCTGCTAGGTAGTCAAGACCTTTGAAGATGTCCCACCTCTGCTGGCCAGAACCGAAGGAGGTGCACCTCCAAGGAAGGGACCACTAGCTGTACACAGCATGACAGCATCTGGTTTTATGTGCAAAATCAGGAAGTGTGTGACCTTTGAGGATGGAGACTTCCACTGGCAAAACAAAACAGCCATCAGCCTACTTCAAGCTCCCATGAGGAATGAATCTCCCTCAGAGAACATTTTCCAAAGTATGAGACACGTCTCTGTATTCTCCTTAAACAAAGGTACAAGAAAGCCTTACAGCACAGGTCTGTAATTAGAGAAGGGACACAGAAGAGTATTCATGTAGAAACAGGAAGAAGACCTCAAGAAACAACTTACGTAGGAGTCACTCAATCTCCGTAGCTCATCATGTTTTCGGCCTATTCACTGAGCATGACAACGAGGGCAGAAGAAAGGGTGATGCAGCAGCTAGTACCAACCTAAATGGCTGCTGAGCATCCAGTAGAGGAGAGTAGCCTGGGTCATATGGAGGACATTCATCCTCAACAGGGTTTGTCCAAAGCTGAGAAATGCATGTTTCAGCAAGAAAATACATGTCTCGAGGAGCCACAACAGGTTGTTATACCCGGTTTCAGGATATTGCCAGAAGAGTGGGTGGAACAGATAGGAAGCTGAGCAAAGAGACATTTTGGTGGAATGCTGAGCCTCACTGTCAGCTTTTCATAGTACCCCTTTCTACTTTGGAGTCTGTAGCTCTGAGGCAGCTGTTCCACCAGGACAGTGTCTGGAAAGCCCCATCGATTTCAGATGTGACACAAAGCTTCTCATGGAAACACACATCTAGTCAACCTTATCAGCTTCTGTACATCAAGGAACAAACTCAGCATCCACAGAAGGACTATTCATTTTCCATCTTCCTCTTGTGAATCCCCCTCTGTGTTGGAGTCATCAGTCAACAAACACTTCTCAGGTGGGAGAAACTTGTCACAGGCTGTGCCAGATTTTGGGAGTGCTTAGGGCATTTTTATACTAAACCAGATGAGATGTAAACGCCATGATCATGTTTGCTGTAGGCTCCCCCCCAGAAAACCTCTTCTTTCCCTGCATCAGCCATCCTAAAGGGCATTAGACCTTTGCAGCCCTTCCAATCTCGCCCGTCCTTGCAGTTCATAGTCTTTCTATCACTGGCCACCTCAGAAATGAGACCAGTCCACCACCTTATCATGCACAGTCCTCAATCTGAGTTTTCCCTTCCCTGCCCTTTGAGAGGCAGTCAAGTCATTGCTTCCATGCAGCTGAAGAGGCACCTTCCTACTGCAGCCAACGTCAAGTGAGTACATCACCTTCACAGAAACAGGGACAAAGCTGCTTTAATTCAAACCTTAGTTCTGAAGTAAATAAAAACATTTCAAATTGGTGTTGAGAGGTACTGAAGATACTTCTCTATCAGGGTAAACCTGCAACTCTTCCTCAGATGTTGCTTTTCAGTCTCTAGGCCACTTCCTGTGATGCTGCTAATGCTGTTGCTTTGAAGCAAAGCATCTAAAACCACCTTAAGAATGCAATATAGAACATGGGCACACTGGCCCCTCCACTTTGCAGCAGGATACGGCCTAAAACATATGAAATTTATAACTCTCTTCTTGTCAGGCTGTCTTCCAAATGCCCAGAATTCCTCCCATGCTGATAACCACTTGCAGGAGCATTAGGTCTTTCCACAAGCAACGTATAGCTCTGAAGGATGCACATTGCAAGGCAGAATAATATACAGCTCAGCACAAAAACCTGCCAGGAGGGAGTTTCTCCCTTGGAAATTAGCAGATAAACTTATTAAAAGTTTATTGTTAGACTGAGTCAATACAGGCCAGCGCTTTACTTCACATCAGTGTACAACCTAACAGATGTTGAGACCTTAAACCAGAATGAACACAAACCTAACTGTGCTTCCTCCCCTTGGTCAGCTCAATGTCTGTATAATTATGGTTAATATGATCAAAAATAGGGGGTTTCTGGGGGAGAAAAATGGACAAGCGTTAAGAGTTGGTCTTAAGAGGAGAGGAAGGATTTGTCTGAGCTTGGACCATGGACCTTAACCTTCCGTGCCAGATTACTTTTTAACTTGGATCCATTCCCCAGCATAGTTTAATGCCATCACATAAACATGCCCATGAGCAAGGTGAGACAATCTCATTCAATGAGTAGTCCATAAACTCAGGAGCTCCTTAGACCACAGGGGCAAACTCTGGTGGCCAACACCGAGATGTTGCTCCTCCTCCTGTCCTAACCTTTGCCATTTTTCTCTAGGGGCCAAGCATCCTCCTGCATCCTAATTGTGTTTCCAACCGACATCCCCCATCACGTGTCGCACTCCAGCTGAGTCTCAATTCAGGCTGGCACAAAGACCATTCTGTCATGTGGAAAAACAATCCCAGACTTTGTTTAACCAACACCAACACACTGGAGCACATTTTCCCATTCAGACTCTGCTCCTGTCAGGCCTCAGACAGTCATGACTCAGGATGAGTTACTGTTCAGCTTGCTGGAGCCACTTCATCAGCAGACAGAAATACACAGTGTGTGAGTTAAGAGGTAATTGGGAATAAACAGGCCAGAAAGACAATAAAACCCTGAATTCCAAGACAGGCCTTAGCAGCATAAAAAGGAGGAAGAGGAGAGTTAGCAGTTACTTGAATTAGGCTTTAGTGTGGGATACAGGGAACCATGTGAAGGAACTAGGCAAGGTCTGGTTCAACGTTTTCTTTACCAAGGGAAACTGCTGAGCAGGACAGCAGTGAAGGCAGGTAGACACAGTTTAAAACTATGAGAAGATGAACAGACCCATCAAGACTCCCACCCTGAAGACGAGACCCTCAACCTTTGGTCGGTCCCACAGACAAGACCACATGGCAAACATTTGGAGCACAGCACAACCACCTCTACTCTCAAACAATGAGGCTGTCTCAGGACGAACAGCAGGATGTTTGACCTCACCGCATCTAATTAAGCCAAGGAACTCGCTGCCACAAGAGCCTGTCGTTGCTGTGAGGATATTGTACATGCATTCAAAAGCAGCTAGGCAAGACCATGGAAGAAAAATCAATTGAAAACTAATTAAAACAAAAAGCAGCTCAAGAAGTCCCTGAGGGGGCAAGAAGCACATATAGAGGAAATATTACTACAACCTTTCCCAGTTTTTGTGGTGCTCTTCTCCAGGCATGTTCTTCTGCACTATGAGAGGTGAGATAGCCTGGCTTGATATTGCTGCTTTTATGCATCGCTCACAAAAATTGTTTGTTGGTCACCAGCATGGCAGGACCTTGAGTGCCAAAAGAAGAGACAATGCAAGGTTGTCAAAATACCAACCATGTTAAAATCTCAGCAGATTCAGGATAGTGGTGCATGGCCAGAAGGTTACAAAGGGTCAGATAAGCATTCAGTACTCCCTTCAGAAAGCACTGAGGCCGCATAATTGATTTTTCAGTCAAGGATAACTTTTTTCCCCCCAGACTTTTGTCTTTGTCCATCTTTAACACAGGAAAACAGGAAGCCGTGTGGGGGGGAGGGGAGTGTGTTTTTCTCTTTTTTTAAAAAAAAAAAAAAACAAAACAGGGAACACAAAAGCTTTACACAAACCTTATCTCACCCAGCTTTCTTTTTTTTTCTTTCTTCCTCAAACCCAAATTGGAAGCTCATGTCCCTTCCTGAAGAAGTTCACTTCCGATCCCACTAAAAACAACCATAAACCTCTAGATGACTTCAAAGGGACAAAATCCATCTGCCCTTTCTGGGTGTTTGAAGGCTCAACTACCCACCCCAGACACCCTTTGTAACCAAAAAGATGCACATCAGAAGCTCAATTTAATCCAGCCTTAGTGAGATGAATGGACCTCTGGGCGTACCTGGTCCCTCTCCACTAGCTACAGAATTAAACAGCTCAAATAAGATCCTTTACTTGGTGACAACTAGGCTGGAGAAGATCACTGTTGCCACTATTAAGGATATTATTCAGCCTTTGCAAATAGCAAGGCAAGTATGATAAGGCCCAAAGGTGAGATGATGTTTACTTAGTGGTTAAATCCCCCATGTCCTTGTAGGTCTCATTTTCATTATCACTTATAAGCGGCTTATGTGTGCAGAAGCATGACCCCGTAACTCATACACAACACAGAATGACTTGGGGTTACTGGATGAAACTCCAAACCAAACCTGAGACGACGACAGGTTGTCTCGAGTCATGAGAAAAGAGAACTCAATAATTCTCCATTGGAGTGGAAATGTGGGAAAGTCAGACACAGCTGGGGACAAGTTTTGTGTCACTGCTCTTGGAGCAGCTTTGGGAGTAGAAACCCCTCTCCTTGGCCTCATGCTCCCAATATGCCTACTCTGCCTCTCCAAAGCACATGAGGTTTCATCACGGCCTCAAAAAAAGCAAGAAAAATGACAGTGCTACGCATCTGAGGTTTAGAATATGTGTTCGCATCTACAGTGAAGAAGTTTTGAGTCAGAGCCTGAGGATCAGTCTGAACTAAAGCCTGGAAACCAACCCAGAGGCACAAACAGTATCAGAGGAGTGTCCCTTGGGACAACAGGAGAGCTGGTAGCAGAATTGCTTCACAGATGAGATGAGGTTCAATGTACAGTAATGTCACCCCCCTGAACCATCTGCTCCACTCACCACCTCCAGAACTTGGGTAGGAGCAGAGGGGATTTCACTTCCTTTGTGCTAAAAGACAGGAAATTGTTATAAAACTGTGACAATAGCCACTTCTGAGATGGCTGCCTCCACCAAATATTCACAAGAGGCTCTGGATCCATCCTCAAGCTGCCATGCCTTTTGACACCACTACTTGTATCTCCTTTCATCTCACAGATGATTGCTTATGCTAGAGGCAAAGCCCAACAGCTAACAACGTGTCACTACAAAACACCGCTTACAAAACCTCCCAGCTCTGTCCTATCAAGTGACCCATGCAAAGCCAAGGAACTTCACACCATCCCCAGTACCTGCCGGAAACAGGGCAGGGCTGAAGTCGTACAAAAGAACAGGAATGGAGAAAATAAAACCGGCTTGCTTTGATTAGTTTAATCCCTGCACTCAAGCTTTCTCTGCTTTCTGTTTGGGTCCTTTAAACTCACCCATGTCCAGGAACATTAACAACAATCCTGACTGAAGAACTGCCAGTTCTTTCTTCCTCTCTCCTCTAGAGCCCAAGGCCTTTCTTTACCAAAGACTGAGTGTAGTAGGAAGCTTCTAGTGTTTCATCCAACCCTTCAGGTGCTCGTGGAGGACAAATTACAAGCCACTGAAGGCAGGACAGACCTACAAAGAGTCGCCAGTGCTTCCTAACCTCTGATCATCATTCCGAGATGCCACAGTTCACTGAGGTGCTTTGAATGCCAAAACCCAGGTCCTTTGATGACCTGAAGAGCTGGTCAAAGCTCTGACAAAAATGTTTCACAAGAAAATTCCTGTTTGTTGAGCACAAAGTACTTTGCCTGAGCGCTTTCCAATCCAACAGGAATGTAAACAATACCCAGCCAGGTTAGGCCAGTAGTCTAGCTGGTCTGGCAGTAAGAATAAAAGCTGTTGTTTAGGGAACATAACCTTGGCCACGTTCTGAAGTCCATTCCTCTTGTATTGCCCCAACAACCGACTGTTGCATTAGAGATCTCAAAGGATGCAACCCTTTTCCTAGTATTTGTCTATGGACCCGTTGTTCCTGAATTTATCTTGTTCCTCTTGAACTTGCTGATAATGTTCACCTGCAAAATGCATTACTAAACTGAAGGACAATTCTGTGTGGTTCCCTTGCAGGTCCTCAAAAATCTTGTCTTGCAGCTTATTGGGAATGGAAGTCGTTGAAGTAGCTGTATTGAAGCTACCAAGTTCAGGGAGCAGCTGCAATGTCTAGGAAGGTTCCAGGCCATAGAAAAATTTCCACAGACACGAAGACACAGCTTTGGTTCAGGTCCAAATTAAACTAAGCTAAAGTTTAAAAACAGTCTCTCCTGTGAACAGCAGCTCCTCCTTTTCTGACTCTAAACATGCAGTTGTTTGCTACTTTTTAAAAGTCTTAAACGTGTTACTGATCCCCTATAATTAGGCCTTTGACCCAGAGTTTTCACTTAACAACTAAGACACCTGCAAGCTTTTGACCGCTTCCCTGCCTTGCAGAAACCCAGGCAAGCTTATCAGCCGCTCTTGCCCTGACTAATTAGTTGGGTATTCATTTCTTTACTCCACCAGGCAAGCTGTGCAACCCCAGCACCAATGCACGGTTTCCAGCCTTACTTCATCAGGCTTGTATCGCCAGGTGAGGCTGGCATGGGTGGAAAACCCCTCCCTCCAAACAGACGCAAGCCCCAACACACACAACAGGATCAGGGAGCTGCCTGCAGGAGAAGGACCACATGTGCACATGCTTCTCCAGCATCCCTTTGTGGAAAACACAAGGTGAGAGCAAGCAGAGGGTTTAATGCCTCAAGTCTAGACCATGCTGGGAATTAAATACCTTAAAGACAACATATCTTCTCCACGCAAGGCCAATGTGTTGTCTAGATGAAGCACCAGGGTGCCTGTGAGTGCATTTTACGCTCCAGGAAAACGCCCTCCACGCCTTTGGTCACTTGCACAGGTAAGATTTCTACCTGTAGAAAACACTCCCAAAATTTAGTCTGCCTCAGGACTTTTACCCGTAGTGCAGTCCCTTCTGCCTGCTTAGGCTGGTCTTATACCACTCCTACGGTACGTGGCTAAACATAAAACCGAGTCTCAGGATCAACAGGAAGGCAACCAACCAACGAACGCCGGTCATGAAACCCCAAAATAACCAGCGCGTAGAGCAACGTACCTTGCATAAGGCAGCCAATTAGAACTCCCCCGTGGTAAATGCTGCGGCAGCAGCTCCTCTGAGCTTCCGAGTCCTGAAATACTCGGTTCTCCCAGAGCTCTCCCCTCCCACCTCTCCCTCCCACATCCAGCTGCCTCGTTTGCTGAAACACAGATCTGGGCCTGTTCATTAGACGAGACACCCACAGAGCCCAGAGAGACAGTTACGAAACCCGTGCAAATAAGGTTTCTAAAAGCAATCGCTTCCTAATTTGCCTTTTTAAAAGGACATGGGATTTTGTGATCTGTGCCCTTGTGTTGGGGGAACTTGAAATGCATCGAGCTGAAAGGGAAAAGGACAGGACGTGTTTTCCTTTGCGCAGCGGCGTTTCTCAGCTCTAATCCCTTTCCACCTAAAGCAGATTCCCATAGCAGGTTGCCAAATCAAGCTCCTGTGCTCTTTCTCCTTGTCCTGCCAGCCTCTTCCCCTAATGCGACTTCTGCACTTGCTGTAGCTCGCAGTCGGAAACCCTGGGAAACGGGACATTTCCTGCTATTCAGAGCCGAGAGCGTGTGACAGGCTGCATGTGACGCGTGCAAAGCCTATCCTCTGCTACATCTCAGCCTGCAGTAGCTATTTCCCCTCCTTCTGAAA